>PPKS02000021.1:0-176952 GCA_003706235.2 Wenyingozyma naganishii | reverse complement strand
GGCCTCGCTGCCGTCTTTTATATCGCGCTGGTACAGAGGTACAGATGTTTGGACGCGCACACCTGACACCTGGCTATAAAGCCGAGGGTCTGACATATTTCGCCAAACAGAGTAAGCGAGGGAAACAAGGCAGGCTAGGGCGCCAGGCTAGTGTATGAGATACTTATTGCTCTGTACATCAACTTTCCTTCTTTTGATACCCGATTTTACATCCATTTTATTTGATTTAAGACTCTTTGTCCAATCTCACTAATCAACAAAGCTTTTCACTTCTTCGGTCTCATTCGCTCTCATAATGAATTACAGCTACCACGACCAAGTGAACGTACAGCAACAGTTTGCAAACAGTCCCTCCAATGGCTATGACCATTCTAAGCAGTCAGGCATGTACAACAATGGGGACGAGCAACCAGAGCAAGTAGAGCAGGTGAACACGAGCGAAAACGGTGGGCACGAAAGCAAAGAGATGGACGGTTTGAATGAGATGAGAGACGTGAACAATATCAGAAGCGTCCATGGCATCAACGATATTAACAATCTCAGCGATATAGGCGAAATCAATCATATGAACATGAACAATATAAGTATGGACCCTATGAAGAACGTCAACGGCAATCAGAGCGATATGAGCGAGGCAGACGGCGACGAAGAAGATGACGATGATGATGAAGACGACTTAAACGACGATTCAAACGACCCCATGAACGATAATGACGATGTGAACGACCACCTAAACGATAACAGAGATGCTGATGTCAATGCTGACGAGGAAGAAGAAGAAGACGAAGACGAGTTTGGCGACCCTTCCGGTGCGTTCGCCAATGTGGGACAGGGTCTTGTGGGCAAGTACAAGAACATGATGATGCAGTACTGGCAGGAAACCATCAATTCGATTGAGCACGACGATCATGATTTCAAAAACCACCAGCTGCCGCTAGCGAGAATCAAGAAAGTAATGAAGACTGACGAAGAAGTCAGGATGATCTCTGCCGAGGCTCCAATTTTGTTTGCAAAAGGGTGCGATATTTTCATCACAGAACTCACGATGCGTGCGTGGATCCACGCCGAAGAAAACAAGCGCAGGACGCTGCAAAAGTCGGACATTGCCGCTGCGCTGCAGAAGTCGGACATGTTTGATTTCCTGATTGACATAGTACCAAGGGAAGAAAAGAAATCGAAAAAGCCCTCTGTGAGCGGAATGGATGAGGATTACGCCCAGGTGCAATACTTGGGGTATGATGAGCAAGGGCAGGAGCAGCTGCAGCCCCAGAGTTACGCCTACCAGCAGCAGGATCAACAACAACAACAGCAGCAGCAACAACAGCAGATTGGTGAGCATCAGCATGGTCAAATGGATCAACCGCCTCAGTTTCCCCAGCAGTTCTCGCAGCAGCAGCAGCAACAACAACAACAACAACAACAACAACAACAGCAACAGCAACAGCCACAACAACATACACAGCCTGCTCAGCATGTACAATTGCCGCAGTCAAACAATGAAATGTTCCACCAGATACCGCTTCCACCAACAGAACAGAAGCCTGGGCCGTGGAGCTAGCGCGGACACTAGGGTGATTGGGTGATGCAGGGAGGACTCTTTTGGACTGCTCTCGATTGTAAAACGAGGAGTTCAGTGTAGTTAAAGAATTCTGGAAGTGCTCCAGGGCTCTATTGAGTGTATGGCTGAAGCGATACTATCTGTTACAATAGCCCACCACATATTACGTTCAACCGTTCCGTTCGGCTAATTTGAAAATTACGCTACGCTGTGGTATATGCTCTGTTACGATTTACGACTTTGCGCGTGTTGTGTATACTGTGTACTAATTGTGTATGATGCTATTCTGTTTATACGTCTATTGGTTGACTTGCTTTGTATGCATTGAGCCCTCATCGGCTCAAGTCAGCAAACGCATGAAGCGGGTAGTTAGCCGTGCACTGCAGGATTATTACATCCCTACACCAATGAAATACTATAACGGTCGGGTCGTAACCCCGAAGACGAGTGCATGTAATAAGACCTCTAATTGATCAATGACCGAGAACCCCTCCGAGTTTGATGCTTTCGGAAGGTACATAGTACCTAGTAACGCTACATACACCTTCGGCAACGAAATAGTTGATGCCGATGATGAAGAGAATGAACGCTTATTGGAATTCCTCCACGGCATTGAGTACAAAGCAGAGACAATCAACAGCTTGTTTGACATCAAGAAAATCTACGATTTGATGACCGAAAAGTTGAAGTTTTGGCTTGATAAAAATGATCTTGACCTCATTGAGCTGACACGCTATCGTTTTTACAAAAATCCGCCCATAAGAATAGGCTATTTTGTGGAGAGATGTATTAGTGAGCTCGTAAACGTGCCTGCACTAAATTATCAGCTGGATTTCAACTGGCAGCTATTCGGCTTTGCAAATTATAAAAGCACTAATATGGACACGGACGCAATAAAGAAGCATTATAGTGAACGATCAGAGTTGATAAAGACTTTGAAAGGCAGGAAACTTGTGCGAGAGCTAGATAATTACGTATTTCTGTTTCCTAGGTGTGAGGATGAGGCAAAAGACCCACTTGTTGATGTCATTGGGCGGCAGAAAATAGAGGAGATGTTCCCAATTGTAGACATCGATCATCTTCGGTACAAAGATCTGCGGGGTGTATGGGCTAGACTGCCCGGGGCAGAGTAGACGGGCAACCTCGTTGCGCCACTTCGCATATAAATTCAAATTGCATATAGAAAAAGACATAATTTACACCATATTCAACTATGGCTCACAGTCTGTGTATATCGGTATCCTTCTGCCCTTAACACTTTGCTCTTCTGGCTAATGCAAACAGCGGACCCGCTTCGACTAGGAACTATAGACTGAACGGTATCACATCTCTACACCACATCCAAGACGCACATCTGATCATCAGGGCCCACGTGGGGAGCCTAATTAAAGGAATTTCCCGATTTGGGTATGTGCGTCTTGGCTGTGCTAACCGTTACTCGTCCTTGAAACAGTTGTTAATTGGTCAATTTTTGGTCGCTAAGGTCGTCTTGAAACGCTAAAGGATGCCAAGACTGGTAGGTGCGTGCATAGCAGCTGCTCAGGGCCCAAAAATCCAGAAATTAACCCTTTCGTTTGTCGTGTGACCAACTGCCGAAAAGGGGACCATGTCACACGACAGGTTTCTCGCAAATAGGCAATCTTTTTTTTTCCTATTGTGCTTGCAGTTTCTTTTTCTCTGTTCTGAAGCAGAAGGATTTAGATAGATAATTTGGAGGAAGACGAATTCAACTTAAGCTCACCACTTTGAGCTTTTCTTCATATTTTACTAGCTTTATCAGGTCATGAAGTTCTCTCACTCGCTGCAGTTTAACGCTGTGCCTGAGTGGAAGGATAATTACATCCACTATAACAACTTGAAGAAAGTGATATATGGGCTACAAGACGCCGCTTTGAAGCAGGAAGAGGAGAACAAGGTTGCTGACACGACAGGATCTTCATCCAACTCGGAGGCTCCAAATTTTGGTTATGCCACTTCAAATGCCTTCCATAGAGTGTTCCACAAGCTGAAGAGCGACTCGGTTGATGAGCTGGAACAGACTGTGTCTGGCTCTTCCTCCGAGCTCGACTCAGATGTGCTGAATACCCATGATTTCGCAACGCTAGACCTCAAAAAGTACCCACCCAAACGGTTTTTCTCGGGGAAATTGGATCAAGAGATGCATTTGATAGATACGTTCTACTCGAACAAGGAGAACGAAATTTTCATTGAAGTTGAACGACTTCTAAAAGACTTGGAAAAGTACCATGAGAATCACACGGAATTGTCTAAGCTTAAGACCGCCACGACCGCTAAATTTTTGGAGCACGATCTGGAAAAACACGAGACTCAGTTCACGAAGGATGATGATGATGATGAGGACGAGGAGTTTGATGCTGTAGGCTACTCTGGTGCCTCCGACGGATCCTACTCCGCCCTATTGGGTGACAAGGAATTCAACTTGTCGTACCAGCACGAGGTGACATTCAAGATGCGCATCACCAACGCCTTTGTAGAGCTGGCCCAGCTGAAATCTTTTATTGAACTCAACAAAATCGGATTCCAAAAGGTGTGCAAAAAGTTTGATAAAGTATTAGATGAACATATCAAAGATGACTACGTTGAGAGTCTGCATAACAGGACTTATATCTTCAACAAGACTACTATTCTCAAAGTTGACGAGTACCTTACGGAGCTGATCCATGTTTATGCTTCTGTCACACACACCTCTATCGAGCAGGCACAGCTGACATTGCGGTCCTATTTGCGTGAACACATCGTGTTTGAGCGTAACACTGTGTGGAAAGATATGATTGGGCTGGAACAGTCAAAGCAACAGCTCAACGGCGATAAAAAGGTGTTGACCGGCGACGAGTCTGAGCTCCGCAACCTGTACCAATTAGATTACTTCCAGTGGGAATTGCCCGACAAGTACAAGTGCTCCGTCCCATGTTGGTATGACTTTGGTAAGCGCAAAGTGCGCTACACGAACGTCCACCATCTGAAAGTCCCTAAGTTGTTCTTTGGATGGAGATCGTTAAAAGTTTGCATAGCGGCCACTGCTACGGGTATATTACTCGGAGTGAAAACTCTAAACAATCGCCAGGAGGCGAACTGTCTAGCTGTCGTTGTCTGCTGTGCTATTCTCTGGGCAACTGAGGCCATTCCGCTGTTTGCTACCTCGCTATTAGTACCTATCCTTGTTGTGGGATGTAAGGTGCTAAAGAACGATGATGGTTCTGTCATGGATGGATCGCACGCTGCTTCTTACGTGCTAGCGGCAATGTGGTCTTCGACGATTATGCTGTTGTTAGGTGGTTTCACGCTGGCAGCAGCTTTGTCGAAGTACAACATTGCCAGAGTCGTCTCCTCGTATATTCTCTATGCCGCTGGAGCAAAGCCTAGAAATATTTTACTGGCTATCATGGGAGTGGCCTTGTTTTTGTCGATGTGGATTTCGAATGTGGCATCTCCTGTTCTTGCATACTCTTTGATCAACCCTGTTTTGAAAACCTTGCCCACCGATTCGGGCTTTGCCAAAGCATTAATCCTGGGTATCGCTTTGGTATGTGATTTGGGTGGTATCACAACACCCATTGCGTCTCCACAGAATATCATTGCCGTTGAGTCGCTGTCGCCACAGCCAGGATGGGGAAACTGGTTTTCTTTTTCTATTCCGCTCGCCATCTTAGGTCTGGTAGTGCTTTGGCTCGAGATGATCCTCACATTCAATATCAACACCGTCAAAATCAAGCCCATCAAACCCATTCGTGAGCGCTTCACGTTGAAACAGTGGTACGTTATAGCTGTTACAGTTGCAACAATCATTTTATGGTGTCTGGAGACGCAGCTGGAAGACAAAATAGGTGCCTCTGGTATTATTTCCATCATTCCTATTGCGTTATTCTACGGCACTGGTATCCTTACAACCACAGACGTCAACAACTACCCTTGGTCTATCGTCTTGCTGGCTATGGGAGGTATAGCACTGGGAAGTGCCGTGAAGAACTCGGGTTTGCTTCACACTATAGCCACGTCGCTTTCAGAGAAAATCTCTACTTATCCACCTATAGGATTGTTGGCCATATTTGGAGCTCTGTGTCTGGTGTTTGCAACGTTCGTGTCTCACACTGTGTCTGCGTTGATTCTTATTCCACTAGTGCAGTCTATTGGAAAAGAGTTGCATCATGAGTACCTGCTGGTTTGCGGTATTGCGGTGGTAGCATCTGTAGCCATGGGTCTTCCTTCTTCTGGATTCCCCAACTCCATCGCCATCTCAATGACAGATGAACTTGGTAACAGATATTTGACTACTGGACTATTTATAAGCAGGGGAGTACCGGCTTCGATCATCATATTTGCGCTTGTGATCACTGTTGGTTACGGTATCATGGTGTCGATCGGCTATTAGAGAAAGAGATTGCCGACGCTCCTTTTCATAAGTCGTACGGACGCTTATTTTGGGACGTATGTAATTATAGCATTATACAGGGTGTATTCATAGCATTAGTTCACTTGAACGTACATTAATCTTCTTGGTCGTACTGATTATGGGCAGTACCTGGCTGGACGCCTTCGTCCGTCCTTGAAGATAACGACTGCTCATCTCTGTCCCCGTCATTCTCCTCTGAGACATATAATAGTAAACCCCTACACCAGTATGTTTCCATAAAAACGCTACTCCTGTAGGTTTATGATCTAAGAGCTGAGCCCTCTTCTGTATCATGGTCGCTATCCACCGTATAAGCGCGCATTTCGCGCAGGCCTTTCTATCAGAGGTGGAGAATGATGAGCGTTTTGACGTGGCGCCTTTGATTCTGCGATCGCATAGCTCTTGGGTAGCTGACACTCGCTCTTTGGAAAATTCTCAAAAATTGCAAAAGTACCAAAAAAGAGACTCTGTAGCAACCACTTTGACGTCAGCTACTGGGGCTGAAGGTACTAAGGCTAGTGATGTGAGGGCATCCAATAGTAACGCTCAGGCCAGCGCTACATCTACTGGCAATATTGGTTTAGGTTGTGTTACTTGCACGCAGGTGCCGGAGTGTCCAGTATGTGCTCATGATGAAGAATGCCGACAGACTGTTCAAACTTGCGATAAATGCCCTATAAATTACTGCGCTAAAATACCCACTTCGGCAACGGGCGGAGCTGACAGCTCAAATAATACCGCGGACAACACATCCTCCGGTCCCACGGGTGCGAAGATAGGCGGCATTGCGGGCGGAGCAGCAGTTGCTTTCGTAATAGTATTGGGCTTAGCGCTGTACTTCCTGTACAAAAAATGGTATCTGCGGAGGTACACTAAGGGATATTCGGAATATGATAAGGGTTTGCTAAATGGAAAAGATGGAAATTCAGACGGTGACGATGATGGTGATGGTGGTGACTTAACTAGGGGACCCAGAGGAAGAAGAAATTCACAGGGAACGATTACGACTATGGCCAACTCCGTACTTACGAAGGCTTCCAACGTGATCAATATCACATATATACCCGGAGTGACTACCAGGATGGGACCCAGACCTAAATTTGGTAGTAGTACTGCCAATTCGGGGCCTACCAGCCGAGCTATGAGCATATTCAGTAAGGAAACTTATCTGAGCGACATTGAAAATGCATCTATACACGGTGAGAATATAGCCATGGCAAACAGAGGGTTTGCGCCACGGTTAGTGACTCTGAACGAGGACTCTTACCTAGACGACGGTAACCAGAGTGAGCCGGAAGAGAGAGATGAGCCCGGCCAGTTAAGAAGCGGTAGAGGCGTTGTGAAAGGGTATGTCCCTGGTCTTGAGAATGAGGTGATAGCAGAAGAAAGTGAAAATGAGTCTAGTGATGTGAACGATTTAAGTGAGGTGGATGGAGAGAACGAAGGAAGCAGCCGTGGAAATGCTAGCCACGTAAGCCACCGCAAGAGTCATCGAAGTGCTCACGGTGCTTCGAATGTTTCCAATTCAGATTCGGACTTTACCGACTCTGATGAAGAGAACATCGCTCTGATCAAACAGCAGCACCAGGCCAGCAGCAGTGCTCCCAGCATCTCCAACCCAAACTCCGCAAGCACAACGAGAACATTCAAAAATGGACACTCGCTCACGCCACATTTGAACTCCAATAGCTCGACGCTACCGGGCCCTTCCAGGGATCCTTCGAAGATTGCCCAGTGGGCAATTCCGTTGGATCTTTTGAGTGATGAAAACGACAATGAGGAGGAGAGCGATGCAGACGAAGACAGAGGCGATGGTGAGGAGAGAGATGATGCAGAGGATATGCTGCTTGAGGTGGATCTCGACTTCCCAAGCTCTCTGCACAGTGGTGGACTGCCAGATCCTTTCAAGTCACCATTTGATCCCTAGTGTGGCCGCGCGGTGACGCTAGTGTAGATTGGCATTGGATGGGCAGGCTCCTCCTTCTAACAATGATAAATAGTATATACCATAGTCAGAGTTATTACACTTGAGACTAATTGGCATTGGCTTTATATTGGATTGAATATGGCATCAAATTTCAACCAGCCAAGTTATCAATTGTGACATAGTGCTCTACTTGTTCAGCCTTATGGTTTTCGTAACTTTCACTAAGCAAGACGCCGACCAGTAAAACAACATCATCCAGTGCGAGTTGAAAACCGCACAAACACTGAATGGCCATAGTCAACAGCCAGAGTTTAACTTAGGTATGTTATGCCAGGTATACTCTCCGCTTTTGAATAATTACACCCTACTTGGCAACGTCTACCTCTAACATTGTTACCAAAAGACTACCAAAAATGGTCGCGCGAAATATCTCGGCTCTGATTTTTCAGCATATTCTAGTCATAAGGTAACAGGAGAACACACTACGATAACCGAGCGCATCAACTTCCCACGACTCGAAGCCTTGCTGAAGCTGAACTCAACATGGTAACAGCGTAAGTACTCCAATTGCCGCCTATGTGCTCGAAAAGTACGCCTGCTCACACGTCATGCGCTGCTCTTTGCACCTCCACTTTATAGCCATACTAACGAATAGCGTCCTCTTTTCACAAAATGCCTCCCCCACGACGATAACTACATTCCACGACATGATATCTAATGAACTGCCGCATCTTCTTGGCCCCTGGGCCTTTGATCTCAAGATTTTCCTCAACAATAAACACTCTAAACCCCGGAACGTCGAGTCACGTGACGTGCCTAACCGATACCTCTATACTTTACAGCTCAGCTATTTGCCCAACAACCAGATGGTGAGCATAATCAACAACTCCAAATCCATCACAACAGTTGTTCCTAGTAATGAGAACAAAAACAAGCCAAAAAGGCTTTTGGAGCACATAGAGAAGGGCGCGTGTTGCAACATGGATGCGGCTATGGGTAGCAGTAATAACGACTCCGACACACAGTTTGACGCTTTCTTGTCGAAGAAACTACAGAGTCTCTGGACTTTGAAACAGAACATCAAGGGAGAGGGTGGAAATGGATACATAATAACCGTAAACGGGCTTGCAGATGGTGGAACTGACACATTCAAACTTCGTACCAGCAACTGTTTTCTTCAAGGTGTGTTCAAAGGGTTCCTAATTGAAATAGAACATTTAGATCGGCCTGACGAATCAGATGATACGAAAACTCAGTCAACAACAGAAGAGGAAGAGAAAAACAAACTCATATTCCGTTTCACAAACAGTATAAATAAAATAAAGGCACTGATAACGACATATAAATTCCCCGAAGGGAACCTGTGCTACAATGTGCTCAGTGACTCCAAGCTGGAATACTTGAGTGATCTGTGTCAACAGTATTGCGATGCCTTACAGTTTTAATGGTATATATAATAAATATGTATGCGTAATGATGTGTTGGGGCTATATGGTATAAACGGTGTTCAGGCTTTTTATCCTGAAAGCGGCATGGGAGCGGTGAGTGGTAACCTTTGAATAGTCAACAGCTCAGCACCTCTGCTTAGTTAGCAATTCCCGCTCTCTGTCGATCCTAGATTGCACTGCAAGTCGACTCTTCTCGTAGTAGAAACTTCTCTCACTAGGAGAAACTTGGTAAACGCTAAACGTGTTTTGACCACCAGTAAAATGAGTGAGGGAGTGGCGGTAAGGACTGTCGTCATCTGAATCTTCCGAATTATACTCTTCACAGTCAGAGAGCTCGTGTCCACTATGATAATCGTATAATTTATCTGCTTTCAAGATAGACATTGACGGTTTCTGTCTGAGACTACCCAATGTGCGAGAAGCATGTGGCTCCCCAGAGCCGGCCGATGTGGTAAAGTTTGCATCTTTCAGCCGTCCTACAGACTTGCACGGTCTAATTGTGTGCTGGGCAGTAGCTATTTGGGGCATCGAAGGCCTGTGAGCTAGTCTATTAGATAACATGCCCCTGGAATTGGCTTCGCGCAAAGTCATCTTGGACACCTTGGGCTTCAAAGTTTGAGTACCAGCCTTTGTGTTTGAAATGTCCTGTAACACTTTTGATAGCTGTCTGGACTCCTTGGCCCTCAGCGTGCCCTTATAAATGCGCTCTACCTGGACCAAAAAAGCTACTCTTTGAAGGTAGGACAAAATCACCAACGCCCTGTCGTCTTTGGACATGTTGTTGTGGTAGTACTGCTCCAGGGTCTTCTCAGCAATCTCTAGTCTACTTTTCTCCGGGATTTTGTGCTCAATATAGATATTCGAATCATGAAGAAGCACGTTCGTGTACTCCTCTTTTGAGCTATTCGGTTTCAGCACGACAAACTGGAAGTCCGGCCGACTAAAATCAGGCAAATGCTCAAAGTTTTGAGGAAAATCGGACAAGATCAGCATGGCCCGAAACTTATTTCTGGGGTAATCTATCAAAATTCGAAAGGGATCGTTGATCATCAGGGCCTCAAACTCGGTGGTATTGTAGACCAAATCCAGTTTGGAGTTTACCGAGGTAGCATTATTGTTGCTGCCGTCACTTTCATCCGGAACATTGTACCAATCGAAGGCGTAATTGCCCTCGTCATCTTGTCTCAGGAAGTGCTCAAAAAGATCAATTCTGTACCGCTTGAACATATATTTCAGAGACTTGATCTGTAGATCGATTGAGTCCTCATTTTCTCCTTGCTGAAACTTTGGGATCGTCACCACTGGTGATTTGCTGGAGGTGTGGAAAGGCCAGAGGAGCTTTAGCATGTGAATTCAAGTTGGCTGAACAAATGGAATGTATATCTGCTGGTATATCTGATGGTGTCAAGCTTTGTGCGGCTCCGTAATGGGTAAGAGAAGTAACTAGGCCTGTAGAACTGGCTA
The DNA here is from genome assembly GCA_003706235.2 of Wenyingozyma naganishii. Lineage (NCBI taxonomy): Eukaryota > Fungi > Ascomycota > Pichiomycetes > Pichiales > Pichiaceae > Wenyingozyma > Wenyingozyma naganishii. Next base: position 166,144 of record PPKS02000021.1, on the reverse strand, counting down.
AGGTAGTGTTTACAGATTACCCGATTGGGAGGAGCGCACTGACAGGCCTGCAACTGCACGAGCGCGCGATCAAAACCTGTCTTGAGGGACGGTTTAGCGGTGTAGCGGTGTATTAGTATGGTATTATATAAACCTCAGGAAGTTTCCTCAGAATGTGGTATTGAGCACTTTGTAGAGTTTGCATTGGTAATTAACACAAAATTGGTGGTGTAACTTTTAAGTGAATACGCCCTCTGAGGCCTTTGGTCCTTACGCTCCGTCAACGTCTTCATTAAAACCGGTGCACGGGTGCCTACTTCGAGCTGTACGAATGATTATTACCTGCGAATGTAATGATATGCAAATGTTATGTAAGTGATCCACTCAGCTCTACTGAGCAAGAATATTCGTCATAGGCTCTGTCTCGTGTTCAATCTCAACCTCCAGTCTTGGCCTTCTTCTCTTCTGAGTCTTATCACCCTTGGCAACCTTCTTGCGCTTAGTCTCAGAGCCATCTTCGTCCTCGCTATCGCTGTCATCATCGCTGTCGCTCTCAGCATCAGACTTGTCGAGCCATTTCTCCAGATCCTCCATATCTACCATCTCTTCGTCATCCTCGTCGGCTTCAATGTACTCTATTTCACCAACATCAGACTCCTCTTCTCCAGACTCGATCTCAACATCGTCGTAATCAGCTTCCTCATCCTGGTCCTGTTCGCCCACAGTGCCCAGAACTTTGCGCCATATTTTCTCATCGACGTTTAATGGTTTGTCTCCGTAAGCTCCGGACTTCAGTCTCTCCAGAAGTTCTTTCTCGATCGCCTTTTCAATCCTGGCAGCTGCCAATGCCTTTCTCTCTCTAGTTTGTTCACGTCTCTTCACCTTGTGTTTCACACCAACGTAGTGTCTCTCTTCCTCTTTCATAGCAAGTCTTCTCTCTGTGATTGCAACCTGTGTAAGACGAGTGAGTCGCTGTTTGCACTTGTATATCAGAAACTTGTTCCAGTAGATAAGGTTGTCGTCTATCTGAGAGAGTGCCTTTTTGTAATCTTTGCTGAGCTTGATGCGTTGCCATAGGTTTTTGGGTGTGTGTGCCCTTTCGGCAGTCTTAATGTACAGGTATAATTTGCCGTCGATGGACTTCACCGTGGCATATCTTGCATTAGCTAGTGGACATGATTGTCTGTTGCACAGACCAGACACATTGTACTCGTTTCTGCAGAAATTCTGGTCCTTTGTCGTTTTTATCTTGAAGGCGCAAAATTGCTGGTTAATAACCTGCCAGATCACCTCGTCAGACATTGTTGTTAGGTGAAGTTAGTAGGTCTGCTATGGTGTTTAGCTGCTGATTAGATGCCACAACTTGTCTAACAAGAGTGATAAAAAAAATTTGTAGAAAAAAATAAAAAAATTGAAATTCTTTTTTTGGGTCCGCCACGCTCAATAGTATGCACTGCCTTATCGTGTTTGGTGCACGGTTTAAACTTGATTATGACATTGAAAATGTCGCAAATGTGCAATGTATGATGAAGTGATATGCGGATATCTGAGGGACTGCTCATGAGTAGAGGGAAAGGGCTAGATAAAAATGTGCTATTGATTTTATTTCGACATTCTTATTCCATTGGTGGCGCATAGTCGAGATTTTGATAGGGTTGAGGTAGACCCTTGGAGAAAACCCAGATTACCGTTCTGAAGCGGAGTTTTCAAAAGGATCGGTGTAATAGGATAATGGAAGATAGTAATATACGGGTGTGGGTCGTAAACCGTGTAGCTTTGAAATAGTCAGCGTATAAAGAATGATTAGTTAGTTAGGGTAAGTTATCAATTTTGAGACTTGATTATTCTAATGTCAAAAATTAATTTTAGAATTTCTCAATAGATATTTAGTACACACGTAACAATATTCATAGTAGGGAACAGTCTCTCTGGTTAACACTAATGCTCTTCAAATCATTGCCTGGAAGGCAACAGAGGACAGAAACAACGAATGGGGATAGAACAAACTATAACGGCAGACACTCAAGATCACTCAAATCGAAACTCCGATGCACCAGAAGTAACAGCTTATGTTTTTCACTAAACGCCGAATTATTTTTATACACATTTCGTGTCCATTAGGTTACCCATCATTAACACATCGACTCCGCACTTTAACGCTCTGCTTGTTTCCAACTCTAAATTAGTATGCAGCTATAGAAAGTGCGTTACAGGATTGAATGCAAAGATCGGCAGCAAAAGGCTCCCCTTAATTTGATTGTGAGCAGAGATATTGTAAGCTTTCAGTAGTTTAAATAATTCCTGGACTCTGCTACCCAGGACAAGATAGTTAAGTCAGCTCTATATGCCAGCGTTATTCTCTTATCATCTAACACTAACGGAGCTAACAAGCAATAAACGCACACCATCTATTTATAATCGCGAAAAAATAATGAAATGCAATGCTCGGAAATGCAAGTACCTGAAATTTGATCTACGTTTGTTAGCGAGAATTGATTCGAATAGTGCCAACTAAGAAAGGAAAGAGCTGAGATCTTACTAGTTGGAGCAGAAACTCACCTCATTTGACCTCATGGACGCTTCTATAATAGTCCACGATTGCAAAAGCTGCAATTTGCCCATCAACGAGGGACAGGCATATGAGTTGGGTGGTGATAAGTGGCATATTCACTGTTTCAAGTGCTCCAAGTGCTCAAAGGAGCTCGGGGTGAACTCGAACTTCCTTGTTCTGGGTACAGGAGCCCTTGTTTGTTCAGAATGCTCTTACACCTGCAGAAGTTGCTCCAAAAAAATTTACGATATGGCCATCTTAACGGGGGATCACGCTTACTGCGCAGCGTGCTTCAGGTGCAAAAATTGTACAAAACCGATCGAGGATTTGCGTTACGCGCGCACTTCTAAGGGCCTCTTTTGCATTCCTTGTCATACCAAGCTGATGGAGAGGAAGCACCGACACGACCAGCATAGGCGAAATAAGGAAAGGAAGGTCGACAAAGTGGCCAATCAGCACAACCATAGTGGTAAGAACCATCCAAAGAGCGATAGGCTGGCGCTAGAGAGACAAGTGACCCCCGATAACCTCTCGCAGACAAGTCACTTAGAGGACAGCACAAAGGTAGAGCTGACCAGTCCTAGCCAAAAACCAATTCGAAGTGAAGTCAGTGGACTGAACGGGGGTGACAGATCCAAAGGAACGGATCCAATTAATGGCCGAGAAGCTGATATGGACAAGAATAGACCAGAAAAAGTTGCAAAGGCTAAACACACAATCACAACTGAAACAGACAACATACACAACCCCGCAATGAACAAATCACAGAAGTCAAAAGAATTTAACGTGTTCAATTCCATGAGTTCAAACGCCGGCACCAAGACACGTGGCCATAGGTCACCCACCCACTCCCCTTCACCTGTACCTCCTGGGAAAACAGCACCATCACACTCATTAGCCCCTCCCCCATTGGATGCTGCACTTCCAGTACGGTCGCCACGTAAGCCAATCACAGTGCCGGCCGATGAGTACGACAGTTATGAGAAATACGAGAGACACGAAAGCAGCCGAAAAGACAGACATAGACGCAACAATGCTCACACACATGACGATGATGAAGAAGAATTACTCATTACTCTGGACAATAGGAAGACAGTCTCAGGGTCCAACAGCACAGTATCTGCGAAGTCGAAGACCTCTGCCACATCCTGGCACGATGATCTCTCCTTTGTGCCATCCCCGCATCTGAATTCGAAGTCACGCTCCCCAGAATTGTCTTACCCTAGTAACTATGAAAAGACCAACCCGAACATGACGTCGCCGCGCAACAGAAACGCCGTGGTTTTAGACACTAACAACCAGGAGAGCATTATTAGCTTAAGCATGAGCAATACGTCCAGTGACCATTTGAGTGGGCACAGTGGACATTCACTTACTCACTCCACTAGCAACTCCAATGGCTCTCCTATCAGACAATCGCCACGCGCAAAACTGCCTCCTGTTCCATTACCTTCCATGCCCCCTCCACAGCCCATCCAGTTTGCCAAGGGAAGCGAGGAACTGAAGGGACTCAATATCAGTGGGCTGACGACTAAAAAGTACGACAAAATAGATGCAAATGAAACAAAGGACGACGAATATAACTTGCATGGTTACCAGTTTGGACACAAGAGTGATGAAGAGATTAGAGAGACGAAAGGGAAGGAGCGCAAAGACTCGTTCGGCAAAGAAGCGAAAAAAAGTTCTTCACCGGGGGCAGGGGGCACTCCTACATCTAGTTCGCTCAACAGATCATTATCTATTGGCAAAAGACTTTTCCAGCGCCACAAAAAGAATGCAAGTAGTACTGGAACAATAGTAGAGGCACCTGAGGACGGTACTTTAGGAGCAGCAAGCTCTCTCACACCTAACTTACATAACAGGACGCGTTCCGACCAATCAGCATACGCTTTCAAGACACCAGAACTTCCTCCATCTGCATCGCCTTTTGACGATAATCACCAAAATTTTTCTTCTGCTCCTGTCTCGCACAACAGATCCGTCTCCAACTCGAGCGATTTCACTTCTTCTGACCAAGTTTCATACCTAGAGCAGCAGTTCAGGATTCTCAAAAGTGAAGTCATGACTTTATCGTCTAACAAGGCATCACTTTTGAAGGATCTGCAAACTCTACAAAACCAGAAGAAGAGTTTGGAGCTTGTAATAGCAGAGAGACACGATAGGCTGAAGGAGCTGGACGACTTAGTTGCTATCAAGGAAAGGCAAGGCTATCTGAGGGAGCAAGCAGAGCGGTCAGATGAACATGCCAAAGCGGAGCCAAAAGAGTACGCTCAGCGACAAAGATCCCAATCTCAGCCACAACAACTTCCACCCCAATCACAACAGTCTCAATCCAATCATAGCAATGACTCCTTGACCAGGCACACAGAGTCGAGCGCGGATTCCTCTGTCTTCACCAACGGGTCGCAGATGCCTTGGGAAACTGCGGAAACCACTTCCTCAGCCAATACTACTAGCGCAAACACAATGAACAATAATACGAGCGCAAACTCAGCAAAGAAAGTTGGCATTATGAGACGCCTTTTTGGCAGCAACTCAAATGCTAGCGGAACAGGAGCATTGGGAAGTGCACAAGGGTCACCAGCCAGCGCCAGTAGCAACACGGGAATGACGCACTCGCCCTCTTCCCACTCGATTAGCGCTCCTATGAACTTTAGGCACGGGGACGAAGAGCAAAGCGGGTTTTCGTCTATCATCAAATCGAGATCTAGTAATTTCTTGAACAAAAATTTGAATAAGGAAAGTCCAAATGGACAAACTGGCGTGAACGGCAACAGCAGCAACAATAATAGCCGCGGTGCCTTACGGCTCTACCGCTTAACGTTACAGCAACGCTGCGAAGCTGAGAGCAGAGACGTTCCGTTTATTATCACCAAGTGTATTGAGGAGGTTGAGCAGAGAGGTCTGGACAATGAGGGAATTTACAGAATAAGCGGTTCTTCTGTTTACATAGACAAGATGGAGCGTGCGTTTGAGAACATCAGTTTGGAGTATAGTGAGAGAGAACTGAAACAGCTTGAGTCGTCTATGGACGGCGACATAAACGCTGTAGCTGGAATGCTTAAGCGTTACCTGAAAAAGATACCTGACCCGGTAATCCCATTCCAGGATTATGATCACTTTGTAGAGCTGGCTAAACTGAACGATATGGCAGCAAGAAAGGCCGCTTTAAGACAGAAGATCCAGGGCTTACCGGAGTCAAACAAGGCTCTGCTGTACCAGCTATCAAAGCATCTGAATGTCGTAGCGTCTGTAGATGCCACCAAGATGACGCTGGGGTCACTTGCAACGGTGTTTGCGCCAACGTTGATGCGTGACAACGGACTTACTGCAGAGAAGGAGATTCTGGACGTCCAGGCAAAGACGATCGTGACGGAGTTGATTTTTAGATATTACATGGACGTATGTACATAAGTAAAGGATATGTGAGCGAAGCAAGCGTATCCTATGCATCATTAGGTAGTAACCACAATCATATTTCGTGCAGTTGCTAAAGGTATAAAAATGTAGCTGGCTACTTTCTAGTAGCCGAAAGAATTGTTCAACTAATGCACATTGATTATGAGCTCAGACTTATACATCTCGTACCGTCTGTTACCCACCCTCAAGAGGTGTTCAATAGTGCCAAAGTCTCTTTTTTGGATTCCTCTGTATTTTTGGAACTCTGAGTGGATGAAATTTGTCCAATTGGCTCGTTTATCTGCTGGTTTTAAACGCACTGCTCGCAGGCAGTTGCGGTATAAGTGGAGCACCTCTTTCTGAAGGCCAGAGAACTTTCTTGGTTTGGGCATATTGGGAGAGTTTGAGCTTCGGGGGGCAAAGGTTTGGCGTGACAGAGTCCAATGAGAAGATCGATAAGAAACGAAATGAATTCTACTAGCGCTCAACGTGAACTAGAAGATCAGCTGGTAGCGAAACGGTGACATATAGTGGGTCCCGCGGTGAGTCTCACGGTAGTAGAGGAAGTTTGCCGCGATCGGCTTTTGCAGGAATTGACGATTACATAATATACCAATAGATAAGCTGTTGGACTGAAGTAATGTGTTGCCAAAGGTTTTAGTGTTGTACCTGTGAGTGACTTGCTTTCAAATTTACTCATATGGGTACACGAATGACTAAATTGCTGTGGAGCTGACAACCAGTGACATCTTGAATCGTCTAGCACACAATGTGTTCTTTTTCTATCAGAAAACTCTCCTACAGTTACAGGAATAATTGGCTTAGAGATTTGTGCTGGTGGTTGGCCTCAGCCACAGAACTGATAGGTGCGCATCAAACTACTTGAACTACGGCTACTCTACCACGCGCACAATGCTCGACTAGCTAAACCTTTCTCATATTAACTATATCAGTATTACTTATCCGTTAATTAATAGTAAGTGGTTGGACGAGAGGCAGAGTACAGCTTGGAAGACTTGGTGACTCTGTGAGGTAATGGGAAAGCCAGGTCCTTGGTCAGGAACTGTCTGATGTACTGTCTCTTAACATCGTCGGTCTTCTCCAGCTCGACAACCTTCAAAATGTGGATTGATCTAAATCTGGCTCTGTGTCTAGCAGCCAAGTCCTGGTACATGGTCTCGACGGCATTGACTCTGGAAACATCACGGTACTCCTTGTACATGTTGTGGGTACCGGATCTGGAGTCGTATCTGATCCAGATACCAAAGTTCTTAACCTTGGTTGGGTGAGCCTCAGAGATTCTGTTCAGGGCAACAATCTCACCAGAGGCCTTCTTGACTTTGTGCAGTTTCTGTAAGAAGTACCAGTAACGAGACTTGGCAATGACATCGTTAGAGGCAAAGATCCTCATACGGTACAACTTGGGCTCAGGAACCGACTCGGTGGGCAACTTTCTGCCAATAACTTGGTATTCGTATAAGCGAGACACTGCTATGTTAGTATTATGAAACGAGGTTAATAGGGCAACTGATAGTCTGGATCTAGCCACTGAAACTACCACAATAACAAGCTATATTATCGGTCGTAGACAGAGCCATAGATACCACAGTACTATCTTCTTTGCTAGTAATGAGATTGAAGCTGGAAGTGATGGTAAATGATAACATCCAAGCATTCGCTGTAATAAAAGCCATTCAATATGGAACAACTGGGTCTGTTCCCTGTTTCCTCATCCTATGTTTGTGTGATTGTAATCATTTGTATCACTTGTCATTTGAATGCGCATAAATTCGTTTCTATAACACGCTAGCCTGACGATGCCATCATATCATGTTCCATTACTTGCAATCATATCGCATCACTTTCACTCTAAATTATAACATACTCTTTGGTTAAGCTACTGTATACTCAATATCCTCTGGTAACAAGACGGCCAAGTACTCTTTAAAACTTTTTTAACTAGGCCCTCTAGGAAAAATTTGAAATTTCGTCAAGTAGAGGGTGTGAGGTGTTACTTAGAATAGGCTGGGTGTTCGCGCAGGAGACGGCGTGTTGGAAAAAGTGAAAAAAACTGTGACTGTGTTTTACAGGTTTGAGGTGTATACCATGGTGTATGGATGTTATTAAAGGCTTTTCACGTGACGAAGGGCTGTTGGAGTTTTCAGGGTCTTCGATCTATTCTAGGATGTTACATAAGCAATGTCGTTTATCGTTTAATTCGTATCATGCAGCCTCATGCACCATCATGCATTCCGAGCGTATAACACCAGTCAAAGAATCGTTCGATTTTGAGACAGAACTCATGTCATTGTCACGCCTGTTTATGGGCTCTGATCTTCTGGTCTGTAGCGCGTCTCGTTCCTCTCGTATAATCGTATAGCACTGTATATATAATAGATATATATTTCTTTGGATTCAACGTCCGTGGTCCTTCCCTCTCTACCATCCTATTCTTCCCCCAAAACATAATTGTATCTTCCATGAATTCAACTTCGGTAGATACGTCCTTCCTGTCTATCACGTCAGACATCCTCAGCACACGTCCTGATCTCAACATATGTGAGAAGCTATGGCTGTCGTACTACACATATATGGATAACGATATTCTGGCCACAGGACTGCTCTTCTTCTTGACCCATGAGATCATGTATTTTGGCAGATGTCTTCCTTGGTACATAATAGACAAGCTCCAGTTGTTTAGACAATACAAAATTCAACCGGCATACGTTCCTTCAGACAAGGAGCAATGGGAGGTGCTCAAGTCTGTGCTGAAATCTCACTTTCTGGTGGAGGCGCTCCCAATTTGGACTTTCCATCCAATGTGCATGAAGTTGAATATTGGAACTGGTGTCCCTTTCCCAAGTTTGAAAAAGATGGCTTTAGAGTGGTGTCTATTTTTTGTGCTAGAGGATCTGTGGCATTACTGGGCCCACAGATTATTCCATTATGGTGTGTTCTACAAAATGATCCACAAACAGCACCACAGGTATGCTGCGCCATTTGGTCTCACTGCTGAGTACGCCCACCCTATCGAAGTTATGTCTTTGGGGTTTGGAACTGTAGGTTTTCCCATCATTTACGCATACTTTACCCGGTCATTACACCTGTTTACAATAACATTATGGGTGTGCTTCAGATTACTACAAGCAGTAGACGCGCATTCTGGCTACGATTTCCCCTGGTCTTTACACAATTTTATTCCATTTTGGGCTGGAGCTGAGCACCACGACTTGCACCACCATTACTTCATTGGGAACTACGCCTCGAGTTTCAGGTGGTGGGATTTCTACCTTGACACAGAGGCTGGCCCAGAAGCTAAAAAGGAAAGAGAAGCAAGGCAAAAAGCAAAGTTGGCGAAGTCAAAGCTTGCTGGCAAAGTTCATTAGTGTGTATTTATATATTGGAGATGCATGGATATTAGATAGACTATATGGTGCTATAGCATAAGACCGACTGTAAGACGATATTATATTATGGCAGCTTCTCGCAAAACCTAATCAGTTGACTCAAGTCGAGCCACCTGAAGGTGTTGTAGTAGCATGTTCTCTTACTGTATAACCTCCACCCACATCTTATCTCTTACATCTTCCTTCCTGCCGCGACCACAGCGAAAATCATGGCGAAATCAGTTAAAGCTACCGCGAGATCACCCAAAAACGCCGCGAATCTTTCAAATGCCAAGGCGCCTTTGCGCACACCTCTCGCGCCTGCGCCTGCGTCTGCCCTCGCAATCTCATTTCCCCATAGTTTTAAAGCAATGCCTTGTTACGTATTACCTACAAGACTTCCTCCTCTTCCCTATTCTCCCACCACTCCCCTTATGCCCAACATGTCGGAATTCAACAGGAACTTTTTTTTCTTTCTCCTGTTCATGTTCTTTCTGCTGAGTGAGCCACCTGTGGATAACACGAACTCACCAGAATACAAGGCTAAAATAGAGGCCCTTGAGCACCTCAAGTCGGAGGTAGCAGAGGAGACGAATCTGATATCATCAGCTCAATACACACAAGGGTATGGGAACCTGACTGGGTTTAAGCTCAGTTATGAGGACGCCTTGTTGGGAAGGAACTTTTCTGATTGGCCCTTCCCTGACAGACCAAGCTCGGGATTCCATGAGGGACAAGATCGGAGCATACTGCCCGATATGGTGAGTCAGTTGGCTAGAGATGTGTGGGAGAGCGAGTCCAAGGGAAACGGCAAAAGCAATATAGCTTCTGGTGATGAGAGTACCAGCCAGCCAGCTTTTTGGACCAACATCACTTCCACTCTTCATGGATCATTTGATCTGCAAAACGTGAGTCTGACTCCTGTTCCCATGCCCCTACCAGATTACTACAAGAACGTGACAGAGTTGATTTTGGAAAGACTAAGACAATTTAGAGGCAGTTTAGGTGGAATAGATAATGTCGGGGAGGGCAGTGGCGCCAATGCCGTTACTGATATACCCAGCGATGAAGATGCCTCCTCCTTCGACCGCAATCTACTACTTCAAGAGTTTGAAGATGGCTCAGACATCAAACTAATTGGTAACATAACGTTTAACACAGGGAAGCTGAAAGTGCATTTACGTAATCTCAACGTGACAGAGGACTCGCCTTCTGTTCAGACCTCCTTTGTGGGAATTGGTATATCGCTGGATACGGCTAACGAGGACGACGAGCATTTCTTAGAGCTTAAAGGGCTTTACCATCATGACTCTGGTAACCTTGTAGGCGCAACACGCAGCTCCAAGTTCAACGGCCACTATGCACTACCTTTTTTGAATCTGGGAGAATCATATTTCAGCGAATCACAAGAAGTGTTCAACGAGGTTTACAATAAAACGACGCCTTCCCGGGATATAGACACTGAAGACTTGGAGAGTATGCTGAAGCAAGCTGTAACTAAGTGCGAGTATGTTGCCTACTTTCACGTGCAAAATGCTGGGCTTCCTGCTGGCGACCTAAAGTTGATAGAAGATGAATTAAGAGCGCCTCTAGGTAGGCCGCATAAAAAAGCACCCAATCTTGTGATTAGTGATGGAATTCTGTATTCTCCAGACTGCGGGATCTTATTGAAAACCAGCCCAGTCGCAGGTCCTCGTGACGAAGCTTATTATAATACACTGCAGAAGTTTATGCTTTTCTTTAGCATTGTACTACTAGTGCAGGCTATGCTGGTTGTCAAGCAAAAGAACTATGCCAATACACCCTCCGTGTTGTCGAGACTATCGTCCTACACTATAATGATGATCATGATGTGCGACGGAGTGCTAGGAATAGTGCTGTCATTATATTCACTCGTCTTCAATGAGATTTACAAACAGCTGGCATTGTGTGCGTTTTTGGCGTTTTTGTGCTCGTCTGCATTTGAGATGAACTTGATGCTGACGATTACAATGAATCAGATTGGAGAGAGAAGCATCAGTTGGAGGACAGCTTTTAGAGGAAGGACGATTGATGATAGTGAACGCGAGCGTACCGAGCGTGACCGTGAAAGAAATGAGCAAATCAACACAGAATCTGACGCAACTAGAACAAATGCAGCTAACCCCGTTAATCCCAATATTGGCGAGAACGTTCCCAATACTGGAAATGAACCCCCCGAGAATACCCCTCTTACTGAAGAGCTTCCTGTAGTGGACAACAACCAGGCTCTTTCTGTGCAGATGTACTACCGCGATATGTTCATTGTCATAGCCATCACTTTCATTGTGCTTAACTCGTCGCTGTGGCCCCGTAAACAGCGTATGAACTTTGAGTACTTTGGCACGGTACTTGCCAATTCGTACTGGTTTCCTCAAATCTACCGTAATTTCATAAGAGGATCGCGTAGATCGTTCCAGTGGAATTTCATTCTAGGGACGTCACTTGTGAGACTGATTCCACTGGGATACATCACAATCTATGGCGAAGAGCCACCTTTCTACCACAGAAAAGACCTTCCACTGCTGGCAGTTAACGTTTTCTGGGTGTTTTTACAGCTGTTTATACTGGGGCTGCAAGAGATTTTTGGCGCTAGGTTTTTCCTACCTTCATATTTGCAACCTGAAACTTACGATTACCACCCAATTCTCACGTTTAATGATTTGGAGAATGGATTCAATATTGATGTGGTTAATGATGTGGACGAACATGGCAAGAAGAAGTGCTCAGTTATGTGCGCTATCTGCATGACACCAGTGGAGATCCCAGTGCTCAAGAATTCTGAGGACTGTCATGAATCGACTGTTGGGTCGCCCTTTAACATAATGAGCAGACGATCGTACATGGTGACACCTTGTCGACACATTTTTCACACAGCTTGTTTGGAGAACTGGATGAAATACAAGTTGCAGTGTCCTGTATGTAGAAATAGTTTACCTCCTATATAGAAGGTCAGGCATAGGCGATGTATTTTATATTCAATGGCAATGGGTTATAAGAATAAAGTAATCGGTAGTGTAGTCGTCTGTCAGCCAGAATTTGTGTTGCTCTGTCCAATTCATGTGTTGCCTCATTAACCGAATACCATAAAAGCGTCCTCTCCCCATACGACAAATCAATTGTCGCACTTACACTAGAACGCGAATTTACCGAGTCAATTTAAGGAGTTAAAATTGCATATATACTAAAAGAAGAGCTTTATTATCGTGATCTCTGGTCTCCAACGTATTGCTGCCAAATGCCACCTCAAAAAGTAAAGGCATGTCTTTTCGACATGGACGGGTTGCTCATCAACTCGGAGGACATTTATACCATCTCCATTTCTCGAGTACTCGAGCAGTGGAACAAGGGGCCCATGACTTGGGATCTCAAGTATCAGTTACAGGGTCTTCCGGGCGTAAAGTCAGCTGAGAGGGTGATTGAATTTTACCAACTGCAGGATGTGGTCACCCCGGAGAAATTATATGAGCTTTCTTCCGCCAAGCAGATGGAGCTGTGGAGCACGACGAAATTTCTACCCGGAGCATTAGAGCTGCTAGAATATTTGCATGCCAAGGGAGTTCCAATTGCCCTGGCCACTTCAAGTGCCACTGACAAGTTTATCTTGAAGACAGACCACCTTCCAGGATCCCCGGGGAATTCAGACGGACTTCAAAAGGGCACTGGCTTTGACCTTTTTTGGCACAAAGTTACTGGAGATGACTCCAGAATTCCTCCGGGTCGGGGAAAACCTCATCCAGACATTTGGCACATTGCCTTGGAAGGCCTCAACGAGGAACTGAGGAAGGCAGGAGAGCCCGAGGTTGACATGAGCGAGGTTCTTGTGTTTGAGGACGGGCTCCCAGGGGTAGCAGCAGGTCGTGCTGCCGGTGCCTATATAATTTGGGTGCCGGACCCTAAGGCCCTGGAGGTGATTCCCTGCGGAAAGGTAGAGAGTCTTCTTGGTGTTGGAGGTGCATACGGCGAGGTGCTTGGCTCTTTGAGCGAATTCGACAGAGCAAAGTATGGGCTGTGAACTATATACATGATAGAGTAAGTAGTATACAATGTGTACAATAAGTGAAGTCGACGTAGACGCCTGAGTTGTCCATCGGATGACGCAGTTCAGAGCATAGGCTGTTGCGCTGAATATATTAATCCACGAATCTTGTCTATATATATACCTAGTAAGGAGCATTACGGAACAAGAACGAAATGCTTTCACCGTTGTGTAACCTTCTGATACTCTCAGCTAGCACTCCACTCACATCTATGCAGTCCAATTTGGGGCACAACTTCAACTTCTCCTCAAAAGGGACCGTGTTCGTACAAACCACTTTGTCCAACGTCGAATTGTTGATGTTCTCGACAGCCTTACCTGATAACACACCGTGAGTGACTATAGCTATCACTGATTTGGCGCCATTATCCAACAAAACCTCAGAGGCCTTCGCCAATGTTCCACACGTGTCTGCCATGTCGTCTACAATCACACATACTTTGCCAGTGACATCTCCAACCAGCACCATTCTCGACACTTCATTGGCCCTTGCTCTTTCCTTGTGGATCAAAGCAAAGTTCAGATCAAGCCTATCGGCTAAACCGGCAGCTCTTTTGGCTCCTCCTGCATCGGGAGAAATGATGATGCAGTCATTGATGTTCAGGTTCTCACGTATATACCTCACTACGGAAGGCTCAGCGTATAGGTTATCGACAGGCACGTCAAAAAAACCTTGGATCTGCGAGGCATGGAGGTCCATGGTGATCACATGGTCACAACCCGCCGTAGTCAGCATATCAGCCATCAACTTGGCCGTAATTGGAGCACGTGACTTGTCTTTACGGTCCTGACGGGCATAGGGAAAGTTAGGCAGCACAGCAGTGATACGCCTAGCTGAGGCGGTCTTACATGCATTGATCATGATGACAAGTTCTAAAACTTTATCGTTGACTACACCCGAGCCAATTTGCATGATGATGAAAATGTCCTCGTCTCTGATGGACTCTCCTATGGAGAAGGATACTTCCTTGTTAGAGTCTCTCTTGACGTCACAAGGAGTGATTTTGCAGCCCAGTCTTTGAGCGACAAGCTCAGCCAATCCGCGGTGGGTATCGGAGGCCAGTAATTTTATCGAGTTAGTTGCCATGATGTGACTTGTAAGCTGAGGGGAATTTGTATACAGATAACTATCAGCGAAGACTATAGCTGATTGCGATACTGCAAACTCAGGGTGATTCTGTAGTAATCTTTGAACCTCGTACTGCTATTATCAGGCTCCAACTTTACCACTTAGGATAGTGTTAGCTGAATTTGAATGAAGTGGCAGAAGACACCACGGAAAATAACTGCCTGACGATCTAAATAAGATCCCTTTCCCTAGAGACAAGAGCCTCTTGCTAGCATTGTCATGCACCATTTACCGAAACCAAGCTTTTCCAACTTGTGAATCTAAAATTTTTTGACTGGTGTACTGGTGCACTGGTGTCCTGCAAGTGCGGACTGGCGATAAGCTGGTCCCAATTAGCACAGCGAGATACACATTCCATACTCTGTCTGCTCTATTAACTCATTAGCAGGAGGGATTGGCTGCAAGTCGTACAAACTACCCATGTACAATAACGATTCATTGAAAAAACGGAAAGTGACGGGGTCTGTGGGGCCTCGAGCTTTGAATCTAAATGAGTATCTAGAAAAAAATCAACTACCTAAGCTACTAAGCCCTAATTTGCCTGAAAAATTGCTGCGAAAGTATGAGATAGATGCTGTAAATTTGGAAGAGATAAAAAAGGAAGTAAAAGAGTTGAATGAAAGTGGCTCTGCATCGCCAACATCTGAGATAGCAGTAGGCGGGAGTGTGCCAATGGGTATAGGAAAAAGAGGAAAAAATAGTAGTAAGACGGAGATCAAATCCGGGGAGGAAAAGAAGAAAGAGGGAGCCAGTGGACCTAAGGATAAGATGACACATGACGAAGCTATAGGTCTGGGTGTAATAACTTCCGATGGAAAGCACGATTCAGACAACGATAAACCAGGGAGTAGATCTAGAATAGTAGAATCAAAAGATGAAATTGGTGCGTCTAATTCTTCCAAGAATAAGCTGGTTGATTCGGCCAATAAGAAACGAGAATATGATGATAGTCTAGAATCTGGTAGAGCAGCTATTTACAAATCCAAAAAAGTAGAAAGCTCTTTTATTACAGACATTCACAAAACCACCAATGCAGACACTCAAACAAACAATAACCCTCACCCTAATATCGGCACTCAAAATAACACGAAGCAAAAGAACGAAAAAAAGTCGCTCTACGTCATTAAGAAAATACACTGGGTCAACCTCGCGCGTAATAAGAAACACGAGGCTGATTCTTTAGAGGGCAAAGACTCTAAGCAGGCTTATGTCCTGTTCTTGGAGTCTTTACTCATCTTTATCATCGGTTTTTACTATGAGGACAAGGAATTCATTGAGCTCAAGCAGTTGGACAAGCGTGAGCATAACTGGGAGAGCCTGCTCCCGTACACCAAGCATCTGCTGGTACAGCTGGAAAAGAATATGGAGGCCGAAGACTCCGAGACAAGCCGCTACTATAGAGCTATGCATGCATTGCTTCACTTGATAACAGGCGTATTGTTACGCGCAGTCTGCGATATCAAAAAGCTAAAGCTTTTGGGAAGTCAAGATGTTAAAGAATTCAAATCGCTGATAAAGTTGGACGAGCGCGTTACATTGAACTTCCATACGTTCGAAAAAGAATTGCCATACGATAAGATCAAAGATTCGTTTCCTTCTACATTCAGCAGGAGATGTACCGACTTCAGCTTGTTTAAAACTAGTTTGGGCACCGACAATCCAGATAATACAGGAATACATGATCCTTCAAGGTCCATAAAGCCCTCAGCTAAGCTGAGAGGGCAGTACTATCTTCCGATTTCGTCGATCAATATGGACCTTGTCAACATGGTTCATTTTAGCTATAGCTTGGTCAGAGAGATCAGCGAGAAACTTGAGGTTGCTAACTCTTGGGCATTTTAGTCGAAAAAGCTGGGGGTTAGCTTTGACTTCAACAACTGCTCGACCTTTGTCGCGTTATATCCCGTCCCTATAACTCCCGGTCACGTGCTTTGCTGTCACGACCGTTTGACACTTGCCACATTGGGTATAATTTTTACTCTTCACGCATTGTGCAGGAAAAATTTTATTGTAATGCATGAGAGTCAATTTTTAATTAGTTGATTGACACTACAAATTTTGCAATTATTCCCTATACCTGATGGTGTTGATCGCCGCGTCCTTTTCATTCTATCCTTTTTGATTACTGGTTGGTTTTGGTTTTAGGCCTTTCATTGTCATTTTCTTGACTTTGGGCCTAATTACTGTTACCGCGAAAACCACATTCGCTTCTCACACTGAAATTAGTTATCCCCACATCGTGAATCAATTGCAATGCCAGAGTCCAATTTTTTTGTCCCCACAGAGGAAGACTATTATCGCACCATTTTACTTGGTTGCTTTTATCCACTCTTTATGGTTCTCGTGCGACGGCTCTTTTATATGTGGCCATTAGCGGCTATTTATGCAGCAATCGGATCCCATAACTGGCAAGGCAGTGTAAGCTATGCGCTGATAACGTATGTGAAAATGGAGGATTTACTCGGGCTAGTTTATATCACACTTTCGCTTTTTTTGAAATTTGCTTTTTTGCTGCTTTTGGCTCTTCCTCAGCAAGAGGATCAAGGTAGCTATTATGACGCATTGAACAAGAATGGCGTTCCTCAAATTGGCTGGAATATTGTACCGTTTCAGGTGATTTTATTCTCTCTGACGGCCTCGGCCATGGATCTACTGCTGTATTTCCTGAACCTCATGTTTTTAGTAGCGTTACCTGAGACGCAGAATTTGGGAGCAGGTGACCAGGACCACCAAAGCACGAGTTTGGTACCTAGCGCAAGTCCCAGTGACCGCAGAAATTCAACTATATCTCGCATCTCGAGGATAAAAAAGAGTTTGAAGATAAAGAGTAAGTTTAAGCAGTACTATTTAGCAGAAGAGGATCTCATTGAGGAGACGCCTGTGGAGCCTGCTCGCTGCATGATTATAGACTATCCAAAGTCGTCTTTGACGACTGCCTCTAGCAATTACGGTTCTGTACATAATGGTCCTGATGAACTAGAAAGCGAAGAAGGTGAGGCACAGATGCGCGTGCGAATCGAACGAGAACGTATTCACGCCTGGCTGAATGGGCCTGATTTGCCCTGTCTAATCCTTGAAATGATTATTTTGACCCACCGGGAATTTTTCAATTGGAGTCGGAAGGGGTGCAACAAAATCCTTGTGGCTTGGAAATTGAATCACATTGTCTGGAATATTTCTGAGGCTTTACTTCTGTCGCTGTATTTTATTAGCAATATGCGTGGAGCGACTGGAGAATCGGACAAACGAACTGGAGCATTTGTGCGCTTTGATGACTTCTGTTTATTAGTCGTTCTTCCCTTACTCGTGTTCAAGTTCTGCATGTACGAGTTATGGAAGCGGAATCTGCTTTTGGAAAAGCCGACTGTAAATCTCATAAAAAAGCTGAAAGAGTTGTTCAGGCCACAGGAGGAAGTATCGGCTGAACTACTTGCGCCAGAGTCTGCCGATGAGCTCCGCACCTGGTATGAAGATATCAGTGATGAGCTAAATGCTCTCTTCTTCTCCTACTATACGCCTAACAAACCTGACATCACGCATGGGAATAACCATGGATACAGTATAACGCCAACATTGTTGCCCATTTCGTCGATAGAGTCTACCAAAACGAAGAGAGCATGTAAAAATAGCATTCTTCACAGTAGTATGAAATGTAATGCACTGTTTGACTATGACGATGACACGATTAGTGTGTTGAAAGAGCCACTAAGCCTTATAGACCAGAGCAATAAGAAGGTGGTTTACTATACACTGCTTCAGTTGTTGTCCGTCAACGTGTTCACTGTTCTTGTACTGCGCATTTTTTATGTTAGTTAAGTATTTCCGCTTCAGGATAGATTTAAATAACGAGAGTCGAATCGGACTTGCTCATATAGTGAAGCTGTTGCATGTCCTATACTTATAAATATAATACCATTGAAGTTATTAATCCATTTATATTGGGTGCCGCCATAAATACCACAATTCCTTGTTGCTGGCTTTCAAGAGTGGTATCAGCCATCATCGTCTGCTGATATAAGCAACATTTGATTACATAATACAGACATCATCAGGACCCTGGCGCGAGGCTGACATAATTTATGCACGTCCGGGGCAGATTACAAAACAGATATTATCTTTCTTTTCAACGGTTGCTCCTTTTCTTCCTGGACACCAATTACAACATACAATATGTCGGAACACATGCCTCTAATTGGTCAATCAAGAGCGCCAGACGTATACTCAAGGCTAGTGAAAGATTTGTCTGTCACTTTGAAGTCTTCGCCGATCAATTATGCCCTCGTATTTGTTCCTCTTGGAATACTTGCTGAAAAAATGCACTGGAATTCAATCGCCATTTTTGTGTTAAACTTCATTGGCATAATTCCGCTTGCGTCAATTTTAGCCTTTGCTACAGAGGAATTGGCCGACCACGTGGGGCAGACGCTTGGAGGATTACTCAATGCTACTTTTGGCAATGCCGTTGAGATTATTGTATCGGTGATTGCCTTACAACAGAATCAGATAACCGTTGTGCAGGCTTCGATGTTAGGGTCCATTCTGTCAAACCTTTTGTTGGTGCTGGGATGTTGTTTTGTAGTGGGTGGATGTAAATATCCACAACAGACGTTTAACCAGACTGTTGCCCAGACTATGTCCTCACTCTTGGCACTAAGTGTAATTGGTCTGTTGCTCCCTGCAGCTTTTTACATCTCGCTACCGAAGAGCTCACCGGATTTGGAGTGGGAAATTTTGTCCTTTTCAAGAGGCTGTGCTATCATTTTATTAGTGGTGTATGGTTTTTATTTGTTCTTTCAGCTGAGGACTCATAAATTCCTGTTTGAAGACCTGGAAAATGTGGCTGAAAGTGCTGAAGGTAACATCTTAGAAGATCATGACACTGTCAAAGAGTACCATTTAACTTCTGCAGCTAGTATTGTAGTTTTGCTGTTGACCACTTTGCTTGTTTCCATATGTGCGGATTATCTTGTGTCGTCCATCGACGATTTAGTCGAGAGGTCTGGGCTTTCTAAGACGTTTATCGGTCTGATTGTTATTCCTATAGTGGGTAATGCTGCTGAGCATGTCACTGCAGTCGTTGTGGCCTACAAGAATAAGATGGACTTGGCAATTGGTGTGGCAGTAGGGTCTTCTATCCAGATTTCTCTTTTTGTTACTCCCTTTCTAGTGTTGATGGGTTGGCTTTTGGGCTCTCCAATGTCACTCTATTTCTCTACATACGAGACTGCTGTGATGTTTGTTGCCGTTTTCATCACAAACTATCTTATTTTGGATGGAGAGAGTAACTGGCTTGAGGGTGCCATGCTTTTGGCCACGTATCTGATTATTGCCATTTCTTTCTTTTACTACCCAGACACTTTGGCGGCGTGAAACAGATTCATGTAAGAATTTCAAATTGTGAAACAACTATAAACAGATGAGTACAATGACAAAACGATATAGACATATGTAAACGGTATTTTGAATAAACTACAAAAGCACTTCGAAAATATCTTAATATTTTGGCATTCCATAAATCAACCAATTCGGCATGTTTTCCATATCCACATAGGCAAGTCTGTTTTTGGAGTCCTTTCAACTTCAGAGCACTAGGAGTAACAATACGCAAGAATCATCCACAAAGAAAGTTACGAGTAATACGGCTGCTGCATACATTTAGCCGGGCACATTTACATGACTTCATAGCTCCTTAAAGTTACGGCGATGACAAAAGACACTGCCAATCTTATTTCCACACGCGGGAATAGAGTAAGCCTCCATGTTCAACCATTTCCGAAATCAAGAAGCAAATATATGAAATTTTCATTGCAAAATGCAGAGGACGTTAGACTGTTGACCAAATACAACTAATCACTTTACCTAATTAGGAATAAGATCTAAGGAAGTAAATATGAAGTGACGCGACGGCCACTTGCAACCAAAACAGAAGCAGCAGTGCAGTTCACGCATACCCAGACAGCGTGTAATTTACGCGTTCGGAAAGTTATTTACGCGTGCAGCTTACCTTTTCAAGCGTATTTCTAGGCGGGTCCACAAAACAAATGGTCACGTGATTAGCTGACGCGTACATTATCACACGCTCCCACTGATAATTTTCCTGATCTGGAAACTCTACGTGCTCCTATATGCAGAACGCGATGCCTTCAAGATTTACAGTGTATGCAGCGTGCCTGTGAAATAATAAAATGCTTAACGTGTTACGAAGATATAAAAGAATGAAGAAAGACTTCGTGAAAGTGTGGAAGTGGGTAGATGAAAGGAACTCATCAGCTTGACAGGAAACAGTGCTCTGACCAGGTTGAGCTATCGATACCCCGACCAGGCCACTTCATTACAGAACACTTTCCTTTTTTAGCTCCTCTTGCCTGGAATTTTCACAACCTGCCCACACACTCCGTTTTCAGAGTCGATAATGTCAGACTTGAAAGCCCTCAACATCTTCCTAAGGAAACCGGTCTCCTATGAGATGGTGGAAGTGCTAGTGAACACGACAAACTCAGTAATAAAAGTGAGCCGCCCTGACCCTTCGAGCCGCTCAGGGAAGCAGTTGCCCTCGCTGTACACTTTCATCGAGCGTCTGATTAAGTATTCTCACGTGCAGACTCCAACACTGATGACGACGTTGGTTTATTTGAACAGGCTGAAGAAAATCCTTCCACCCAACTCAATTGGAATGGAGACAACCAGACACCGCATTTTTCTTGGCTGTCTCATTATAAGTGCCAAAGCTCATAATGACTCTTCACCTATGAACAAGCATTGGAGTAAATACACTGACGGGCTAATCAATCTGAAAGATGTGAATCTGTTGGAAGTCGAGCTCATTAGCTATATTGGCTGGAACAATATTGTTGTGAAAATCGACGAATTGATCGCGCAGTTTCACTGCTTCATAGAGCCCATTAAGGAAAAGCTGCGGGAGAAGCAACTTAGGAAAGAGAGAGAAGCGCTGGACGCTTCAATTGCTTCTGTTGCTTCTATCAGCAATCGCTCTATTCCTTCACTTATTCCCTCTTCTAGTACTAATTCCGTTTCGAGTGTGTCCAGCAGCATGAGTGCAATGACCTCTGCCAGCAGCATCCCTACGAGTGCGTCGGAATCAAGTCTTAACATAGAAAAAGTTCCGCGCACATTGCGGCAGTTACCTCTCAACACTTTCAACTCAAAGAGAGAGAAAGATCAGAGAGATCTCATAGAAATTAGAGACAAAGACTGCGCGTACAACGCTAACATGCATTCTATGTACTCCTCTCAGTCTCCTGGGTACCCTCACTTGCCCCACCAGCAACTGCTTCAATCTATGCAATCGCTTCAGTAACATCGTGCAGCGCACATTACTGACATAAGCACAGAATATGACAACTAAAATTGGCTGTCATATTTTTGATCGCAGTTAATTTTAGCAACTGCCAAGAATTGGTAAAAAGACATTCTAAGATTCTATCACAGTGCGCGCTGTGATATGACGTCGTAACGGTTACGCTGTATAAATAGACGATATAGAGACCCTTATGATTGAACAAAGAGTCAACATTTGTAAAAGATTAAAATAGTAGCTAAACTGGCAACTATTCAGACCCCCCGTGCACAAAGTTACTTCTAGTATGCAAGTTGATGCATACCCCTATACTCATGCAGATGAGTCCACTTTCAATAGTAAAATCTTTGCACCGCCTGATTCTAAGCACTGCAGAGCTTTCAGAGTCTCGGCGCTCAAGCAACTGCGGCCTCCGCACAATGCTCCGCCCGCAAATAGCCGTCAATGCCCCATTAGGCATATACGCTGCATATTTATGCGAGTTAAACTATTTCGAGTTATTGCAGCTATCAATATGTGTAGCCAACTTAAACTTTATAGAACAGACAATCAGAATTAGCTTGCGGAATGTAGTTTTTAATTCCCCTCACTTCTACTTACATCATTTCCAGGTTTTATGCCTCACAATTCCTGCAGTCATTGGACATTATTGCATCAGCTTTAGCAGCAAACCTTGTTATTAGCCTTGTCAAGTAAAATCGCATTACCAGCTGCATCCAGATCGGCGCCATAGTTGTGCATAAGAGAAAGCATGCTTTATCTTTCGATGATAATAGATCAGCAAGGGGGGTGCGCCTTAGTAACAAGCCATGATTAGCTTGCTTTCAGGCTTTATCTTAGTGTTGCTATTTAGTTTGAGTTTTTGCCAATCGCAGTTGTTCTATATAAGCAAAGGTCGGCCTATTGTTGGGTACTTTTGAAGAAGTGCCAAAGTTGCTTTAAGAAGCCAGTTTTTGCTAGTAAATCATTCAGTGATTTCTAAAGAATCTTTTCCGCTTGCTCTTACTTTCATAGCTACAGAATGGTGGGTGATCAAAGGGACTCTCTCAAAGGATCTTCCTTCAGCTCGGTAGAATCACAATCTAGTATTAGTTCTGTTGATGACAGAGAGCTTATAAGCATTTATGAGCAGCATTTCAAGCCTACTTCATATTTCAGAATGAACAGGGATCCTCATATAGACGATTTGTTCAATAACTACGAGTTGAATCCAAGAGACAGCGTAGTTGCAGACGGTACCGAGACATTGATGGACCTTGATCAACTTGACAGCCTCGACGGTCTTGACAGTCTTTCACCAAATACCCCCGAGGTGAAACAGGAGCTGACTGCAGAAGATGGGGTACCGATGCAAAGCATGCCCAGTATCAACGGCTCAAATGGCATGACTACCCTTCAACGACCCCGGCAGAGTCTAGAGTCTTTCCAGGGCATGCTGCCAGGTGGGCCAGAATTGCGTATGCACAATATACACAACATGTTGGAAATGCCAAGCCCGAAAATAGTCCCCAAAAAGATTAATGAGTTGCAGCCTCTAAACTCAGTGACTCAGGTTAATCCGGTTGACTCCGAGAGTGGAAACGCCCATACAGATGACGGCCTCGGTCTCGAAAGTACAGTTGAACAAGTTGCTCCAACTACAATGGCCCCAGAGGACCCAGCCAACTCAGCTCATACAGCTGGCACGACAAAATCCCAACACAGTGAGAAGACAGCTACTGAGGCAATTCCTAGCTCAAAAAGGAAACCGAAAATGCCTGTCAGACACAGAAGGAAAACTATAACCAAGAAAAACTCAGCTCACAACGAGATTGAAAGGCGCTATAGAATGAACATCAACTGCAAAATCGCCAAGTTGATCAATTTAATTCCCACTTTGAAGGATAATGATAACGACATCAATTTTGATATCGGAGACCACCACAATCCTTCTTTTAAATCCTCAAAGATCACACTATCTACCTCGCCTCATAATTCGAAGGACAAATTAAACAAGTCGCAAATATTGGACATTGCAAATGAATATTTTGAGAACTTGCAGAATAATTACATGACGCTTCTCCAGGTGCTGAAGGGAAAAGACGAACAGATCAATGCGCTTAAAACGCAACTAAAGTAGATCAGCATGAAGGGACAATATGAGTTATTTCTGTGCAATGTGGATTTAGCATCAGTTGTTGAAAGTCATTTTGACACTTCCCTGCTCAACTTTTCATCCGCATCTCAAATCTTATTTTAAGAATTTCCCTTCTGGTTCCCGTTCCCTTTTTTTCTCTGTCTCTCACTTTTCGCGCGTCTGCGTGCTTCATTGCTACCCCATGGCCTTATTGGTAATTATTTCCATATCCATTGTATAATTTCTTACCTCTATACAGAAACATTATGTTTACCCGAGATTCTAAGGGCGAAAAGCCCAATAGGAGCAAGGCCGACTTGAGCCTTGGTCAGTCTAAAAGGCAGCCGCCGCAGGTAAAAAGACACATAAAGCAGCCTCACATTTATCAGACAAAAAAGAGAAGCGCCCAAAACGCGCTGGACTCAGATTTGGACTCCGACACTGAGAGTGATAATTTGCAGAAAATCAAGCGCAACAGTGAGGAGCTCCGCAAGTTGGAGAGGCGACAGCAAAGCAAACAAAAGCGACAACAATCTACGGGCTCTGACGATGATCTCCTGGCCGAGTTCTCGCTGAGTAAGGTGCAATCGAGCTCCAAAAAATTGCTGTCGGATATACCGATGCCATCCAATAAGAATAACGATAGTACAATCAACGAGAAAATTGATGAGATTCTACACGAAGAAATCGACAGGCAGCTAAAAGACGAAGAGGTGCCTTCCAAGAAAAGCTCAGCCACGAAAATTGACACCAAGAGTGTTGTCAGCGACTTCTACAGCTCTAACTACCAAGCTAAGACGGACACCAAATCCATTAACGCGTTAAAGAGGCAGTTGAGCGAACTAGTGCCGTACGAGCCTCCAATTATGAATAAGAAAAAGCTGGTTACCAGAGTATTGCCGTTGATGGATGATCTGGAGCCATTTTTTGACGTAGAAGAGAACGTTAAGTTGAAACAGTCGCCCTTTTACCAGCTAGCGAGGCAATTGGAGCAAAAATCGCACAGACCCTTTATAACGAATGATGAACTCATCAACTTGCCCAAGAAAAAATACTATGGGTACTACGGCAATCTGCGATCCAAAGTGATCACGGAATTGATTAAAACGAGATACAATGAGCAGCTTGCGCAGCTTGAGGAGCCACGAAATACAACGCTAAAGTTTTTTACAGCTGTGAACTATAATTTGTACGTGCTAACCCCGGAGGTGATTTTGAGAATGGTATTGCAGGACATGGATCTGAGCTACCATAACAAAATCCATCGTAGCAGAGCTATGGAGGTGATTGAGAAGTCCTCAGATTACGGGTTTTCTGTGATGGATACGTTTCCTGTCGTGAAGTCAACACTAGAAAAGGAACTTGAGAGGATGTAATTGAGGGGCGACGGCTTGCGATAGACGGAAGAGACTTCGTGGAATGGGGGTTGTTCTGTGTGATTCTACTCAGTGAGTCCTTGTTCCTCATTCCGAAAATCGATATTGTGGTGAAATAAGGCGTGAGTGGATTGCAAGGATTGTGATCCCTGCTTCTAATGTAGGAATCCTGACGATTATGTATACTAAGCTTAGGCGTTATAATGTGTAAATGAACACGTAGTAAAGCCAATGTGGCGGTGAACTATGTAGAATACAGCCTTTAGGGGCCATAGCAGTGCACAAGAGCTGCAGGTTATCGTTCGGGTTGACTATATCTGACAAGTATGACAACAAAAAATACCACATTCATACAACAAAACTAGTACCACACTGCCACAACAATATAATAATATCATGCAGCGACCTCTGCAAAGGGCATCTCAATAAAAAACACATCGTTTTGCTCTAGCAGGTAGCATTTCGGACTTTGTACACCTTTGCACCATTTGCCTCAGAAAAATTTTCCCTTTCCCTTTTCTTTCTTTTTTCTGCCCAACTCCGAGATTTTTCACGCACCTGACAAAATCGTAAAATGAAAAAAAGTGGCACATTACTGCTTTTAAATGATAGCCTTATTCCTCTTCATTATAACTATTTGGCTCCTTTAAATTAAGACCTGTTCGTCTTATATTATCATGTCATCATTCCCAAGAACCTGCTACAAGTGCGGAAAGCCAGGCCACGTTGCCGATGACTGTGAAGAGACAGAGAGACTCTGTTACAACTGCCGCAAGTCCGGCCACGAGTCTTCGGATTGTCCTGAGCCCAGACAGACTGTTATGAAGCAGTGCTACAACTGTAACAACGTTGGCCATGTTCAGTCTGAGTGTCCTGAGCCTATTGTCAGATCCAACAGCGGAACCAAGTGCTACAACTGTGGCAAGTTTGGTCACGTAGCCAAGTTCTGCAACACAAACTCCGACCGTGGACAGAGTCACTCTGGTAAGATCACGTGCCACAGATGTGGGGGGTTCAATCACTTTGCCAGAGATTGCCAGGCTTCGGGTACCAAGTGCTACGCATGTGGCAAATCCGGTCACATGGCTAAGGACTGCTCTTCGGCTGCTGGTGGTGAGTCTTTCGACCAGAAGACTTGCTACAGTTGTGGTGGGTCCGGTCATATTTCCAAATTCTGCCCTGAGACCACTGCTGTGTAGGTGAGAAAGTTGGGAATTTTTGAGAGTTGAGTGAGAGTTGAGAAGTTTGGGAATTATGCGCGGGGTTGTGAAGTGTGTAGTTGTGTAATAATACTGTCACCTAATTAGTATGTTACGCATGGAAAAATGATTTTGCTGTGTAACATTCGTAGCATTGAGATGTTTGCTGACTAACGTTGAACAGGATAGCTACAACAAAACCGAATGTACAAGGCATCACTGAAAAATGCGAGTAGTCTAACACTCATGGTGCGCTAACCCCATCACTTACTATGAGGAACAACCTTTCCATAGTGCTATTTGATTTCTATTTCCATTCACCGTCTTTGGTACAATGTTGCAGTGTATAATCTTGAGCTGAATCATTTTTTTGCGTGGATATCGATGGTATACTTTTTATAATAAAATTTCCCAAAATGTATGCTCTGCAACAATTTTTGGGACATATATCTGTAAAAGCTTCAACCGGTCTTCAACCATAGACTACACTTGCCTGTAAATTCTATCGCCCACTTTCACCACGTCTACTGCACGCTCCACATCATGTACCCTAATAACATCGGTGTGCTTTTCTATCAACGACATCACAACACCCAATGTCGCATCATCCCTTTCTGTGGCATGGCTTTTGTTAGTAAGCTCACCTAAAAACCGCTTTCTACTTGGCCCAACTAACAATGGCAACCCCGAAAACGACACATGCTGACAAAATTCAGGCACATAGCATGCATAGCTTTTGAACAAAGGCAATAATTTGATGATAGCAACGTTATGAAATGTCTTTTTAGCAAACCCAAGACCCGGGTCCAATATTATCTGCCATTTCTTCACGCCTTTAGCCTGGGCTTTTGCCACGAGATACGCCAACTCTCTGCAAACCTGCAGAGCCACTTCTTTCTCTGCCGGGGATGCGGCTGAGTTATTTAAGTCAATGTAATATTCCTCGTTGATTCCAGTGGGGTTTTGTGAGTAATCGGTTAAGCTAGTCATGGTATTGATATTTCCTCTAGTATGGTTGATCACAAATGCTTTGCCTGTCTTCGCGGCGGTTTCAGCCATTCCGATATCAAATCCACCACCGGAAATGTCGTTTATGATATCAGCATCAGTCTGCCGAGCAACCTCCGCTCTGTATGTATCTATTGAGACAATTAGCTGTGGAAATCGTTCTCTAATCGCCTTTATTACAGGGACTACGCGTTCGAGCTCTTCCTCCAGCAACGCTTGCTTCGCATGAGGTCTGGTAGAACAACCACCAACATCTAGGATAGCAACGCCAGCATTTACCATAGATTCTACTTTTTCCAGCGCTGTTTGCGTAGAAACATATGCCCCTCCATCAGAAAAGGAGTCTGGAGTCACATTCAGAATGCCCATGACCAATGTAGGAGTCTTCTTATTATGAATCAGGTCAAAAGTCAGCTCTTTCCTGTGATCAGTAGACGTATGGCATGGCACCAGATTAAGCAAATCTGTTGACTCTTGTTGCTCAATATCGACTTCTTTCTCGTATAACTGCTTCAAGTGATCACGGATAGGCTCGGCTGTAACTGGGTGGAGGTAACCGGGAGGTATCAGTTCGCATAGCGGCTGCAACACAAACGAGCGCTCCAGCATCGAAATGTGTGGAACATTCAGGTTGGCCTCAGCTACAATGATGTCGTCATATAGTATAATGTCAAGATCTATAGACCGAGGTCCATTCTCCAGTTCTTTGACTCTTCCAAGCTGAGCATACTCAATGTCTTTCAAGCACTTCAACAGGTCTTGGGGCGACAATATCGTCTCACATTTAAGTACTCCGTTGTAGAAATCCGGCTGGTCCTTGACATACATCGGTTTAGATATGTACAAGCTGGATGTTTGGACTACCTTGATACCACGGGAGTTAAGAAGGCTAATTGCATCAGCTATGTTAGAGAGTTGGTTTCCCTGGTTAGAACCAAATGCCAGAAAAACCGTGTGCAGCTTAGTCGCAGTTGAAGTCTCTTCTGCAGTCTTGGTCCCATTATTCAAATTGGGAATGTACTCATTTTCGCTGAAAGTTACGAGCTCTTTGAAAGAGTCGATCTCCTGCTTACTGCGCTCTACACTTACACCGACTCCATCAGTGCCCTCGATAGCTTCAGGTTTCCATACAGTCACTTTTACACCGCTTACATCGTGAGAATCGTAGATCAATTTGGACACATTCAACACCAGTGCTTCTACGGTCTTGAACTGCGATTGAGCAATGTATTCGTACACCTGTTCCGCCACCGCATGGTACGACACAGGCTTACTCAAAATGTCACTAGTCGCAAGCGAAATGTTAAGCACTACGGGCTGTTTATGGAGTCGCTCTTCTTTGAATACACCTATGATAGTCATAACTCTGAGATCTCGTATATTAATCGTGTCTTTTTCGTCTGGTAATATAGAAAGTGACGAGTCGGACTTTTTGGCCCTCACCAACTCCATATACACGGTGGCATGCTCAGTTTCCTCGGACAGCGTTACTCTGCCCTTGCTACACGCATGCTTGGCAAAGAGAACTTTTTGAAAAAGCGACTCACCAATTTGTTCTAGGCTCCTAAACCTAGAGTTGGCCAGGTGAGCCTTGAGGTCTCGTGAGATAACCGCATAGTTGAGTGAGTATTTGAGATCGTCTGTGACACTCGCTTTCCAAAATGAGGTCTTCAAATCAACAGTCAGTTGCAGCTCTTTCTGAGTATTGTTCAGTGTAGAGGTGAACAATAGGTTTTTTATTGAGACCGTATCTTTCTCCTCGGACCATTGACTGGCAAGCCGGAGCTGGGATCGACTGAGATTTTGCCAGCGGTTTGTACCGGCCACTTTCTTGAAGCCGAGAAACATTATAGGTAATTACGAGACCCTATATCTGCTTTATCCGCTATCTCAGTGTTAGTAATGCTCTTATCACCCTCAGCGTGAAAAAACCATGCATGAGAAGTTAAAAAGTTATGGGTCCCGGTTATCTCATGCTGGGGCCCTGGACCCATTTTTGCTACAGCGCGAAATGAGGCCATATTGGTGCACCTATTTTTCATGTCAGCAGTTCTCTGTATAGAGAGCACTTACTCGTCAAAGCAATCACACCCCTGAACAATTATGTTTCGGAGATGTATGGCTACTGCAGCCAAAGCTGCCAAACCAGCTAAACCTGTGAAAGCTCCAAAACTGGCAGTCGAAACTGCCAGTCCCAAAGAAACAATGGCAGACGTAGTGATAATTGGGGGAGGTCCTGCTGGTGTTACTTTAGCTGCAGCACTGAAGAATTCAAGCATTACAAAGGGATTGAACTGCAAGCTCATTGAGGGAGGCAATTTGGTTGAGCCATTGACACAATTTTCAGAGCAGCCACCGGAGAATTTTCTGAATAGAGTGGTGAGTCTGACTCCCAGTACTATCGACTACCTAACATCTATTGGTGGCTGGAAGCACATTAAACACGAAAGAGTGCAGACCTACGACAATATTCGTGCCTACGACGGTGTATCCGGTAGTGAAATTGAGTTTGAGAGCAATGAGATTGCCACTATGTGTGAGAATTCCAACATCCAGGCTGCCTTGCTAGAGAGAATTAATGAGCTAAACCAACTAACCTCTGAGAATAAACTGGAGATCTTGGATAAAACTAAAGTGGTTGACATTGTTGATACTGAAGCTGGAGCAAATAGCGCAGAGAATCAGAACAATTGGCCACTCGTCAAGCTGGATAACGGCGAAACTGTACGTACCAGGCTTCTTGTGGGCTGTGATGGGTTCAATTCGCCTGTAAGGAAATTTGCTGGTATCGAGAGTAGAGGATGGGCCTACAACAGATGGGGTATTGTCGGTACGTTACGCTTCAAGGACAATGGGTTCCGTTTTCCTACTGGGTACCAAAGATTCCTAACATCGGGACCAATTGCACTGTTGCCTCTGCCTGACAATTGGACCACGCTGGTGTGGTCGACGACTCCGGAGCTGGCTAACATCTTGATGAGTCTGCCTAACGAGAAATTTGTGGGAATGGTCAATGCTGCCACTAAACTTACTGGTGACGAGATGGGCTACCTGTACAAGCTGGCAGAGAAGAACGATGACTCTTTACTGGACGAGATAGACTGGCGTTTATCGTTGTTTAACTCCAAGCTGAAGCCAGAAGAGGAAGAGAAGTACCCATTAGAGGTTGAGTCTATTGTTGATGGCTCGCGCGGAAGATTTCCATTGAAGCTGTCCCACTCAGATACGTATGTTGCCGAGAGAGTGGCTCTTGTAGGCGATGCTGCACACACCACCCATCCCCTAGCAGGCCAGGGCTTGAATATGGGACAGGGAGATGTCAAGTCACTAGTCAAGACATTAGAAAACGCCATGCTGCGTGGTTTGGATATTGGCTCTACTCTTGCTTTGGAGCCTTACTTCAGCGAGAGATACCCAGAGAACCATGTATTACTAGGGATTGTCGATAAGCTGCACAAGATCTATTCTACTGACTCTGCACCAATAGTTATGGCCAGATCATTGGGTTTGGACATCATCAACAACGTTCCTTTTGTAAAAGACTTTATGGTGAGCCAGATTAGCGGTAAATAATGTTGACTGTATATATGTTATAACTATGACTTACGAAATTGAGAAGAGTGTGGGACGTGAGATCTGAAGGTTGCCAATGATTAGGCCGAACTGTAGCAATCTCAATCTGATGTGAAATACTGCTTCTTTACCAACTGCTACCTTCGGCGTTTATTATTATGCCAACCATCCTGCCTCCCCGTTCTCACACGTTTGGTGCTCTGGCTGAAATCTACATGGATTCGACGGTCGTCTATAAGTACATTATCCATTTTCAAATACGCTTTTTCACAGCTCTCTCTAGTAGCAAATTCAATAAAGCCGTAGCAAAGACTTTGGCCAGTCTGCTTATCATGTAAAATTTCACAAGAATCGATCTTGCCGAATCGATTGAAGATAGTTACAAGGTCTTCCTCTGTCGTTATGGGGTTTAGTTTGCACACAAAGAGTACTCTGTCAGATGGTTTTATTCTGGCATCGGGTATGTCACCCAACAGCTCTAGTGTTAGCGACTGTGCATTTTCTTCAGGGGTTTCATCATCGTTGTTCAAAAGTAGACGAAATGTGCTGATCTGTTCTTTTGTTGGGCGGGGACTGGGAGGAGAAGAAATATCTGCAAGCTCACTGAATGGCGACTCGTCCAAAATGAAAGTGTGTAATATTCGTACATCTTTGAGTGGGCGTTTATGTGAGTCCGTCAGTCCTTCGTTTATTGACTCTAGTACGGTGAACCCCTCAGTTACTTTGGCAAACGCTTCCACCTTTCCGTTCAAAGGTTTAAGAACAGACTCATCATCGGTCAGGGTGATCAGGTACTCAAAAGCTTCACCGGCACTTGAAGGGCTAGAGCTATTCGGAGCAATGCATAGCAATCCGATATCGTTTATGCAGGTACTGGCTTCAATAGAATGTAACGTCTGTGTATTGGTTATATTACTGCTCGTATTTGTCGCTGTGTATGTCAGCTTGCATGCAAAGTCCTTCTGAACGTCCGAAAATATCCAATAATGGAAGTACTTCTGCTTGCAGAGCTTAATAAAGTTTTGCGATGCATTATAGTGTTCTGTGTAGAAAAGGTCGATAACAATGTTACCTTCTGTTGTTTCTATTAAAACACTCATAATAATTATTCGTTAGTTCGTTCAAAAAGTAATTAGCCGCTGTACTAAGTGCTGCCACGAGCATACATAGTTATCCTACCAAGTGGAGGAATATCTTGTCATCATGTTTTGTGAGATAGACAGTATTTATTTTCTTTATCGCTGATCGACGCGTCGATTTTTCCGAGAGTTCAAACAAGGGAGAACTTACGACAGTGCTGCAGCATAATGCTTTAGTTCCGATAAGAAGTGCTTCAAAGTCATTTTTTACTAATTTCTACTTCAATTCAAATTCTATACTTATATTACTGGTGAAACACTTTTTCATTAAAAGTCAAGTCATTTTTTGCCCTCATAGTTGATCTCCACCTGCTCGATTTCATTCTCACTTTCACTCTGTAATGGAGTTGCAACTGAAGAAGGAGGAGCTTTACCAAACAAACACTTCATAAGGGTGAGCAGCGAATGTCTTCCTTGCCAAAGAGGGAAGCAAATTATATAAAGGGCTGCCACAAACAACCAAATCAGTAGAACAATGATTAGCCCAACAAACGAGCTCTTGCTCAAATCGCGAGAGCTTGCATAAAGGGCAACTGTGATGATCACGTATACCCCAAGCACAAGAAACAAGTTGATCGCTAGAGCCCACCAAGACTGATGCCGTAGCACTTTTCTTTCCTCAGCATTGACAACTGAAGCCTCCTTCTCTTCTGAGTCAACATCGTCAGCTAGAATTATTTTATCACGGAAAGCGCTAAAATCGAACGGGACCTTATCGGGCTTGATGTAACTGATTATGATGATGTATATCGGAGTTGATAGCAGGGCGGTAATGTTGCCAATGAAAGTGGCCTCGTTCAGCATCAGCGTGTCCTTATTTATCACACCATTGCTGTAACAGTATGCTCCTGCAATCCAGCAAGTCACTCCAGTGACGGTACCCAAAGGTGCTCCAATTAAGAGCGACAATTTGGTCATTTTTTTCCAAAACAACATCATTACTGCTGCGAAGACTTCTGGTGTCAGAATAATCCCTTCAAAACTTAACAGCCATCCTGCTGTGACACCAATATAATTGAAGACAACGGACAATACAGCCATGAATAGACTGAATCCCACGACAGAAATGTGTGCTGCCCTCACCAATTGAGCTCCAGAGGCTTTAGGATTGATATATGTCCGGTAGATATCATAAGTTGTGACCGAAGAGAATGCAATCAGTTCGGCTGAAGTCGCCGATGTGACTGACATAAAGAGCATGACCAGACCTGCTGCTGCTCCACTTTTACCAAATATGGCCGTCAAACCGTAGATCACTGGCATTCCCGACGAAACTTCATCACTGCTCAGCTCATTAGGGTATGTGACTGATCTAGGGTTTGTAAGCAATGCTCTGCATGCCAGACCTGCTGAAGAACCGAGACATGCAGGAATTACCCACCAGCAAATAGCACCAGCCATGTAGCCTTGAAACACATCCTTGGCATTAGAAGCTATTGCACGTTGTGAATATCCGGGATCTCCAAACACTGAACTCAATCCACCAATCATAACACTCCAGGTCAATAATATCATTTGTTTGTCCTTGAATGAAAGGTAACTTTGTCCAGTTTCTGAAGGGAAGACCTCTTGGGCCTCCTGTAATAGTTCGTACATTTTTGCTGGCGACCCGATCAGAGGAGAAGAACAGTATATCCGGTAGCTTGCCACAATCAAAATGACATAGATTATCACCGTGTGTATCCAATCGGATATAAACGTGGCCTTCAAGCCCCCAAGAGCAGTATATATCATCACTCCCAAGGGAAGAAGGAAACTCGCCGCCACAGTATGCATTCCCGTTGCCGCAGAAAAGCCTTGAGATCCTCCTAGCAACAGCAGAGACGAAACTAGGACATTTGTGGCTACACAATAGCATAGAAACATCCAGTGACCAGCTTTTCCAAATCTGACTGCAAAACACTCAGAAACTGTATGAGCAGACGGTGCCCTCAACTTTATCTGAATCGCCAAAAAGACAAAGAGAGTTACCTACACTGTACCACCAACTCCATATAAGAACCCACCGCTGATACCATGAGAGTAACTCCATGCACCAGATGACAGCAGTGTTGCAGGCCAGGTCCAAGCAGACACAGTACTTGAGGCAATCAATCCAGCACTCACATTTCTCGAGGCAGTAGAGAATCTCTCCGAGTTCTGTACTTGTCCCATATATTTTGAGAGGACTCTAGTGATGACAGCCATCAGAAGGGCAAAGGCTGCTCCGACTCCAAGAGCGAAGCCATAACCATAGCCTTGGCCTAAAATAGGTTCTGTCATTTCTGTCTCAGGAATAACTGTGGGAACGACAAACAAAACTTGTTTCTAGTTGACGCAAAGCTTTGGCTTGACTCCTTTTAGATCCTTATGAGGAAGTTCAGTGCTTTTTAAATCGCCTAATCAGTCTGCCTAAA
Source organism: Wenyingozyma naganishii (assembly GCA_003706235.2). Lineage (NCBI taxonomy): Eukaryota > Fungi > Ascomycota > Pichiomycetes > Pichiales > Pichiaceae > Wenyingozyma > Wenyingozyma naganishii. The sequence goes on along the minus strand of PPKS02000021.1, from coordinate 131,518 downwards.
GATTGTGTTCGTGTCAACAGAGCTCGACAAAATGAAATTAAATAGTGTACGTCCGGATATCGGATATCGGGTATCGGATCTCAGAAGCAATGGCGCTAATTTCACAAGTTGTATATCTCCCCATTCTGGCGATACCTGAAGTTAGCTAGCTGCTCTAGGCTTCATTTATACACATCTTTTCACAGCGCATGATTTTCCCGGAATGAAAACAGGAATATGCAAGATAAGATAAGGAAAAATGAATGAAAGCCTGACAGAGAAACTTTTCTCTTATCGAGAAAACGCGCGAAGCGTCGGTTTTAAAAGGCTCAAAATGATGAGGCGGTGTACTTCGACTATTTGGTTAAAGGAGTGAGTCTGATGACGAGGCCAGGAGTTTGGGAGGATGTCTAAAGATCAGTATCATGGTGGTAGAAGGGCTGATTTCAAGAGCTGAATCTCCTAAATTATTCACCGAAGATTAATGTATTAGCATCGCTCGGCTGATGCGAGGTACTGAAATAAATTATTCCGAGATCCGACATCCGACATCCGACATCCGAAACGTTTTGGGAGATCAGACCCTGACTGTACCCGGCGATACTTATATGTCGCAGTATACGATAATGGTCACTGCATTTGCGGCCGTTGATTGATTTGGTGAATAGGGTGTTGATTCAAATAGAGCAGCAACAAAAGTATAATGACATGGGAAGATAGTGCGAAAGCAAAGCAGGCTTCTCTGCTAGAAGCGATACCAGAGAGATGGAGGTCGCCGGGGTTACAACAGGCTATGCGTGATGCAGGGTTTATTAATTCCTCTGAGTACTTGGACTCTATTTTACCCCAGTCGGAACGCGACATCACAGGGCTAACGGTACGCGAGCTAGCTCAGGCCATAGCTTCCGGAAAATATTCTGCGGTGAATGTAGTTGAGGCATTCTGTCACCGGGCAGCATTAGCACACCAGATTCTTAACTGCTGTGTCGAGATATTCATTGATGAAGCCCTGGAGAGTGCAAAACAGCTCGATGAGTACTATCAGAAGAATCATTCTGTTGTCGGACCTTTGCATGGGGTGCCAATCTCTTTAAAAGACCAAGTGGACCTGCAGGGTAAAGACTCTTCAATTGGATATACGTCCTTGCTTGGAAAACCTAAAGACAAGACTGCGCTAATTGCAAGAGTCCTGGCTGAGAAAGGAGCGGTGTTTTATGTGAAAACAACCGTTCCAATGGCTATGATGCTTCCTGAGACAGACAGCAACCTTCTGGGCTACACCTACAATGGAGTTAATATCAATCTCAGTAGCGGTGGAAGCAGTGGCGGGGAAGCTGCCCTCATTGGTTCCGGTGGAGCCTGCATTGGGCTTGGTACAGACATCGGGGGGAGCATCAGAATACCATCCAGCTTCCAAGGACTGTATGCGCTCAAGCCTTCTACCGGTAGGCTATCATACATGGATGTTACTAACTCTTATGCCGGCCAGGAGTTGATTCCTTCTGTTATTGGTCCAATGGGTAAATCATTAGGCGATGTAGCGTTCTTGACTGAGACGATAGTAAGAAGTGAACTATGGGAGGTGGATCCAAAAGTTCTTAGAATTCCATGGAAAGGGATTCCTGATTATAACGGCCAGACATTAAAGTTGGGAATTTGGAGGTATGATGGTCAGATTATGCCACATCCACCTATAAGAAGAGCTCTGGATGAAGTGGCCGCAAGTCTTGCTGCTTTGGGGCATTCAATAGTAGAGATTGACTTAGCTTTTGAACCAGGAAGTGCTGAGACTGCGGGAAAAGTTCTCGGTTCAGATCTTGGTCTTGAAATCGAGCAAGTCTGTGCCTTGAGTGGCGAGCCTGTTATGCCCTCTGTGAAGAACATGTGCCTCCTTAGTGGTTTTGAAAAACCACTGAGCTTGAACGAGTGGTGGGAGCAAGGAGAGCAAGTTTACAGCTTGAAACAACAATTTTATCAGAAGTGGAAAGAATGGGGAATTGATGCTATCATTTGTCCTGTTTGGCCAAGCACTTCATTTCGGCCCCACGGTCCCCACACTATCAACTACACTAGTCCATTCAATCTATTTGATTGTGCCAGTGTTGTCGTTCCAATTACAAATGTGGACTCAAACAAGGACAAAGTAGATGAATCATACACACCCAAAAATGAGATGGACAAGAGTGTCTATGAAAACTATGATCCTGTCCTGTTTGACAAGATGCCTGTCTGTGTTCAGGTGGTTACTAAAAAATCGCAAGAAGAAAAGGCCTTGGGAATTGCTCAAGTACTTGATGGGGCTTCTAAATAGCATTGCCGCAATGTGATATTCAAATAGTTACGTATTATTTATCCAGTCGAGAGTCTCTTTCCAGAATCCTTCGATATACTGGTTACCGTCTCCTGTTAAATCTGTATGATTTATTTCTCTTCTGTTTTGATTCGATTCTAAATCGCCGAGATGACTATCCATTGTTGCCGCATTGCTCACAAATCCGTGAATCACTTTATCAAGATAGGTCTCACTCGTAGACTCACTTCTCCTTGCCAGAATAATTTTATGAAGTGATTGCATGGCATCATTTGCTATCAATCGAATACTTCCAATATACGGGCCACCCCAAGACCCGCTTAAGAAACAGCAGGTATCCTGGAGAACCTCCCAGATACCTGTAGCGGTGTCATCTGATATATTGTTCATATTGCTCAAAACATAGAAGAAAAGTATTGTAGATGCGCTTTCCAGATATGTCCCAATAAAAAAGATTGGCTGTATCATTCTGACTCTTCTATTCAGTCCAATAATGAATTTGCACATATCCATCGAAAATTGGAAACAAAGTTCGGAAAGCGACTTCAGCCTGTTTCTAATGGCTTCGGATGCTTCTCGCTTCGAAACGTTCAGGTAGGCGTAGAATATGAGAAATGGTCTGTACAGTATCATTTTCAGGTAGAGGTAATAGATCCTGATCCAAAACCATTCTCTGTAGAAGTTAGTATACTGGACTGACTCGTCACTGAAGTCCATGTTGAAATCGGATCTACATAGGTCAGGCTCGCTGCAACCAAAGTATTCCGAATCAATCTCTCTTGACAGTGTCTCAACACACTTCATGACCGTCTGAAGATCGTTTTTGGTGTTGTACAGCTGAGAGTGTATCTTACCGCATATGGCACCAAAGGCAACCCGCAGTCTCATATGCTCGTAGTTGATGGAAAAACGATTTTTCTCTCCGTAGCCTGTTGCAGTGAATGCCTCTTTTAATATGACGGGAGGCCCGAGATCCTCTCGCACACAGCTGGGCCTTCCCACACAAAAGCTCCAATAGTTTTCCCATTGCCGAACACTTGCCCATACTCTATGCTGGTGAAGGGATTTGAGTTCTGAGTTTTGATGCAGGCCGATGGCTGTGGCCACACGGAGTGCATATCCACAGTACAAATACGAGTTGGAGGTATCTCCCAGGTTGCACGCGCTTATGCTCATCAGGAAGAGAATGCGTACAGCGTTGAATGAAACCTCGGAGAAAATGGTGGGGACCGTTCTCAAAGAAAGCTCAAAAAAGCCACGTGCAAGCGGCAAGGTGGAGGCATTGTGGTCCGTATAAGGCTCGAAGTAGGAGGTCGAGGCTCCAATGGACAGAACCAGGTACAGCAGTGCTTTCCTGTGTTTTGGAGCAGAGTCAACCTTCCAAGTTTCGACAGACAGGTTGAACAGGTCCTCAGCGGTGAAGATGGGGGAAGGTATGTGCATTGTCTCTAGGTAGTTTGTGATCAGAGAGTTCACCATCTGGATGGAGATGGTCTCTAGGCTGAAATCAAAGTCCTCCACCGGGTTTTTCAGCACCATCAGATCCATGCCGAACCGCTCGAGGCCCTTGTCCTCGTCCACTGGGTTCCGGTTTCCGCTCAACAGTTGCAGATAGTGGTTGAGCTGGTTCACGAACGAGAAGTTACTGGCGGGGCCAAAGTACTCCATGGACAATAGATCTTTGCTTGACTTCCGGGCGGACACCAGCGGCACCTCCACATCGTGGCCCGCTCTCTTGCCGCCGCTGCAGGAGCCGGGTTTCGGCCGCGTGCTACGGTAGGTAGACCTGTAGACACATTCTTCGCCATACTTCCGGCACGCAGAACAGACTATCTCGCCACTGCACTTGATCTTCCGCTTGCGGCAATTTTCACAGGCCTTGGAGATCCTCACGGCCCTCGGTTGTGCTCTCTCGTACATGTCAGGTGGATGCGCGGGACACGGGGCGGGGCCTTGGTAGGAAATACAACGGCTCCCTCAGACTCTCTCTTCCTTGCTTGTTGCGATCGCTTGTGTTCCTTTTTTTTCGCTCCCCCTCCTATTTCTTGGGACCGATAGATAAGAGAGCTCTCGAACAGATCTGCTGCTCGATAGTAGGGACCGACGCGAGGGAGTGTCTATGTGACTTTTTTTGCCTACTACTCTCATGGTACCAAGCGTGAGCTCTGCGCAGCGGCCTCTCAGACAAACGTTGTCCTCCACGAATTTGCCGAAGTCCTTCTGGTTGAGATTCGGCTTATTAGTCTTGATGGCCTTAACAAAATCGTTGATACCCAATTCCGGCTCTCTCAGTTCCTAGGCGTCGAGATCCAGCTCTCGAATGTTCTTCTAATTGCAAAGCCGAAATGCCAGGAGATGTTGGTGGCTCCCATAACAAGCACACCGTCAGAATCGTTTCCAACACAGTGCATCGGCACCAGAGAGCATGGTCTTGATTCGCCGAGACGCCTCAGACTCACCTTCAACACTCGGACCCCACAGAGCGTCAACCTCATCGATAAATGTAACAGAGAGCTTCTGCTGTCTCGCCATAGTGAACAATGGCTTCACCAAACGTTCGGACTCAACCATCCATTTGCTCACGGCTAGCCAGGTACGATTTGCCCGTGCCTGGAGTCAATAGAGCAAGATTCCAGAAACTGGCAGGCAGAATGGCTGCCTCGTTCAGTGCATCTTTCGCGAGGTCAAGACCTGACGCCACTGCACGTTGGCTTCTCGCTCAATATTGAGCTGGTAAGGCCTCTCTGAACTTTTTGTTGTCGGAGTCTTTATCGTCGTCGTCGGTCTCATCGTTGGACCCGCCGGTCGTCTTCTTGGTCTTTATAGATCCCAGAATGGCACTGGCCTCACCTGTCTGATCTTGCTGCTGCTTTCTGTTCATATGCTCTTTCAACTGCTAGGTGCGGGAGAGGTACTTTATGAACTTGGACCTTATGGTCTCCCTGGAACGTGGATTTTTTTCTTATTTGAGAGAGAGCATCAGCTTGTCGAGCTCGTTGTAGTAAAGCCTGTATGTCTCCTCGTACTTGCTTGCACTCTCGGCCTCGATGGCCTTCTTAGAAACTCACTGGCGTAGACATAGCTAGCTAGCAGCAGGTGCACGGGAGAGGGGAAGTGTGGGAAAGGTGCATGTCAATCCGTGGTCCGTGTTAATTTAGACTCAGACAGTTTTGTGGCACCCTTGCCTATTATAAAGGGCAGACTGCCTGTTTTGTTCTTAGCATTAAATTAGCCAATTACCTAAAGCCGATGATTTCGGTGATTCTGTGAAGGGAGAAATTGGGGTTGTTACTAATTATTTTATAGAGGATTATGAAAGTTTCAAAGCAGCCTGAAACCTTATAAATGTTCCCAAATTATATGAAAACACTTAACCTAAACGATTTCTCGATGCCTAAGAGCTGACCTATGGGTTTAGATTGCCTGGAGAGGTCACAAGGAACTAAATAGGGCCAGTATGGGTTATTAAATAGATTCGGCAAAGTAATAAGCACTTATTATGGTGAATTGATGTGGGGCAATGTTTCGTTTGACGAGAAGGTTCAAATTCCAGCATGCCAAATTGGCCCCTGACTGACAGAAATTGATATTACCGAACTAATTTGCGTTGCCTTGGAAGTTACTGGCATACCCCGGTGAGTTTTACCGGCTGATGTAAACTCGCTGACAGGCAAAACTCAAAGTCCGTTCATCCCACCCAGTACGGCTTATCGAGCCGCACACGTTTGCGCCACTCCACATCCGTACACCACGGTATAAGAAACTCTATCAGGTACCTCACTGCCACTATAAAGAAAGCATCTGAACACCCTCAAATGCCCCTCCTTGATCTAGTGGCCTTGGCTATCTTGTCCTACTTACGCCCCCACTGCCCTCCTCAAGCGCACATTGTGACAAACCCCTCCCTGCAGGCACTATTATACTTTGCACCAATCGCGTTCGCGCTCGCCTCGGAGTTGAAGGTTGCCATCGAAATCTGAAAAAAAATTGTGTCTCTGTTTGTTACACAGGCGTTCTAAAATTATCCCGATTAGGCAATAGATAGCCTGGAAATTTTTCCAGTGAGAATCCGATTGGTTAAGGCAACTTGAGACTAACCAACCACTGGTATATATAAGAAGCCTTTAAGTGCGTTTTGATAAACTTTTCTGTTTATCTTTCTATTTGACATATTGCTTGCTTGATTCCTTTTGCTGGCTAGTTATTTTACTGCATTTATGTGAGTATTATTGAAATAGTGAAACCTCGCTTATTTTATCCTTATCTGTGAACCCTTTTACTAACATTTCAGTTACACACAACTGTCATGTCCACCGTCGGAAAAACTATCACATGTAAGGCTGCCGTTGCCTGGGAAGCTGGAAAGGATCTTTCTATTGAAACCATTGAGGTTGCTCCTCCCAAGGCTCACGAAGTCAGAATCAAGATCGCATACACAGGTGTTTGTCACACTGACGCCTTCACTCTCTCTGGATCCGATCCTGAGGGTGAGTTCCCTGTTGTCTTCGGCCATGAAGGTGCAGGAATAGTCGAGTCTATCGGTGAAGGTGTTACCTCTGTGAAGGTAGGCGATCACGTGATCTGTCTCTACACACCCGAATGCAGAGAGTGCAAATTTTGCACATCTGGTAAGACTAACCTGTGTGGTAAGATAAGAGCTACTCAGGGTAAAGGTGTGATGCCAGATGGTACCACGAGATTCACCTGTAAAGGCAAGTCTTTGCTGCACTACATGGGTTGCTCCACGTTTTCCCAGTACACTGTGGTGGCAGACATCTCTGTGGTAGCAGTCGACCCTAAGGCACCAATGGACAGAACTTGTCTGCTGGGATGTGGTATTACTACTGGTTACGGTGCCGCTATCAATACTGCCAATGTCCAGGAGGGCGACAATATCGCTGTCTTTGGCGCTGGTTGCATTGGTTTGTCTGTTATTCAGGGTGCTGTTGCCAGAAAGGCCAATAAAATCATTGTCGTGGACATCAACGACTCGAAGAAAGAATGGGCAGACAAGTTTGGCGCTACTGACTTTGTCAACCCCATGAAGCTCCCCGAAGGTCAGACTATCGTAGACAAGATTGTCGAGATGACTGACGGTGGATGCGAGTACACCTTTGACTGTACCGGTAATGTGCACGTGATGAGGAACGCTTTAGAGGCCTGCCATAAGGGCTGGGGTCAGTCCGTCATTATCGGAGTTGCCGCTGCCGGTCAGGAGATATCTACCAGACCTTTCCAACTCGTCACTGGTAGAGTCTGGAAGGGATCTGCCTTTGGAGGAGTCAAGGGAAGAACTCAAATGCCAGAATTGGTAGGCGACTACATGAATGGAACGCTCAAGGTCGACGATTTCATTACTCACAGACACCCTCTTGAGAAGATCAACGACGCTTTCCACGACATGCATGCTGGTGACTGTATCAGAGCTGTCATCACCATGGAAGAGTAAGCTACCTAGGTATATATGGATTAATCATAATTTATGTGCCTCTGTCCTTTTGGGTCATTGAGAGTGGTGGTGTGCTACAAAATTGGCGCTCTTTTTGAGTTGCGACCTACGCTTAACAGAAGTGAAAAATCAAAAAATAATATTCTAGGAAATTAATTATTAAATAATACATTAAAATTTCACGCTAGACTCGATTAGTAAAACCCTTTTCAACAATGAAGAATTAGATACATTAGCTGGCTCATGCTTATCGTAGTCGCATACGCACCCAACTTCCTTTTTTAGCCAACGGTTAATTTTTCCTGTTCTCCCTGGTCAAGAAGACGACATTGTAAGTGTAACATTTCATGCATATATTAAAGTATTTTTGTAGACACATAGTCCATCAGGATTTTTGCTGATTTGACCGACATTATCATTGGTTTTGCCTATTACATCCCATACCCTTCTATCTAATGGCTCATACCACGATTCGGCCACTTCAACTGACCTTCCCATCCCATCGTGACAGCTTCATTCACAATCTATATAATCCGTACACCACCACGACACACTCGCACCCCACAGCTGTTTCTTCATCTTCCTTTTTTTTGCGTCCCTCGACATTTTTCACCATGTTTCCAGTCAACCTAACAAAGGCAGCTTATGTGCACGATAAAGGTGTAGGACAGGATAGGCGTGTATTTTTAACATAAAGGGTTTATTGGGTTTTTATTGGTTTATTGGGTATAAAGGATTTATAAGTACATTTTTCACTGTTTTTGGGGTTTAACAAGATTGTATTTCATTACATTGATATTAAGAACAAACAACAAATTGTTGGCATTTAATTTCAGATTTAACACACAACTACTGCATTTTTTACTCTACCAAGTCGTCCAATCATGTCCAGGTATGTTCTTTTGCACATAGTGACCACTGCAGATGATCAAGGTGTCTATATCACGAGAGACTCCTCGGAAATTATTGAGATAGCATGGAGCATTTTAGGGTGTGGTGACAACTTACAAGAGCAGGACAAGCTCAGCAACTCAAGCATAACAGAGCTTCACACCGATTCGGTGCAAGTAAGACCAGTTAACACGCCAATTACCCCGTTGTTCACCGCCACAACCGGAATCACTTGGGAAGACGTCAAGTCTGCCGGCTCTTTAAGAGATGCCGTAGAAGCATTGGATGCCTCTTTGCAAGAGCATTTGATATCTAAACAACATGAGTTTTCTTTCATTACAATGGGGTCTTGGGATTTACGTATCAAACTGCCCAAAGAGGCAAGAGACAAGGCAGTAACTCTGCCCGAGTACCTGGAGTACGCAAGATATTTTGATGTGAGTAAAGAAATCAATCTGCTGCAAAGCGTGAGCAGTGAAAGCAGCTCGAACATTCCAAGTAACGGTTCGGCAAATTCAAACAGCTCAACCCTAATTTTGCAACATCTTGCCTCGTTGGTGAAATTAGATGAAGAATTCAAGCCCGCTAGACGGGGAATTGAAGACGTCAAGAGTTCCCTTAAGCTACTGAAAAAACTAGTTCAAGACTCAACGAGTTCAGGTGTATGCTTATTTGAAAAACCCCATGATTTGAAACTGGACATGTTGAACTTCACTAATGAAAAATCTCGTATTCTGTATATGGCCAACTTGCCATTGGACACCACGCAGAGCGAACTAGAGTCCTGGTTCACACAATTTGGAGGAAGACCAATAGCTTTTTGGGGATTGAAGACGCCGCCTGTTCAACAACAGGTGCAACAAGTTCAGCAGACTCACCAGACGCTAAATCAGCAAGCACAGATGCTAGACACCTTTAGCCGCAGCAATTCCCAAGAAAGCTCTTTTAGTCAGTTGAGTCTATCTAACGGAAGAGACAAAGATAAAGATAGAGATGAGACAAACAAGAATGAAGATGATACCAAATCTTCTGTTAAGGATATGAGTCAAGAGAACGACGACACAAGTAGTGTGACAACTTCCGTAGGGTCGTCCTCAGTCGCTTCCTCGCTACCTTCATCTGCTGTGACTTCTTTACATCTCTCGCCAAGCAGGCCGGAGAAGCTTCTGGGTGCGTCTGGGTTTGTTATCTTCGCTTCCCATGAAGAGGCGCTAGAATCGTTGGCAATGAACGGACGTATTCTCAATGACAAAGTGGTTCAAGTTCAACCATCCTCCGCTATTGTATTAGATAAAGCTCAGGAAATTTTGACGTCTTTCCCCTCAAGCAAGAACCGTCCGCGACCAGGTGACTGGACGTGTCCTTCATGCGGATTTTCCAATTTTCAGAGAAGAACTCACTGCTTCAGATGCTCATTCCCTGCCTCTTCAGCTGCGACCATTCAGGAATCACTCTCTAAGAATGGCGCAAATGTTGTCAACGGTGGAAGCAACTTAAATGGAGGTCTGAGGAATTACCCTAACACTTCTTCGAATTCTTCGAATTCTATGAACTCGTTGAATTCACCAAACTCGTACTATAACTCGAACAACGGTGGTGCACAAAACCATTACTACCGCCAACAGAATAGCTCATACAACAACTATAATGGTCGTTCGCAGTCTCAAAACTCCGCTAGCAACCACAGCAGTGGGTCCAATATCCCTTTCAGAGCCGGAGATTGGAAGTGCACAAACGACAACTGTGCCTACCACAACTTTGCCAAGAACGTCTATTGTTTAAAGTGTGGTGCTCCAAGAGTGCAGTCTGCTATCGTGAATGGACATCCACACAACCAACACCAGGCTCATCAGGCAGCACAAGCAGCTCAGGCAGTTGGTGTCGCTGCTTCTGTTAGTGGAGGTAACGGTGGATTTAATAACAGCAATGTCTATACCAATGGCAACGGTTATGCTAGCGGCAACGGTTATACCAGCACTAACACTGCCAATGGTGGCAACGGTCCTAACACCTTTGCTGGTGGTAACGCATCTAGATCATTGGGACCAATTGGTGGCGTCTCCTCTCCAGCATTTGCACCTCGCGGTAACGGCCCACAGAAGCAATTCAACAGGCAGCAGCCCAACCAGCTGCCACAGTTACCTCAACTAAATCAACTGAATCAGTTTTCTCAAATGTCTCATCAGCAGCCAAACGCTGCCAATCCCTCACTTTTTCACCTCAACAATTTCAATACACTCCAGCAGTCAAATCCGCTCCTGAATGGCAGCCAGAGTAACTTATCCTCTCCATTGCTGTCATCTTCTGGTGTCACCAATCTTGGTTTCAACGACTTGAGAACTCCTAACCTGACGCCTAATTTTGGACCTTTAAGCCAGTCTTCTACTCCCAACTTTCTTCCCGCGACTGGTGCTAATGGCGCAGCTCATTCTGGGCAAACATCACAGAGATCTCATTCAATGCAAGGCTCACAGAACATACAAAGTTTCCAAGTTAATTTGGGGCGTCAGGACACACAAAACTCGTTAGCTACTTCTGGCTTCAACCCCAGTGCTCTAGATCTGGATAATCTGGCTAGCAGGATTGTGGGCTTGAATTTAGATCAGATTGACACTAACTCGAAAGCATTGAATAGTATCGTACCCAATTCTCCATTTGGCAGCTCTTTGAACATGCATCTCACAGGTAGAGATTTTTGAGAAAGTGACACAATTGTAAAATAGTGGTATAATACATGTAACTATCAAGTAATCATAATAACTGTATCGAGTCTTTCAAATCCGCTAGGTGTTACAACCAGATTACGTAACCGGTATTTGGGTTGGTTCACTGCTGCGGCCCTGTCGGCTGCCCACAAGCTCTTCGACTTCAAAGTAAGATAACACGGCCTGATACACCGTAAAATATTCAGAATCTAATTAGATCACGTGACCAACACGTGACCGCCCACGATAAAACCAATATATATGCACCTGTCTATCTGTACCAGCATCGCCTTCCCATCATCCCCAGCAATGATGAACCTCAGCACCCTGTTGGGCCACCTGATTGGTGGATCCGACAAGGACGGTCCTCCTGCGTTTGATCCCAGGGGCCAGACTCAAACAGTGTTCAAAGCTCAGCTCTATTTTTGTACCATCTTGGGCTTCTTTATCTTTCTGATCTTCTGTTTCACAAGATACAAGTTTCCCCTGGTGTATTCGGTGCGTTCGTATCGCCATAGCGACATTAAAAAACTTCCAGACGATTTCTTTGGTTGGCTGCGTGTATTGGTGCAGATAAAAGATGACGAGTTGCTGCAGGTGGTGGGCCTGGATGCGTACGTGTTTCTGTGTTTCTTCAGAATGGGCGTGCGTATCTTCCTTACCATGACTGTGCTAGGGACAGTGATTTTGACCCCTTTGCGATACTACTTTACTGGAAGCATTGACGAGGACGTGTTGCTTAATGGCTTGCACGGAGTTTCTGGTTTCTCCTCTCATAAAGGTCCCACTGAGAGTGACCCCCTGAGCACACTCATACTGTCAACCATGTTCACCTACATATTTACAGCTATCGTACTCTTTTATCTCTTCAAGGAGACTACTCACGTGATTCGCACTAGACAAAGATGCCTTGGGTTACAGCGCTCTATTACAGATAGGACTATCTACATCTCAAACATTCCCAAGAGTCTTATGAATGAGGCCGATTTGGCCCACCATATAGAGACACTAGGTGTGGGGAAGGTGTCAAAAATCAGTCTGATGTACGATTATTCAGAGTTGAAGAAGCTGTTCGATGAAAGAAAGACCGTGATTCGCAAGTTGGAGATGCTTTATTCTCACTATTATGGTCTAGATATAAGGATTCTCACAAAGACGGAGCAACCGTCTACAACACTGAAAATCGAAAAGCAGACAGATGACGGCTACTCATTTCTTCAGGCGCTAGAGCAACAGACTACTTTGACCCCTCCACGCGAGAACAACGGCCAAGTAAAGCCCAAGCCAACGCTGCAACTGTCACACTTTGGGCCCAAGATTGACGCTTTCTCTCACTACGCTAAAAGGCTGATCGATATTGACAAGAAAATCGGCGAGGTCAAACTAGAGAATCGGTTCAAGCCCATATCAAAGGCTTTTGTCACTATGGAGAGCGTCTCCGATGCTCAGATGGCTGCACAGGCAATCTTCTCGCCCAATGTGTTTCAGCTTATAACCAGTCTGGCCCCAGCTCCCTTAGACGTTAATTGGGAGAACCTCTTGCTGAGCGCAAAGTCCATTTTTATTCGTAGAAACGTCATCGAAGTGGTCAGCGTGATATTTAGCGCACTTCTGATTTTCCCCATCAGAGATATCACGTCCCTTTTGAACGTAGGAACTATCAAGAAGGTGTGGCCCGAATTTGGCGAATATTTGCTAAAACACGATCTTTTAAGCACCATTGTCACCGGTCTTTTGCCCACCTACCTTTTCACAATAATCAATGTTGTGTTACCTTACGTTATATCTTTCCTATCTGGCCTTCAGGGTCTCGTAAGTAAGGGAGACGTTGAACTGTCGGTGATCAGAAAGAATTTCCTTTACATTTTTTTCAATTTATTCCTAGTGTTTACGTTGTTTGGTACGTTGAGCAGCTACAAAGCGTTGCTATCGGACACAACTAAAATTGCTCCATTGCTTGCCACCTCTATAAAGAACCTCTCGCTGTTTTACGCCGATCTAATTTTGTTGCAAGGATTCGTCATGTTCCCCTTCAAGCTGCTGCAAATTGGTGACCTCTTTTTCATATTTTGGCAATACGTGCTCTGTCGTTCCTGGCAAACACCAAGGGACTACAGGGATCTCTTTTACCGACCCGCAATTTTCGAAATTGGGCTCATCCTACCGCAGCATTTGATGATATTTATCATCATAATTATCTACTCTGTCATTTCGACAAAGATTCTTACAAGTGGGCTGGCGTACTTTGTATTAGGTTACTATGTCTACAAGTACCAGCTAGTGTACTCAATGGTACATCTCCAGCACTCTACTGGTAAGGCATGGCCGATAATCTTCAGAAGAGTATGCCTTGGTCTCTTCTTTCTGCATCTTACTATGTTTGGTACGCTGGCTTTAGAGCGTTCGTTTATTTTGGCTGCTTTAATCGTGCCGCTGTTCCCTGTCACCATAGTAGTTCTGATGTTTTTCGACAGAAACTATATGCCCCTGCTGTACTACATTGCGCTGGATGCAATCAAGACCTCAGGTCAATCCGTAGACGACGATGAGGATATCAGCTTTATGCCTAACATTACTACTACCACTGTGGCAGTGGACTCGTCTACTCCTTTACTTCAGCCTCCCAATGGTCACCACCTACGCAAAAGAAGAAGCACAATAGACGAGGAACGAGAAGAATTCCAAAGCTATACATACCCATGCCTCAACGATCCCATGGACGGACCGTGGATTGGATTTGTGGGTGATTATATAGATACGGTTCGTTATGAGCTGACGGCTGGCTCAGAGAGTGGCCTAGAAGCAACTTTTGCGACTGAAGATGGAGAGGAAATCACCAGCATTGTGGTGAGAAGGAAGAATACTACAGTGGACTACGATTAGAATTGGTATGGAAAAGAGAGTACGATGTATTACTGGTTTTGTATAATTATATGGACAGCTATTAATGAAATTTTAGAGTAGGACTTGGTACGTCGAACGAGAAGAGCATGGTACGCTATACTGACAAAAGTACTTGCCTTATTTTACGATCAACCATTCGCTACAATGACATCAGTTTACCAATAGTATTACATCTGTATTTAATGACCCCAATTTTACAGTTAAAATAAAACAACGCCGACGCCACTTCTGTGCTCGGCATCCCACTCCTTCGTCTCAGGATCTATTCCTCCACTGATTGGAAATGCCTTATAGTTGAAAAGGTAATAGTTCAGTAAACCGTCACCGGGACCAAATTTCAGCTCTGACAAAAATAGGCAGTTGTCCTGCGATGTCAGAGCATTGAAAACATCCACGTTGAGCCTCTTGGATATTATCATAGCATCGGAAATAAGCGACTGCAGCCTTTTCGACAGCTTGGCACTGTTATCCTTATCGAAACGAGGCGCTTCAAGATCGATATCGGAAGCATAGTAAAATAGATATGCAATCCCAACTTCTTTATGTTGGGGGTTATCCAAGACAGTAAATGGGAGTAAATAAAAGGAGAAGAAGTCGGTAATCTTTCCATCTTTTTCCACCACATATGTCTGCACAACCTTATCGTCCTGCTTGGAGTCACGACGGTTTTCGCTTCCGAGAAACCAATGCAAAAGCTCCTCCTTGCTAAGGACCTGCTTGATGTCAAAACGTTCATGGTAGCGCGCATACAGGTCTAAAACCTGGTCAGCATCGTCTTGATTCATAGGCCGCAAACCGTCCGTCTTCGTCTGTGACGGTAAAGTGTACTTGGCCACCATTTGAGCGGGCGAGACGCCCTCAGGCTTTGAACTAAATCCCACGTCATGGAGCTTGCTCCAGTCAAGTGGTCTGTGTGTGTATCTACAAGTGGAGACAGGGCTAGGAAGCACGGCACCAGAGGTAAACAGAGCCTGCCATATGTCGCATTTGTTCACCCGTCTAGTGATTTCTTTGATTAACACAGGAGCCAATCTCTTGTTTCTAAGTTTCTTGTGGATACAAAGCAAATTTATTTCAACAGACTTGATTTGCTTTGAGCGCACGTCTAATAGGGATGGGATGGCTGAGATGAACGCAACTAGCTTGCCAGTTTCCTTGACTCTCACACCAATGCTCCATTCGTGTCTCCATCCTGGTGGCTTCAATGCCCACTCTATAAAATCCATTGAGTAGGCAAATCTGAAACTGGCATCTTTGTCTTCGACATAATGCTCTATGAGGAGGGAATAAAGCTGGCTCATATCGTCCTTATTCTCCAGGTCAATAACCACCCATTCGAACTCCTTTAGCATGGGGAAAGGCTCGTCTGGAATGTCTTCCGGTTTCTTCTGTTTGTCAATTGGGCCCTCTTCGTCCACTTTTTCATCAAAACTGGGGACTGGCTGGGTTTTCCAAAACTTGTAGTTGCTCATGTCTTTGCGCTGGGCCTCGTTGAGCTCCTCACCCATGGCTAACCTCTTGAGCAAGTCCTCGATATTCTTGTTTGACATGGTGAATAAAAGTTAAACACAACTATTGACAGATCGAACCTTATTTGGATAACTCAATGGTATCTAAATTGAATTGGGGCCTTCCTGGATAAAGGAGTAATTGTCAAAGATTGGTTGAGCTCTACTGGATTTTCTGTTGTATCTATCGCGCTGCAAGGAGACCGGGTAATAAAAATGTTGAATTTTCACATTTTTTTTTTTTTTTTTATAACTAAATATTTCAAGATTTGCAAAGACTTATATCTGAGTTGACTGAGGTGAACTAAGCAAAGAGGAGTTCGTTGGGTACCTTCAAAGCTAATTTTGTTACATAGCACTAAAGGTCATGATTTCAGCTACTGGTTGGGTCCCGCGAGGAATTGCCAGAGAGTTTCCAGAGCAGTATGAGCTCGATGAACAAGAGATGGAGAGAATCACAGAAATGGCTAAGCTTCAAATCTCCGAGGCTAAAGCAGGGCTAGAGGAGGCGGAGCAAGAAGAGGCCGAGGAAAATAACGACAGCAACTCAGCTACCAAAAAATCAAGTTCTCTCAAAAACGAAATCGACGTTGACGATGACCTGAAAGAGTACGATTTAGAGCATTACGATGATGAACCAGAGGACAAGATCGGAGAGCAAATAGGCATGTTTCCTGGACTCAGTAACACCGGTGCCAAATACTTCAAGAACGAAGATGAAGACATGGATGAAGATGGAGAGGAGGGCCAAGACGATAGCCATTACATTTCTCTTCCGACTGAAAAAGATGTACTAGAGGAGAAGGCCGAGTTGCAGATATACCCTACAGATAACCTGGTGCTCGCTGCAAGAACCGAGGATGACATTTCCTACCTCGATGTCTATGTTTACGATGACGGAGCCGGTGCTCCAGAAGGCTCCAACGAGGAGGAAGAGGACAAGTTTGACGCCGATGTGGCCAAGGGACTCGTTAGAGAGAGCAATCTGTATATTCACCATGATCTAATGCTGCCAGCGTTTCCTCTGTGTGTTGAATGGCTTAGTTTCAAGCCCAGTGGCGAGAATGACGTCAGCAATGTGGGTAACTTTGCTGCTATTGGTACATTTGACCCTACTATCGAAATTTGGAACTTAGACGTGGTCGATAAAGCATTCCCTGATGTCATTTTAGGCGACGTCGAGCAAGCTACGACAAAACCATCCAAGAAATCGAAGAAGAAGACTAAAGCTAAGGCACACGTGGCGACACACCACACAGATGCTGTTTTATCCCTCAGTCACAACCGCGTATTCAGAAACGTACTTGCTTCCACTTCTGCAGATGCTACTATCAAGCTGTGGGATTTGACCACCTGCTCTGTAGCCAGATCGATGAGCAAAGTGCATTCTGGCAAGCATGTGTCGTCTTCGCAGTGGTATAGTGACAGCGAGAGCGGTGCGGATAACGGCTCTATTATATTGACGGGAGGATACGATGCGAATGTGTGCGTTTCCGATGTCAGAATTAGTGACGAAAACAGTATGTCAAAGCGGTGGAACGTCGGCCACGGAGAGGACATTGAGAACGTAATTTGGGGTTCCAACTCACAGTTCTTCGCTGGTACGGACCAAGGAAACGTGTACTGTTACGATGCGCGTGTCGAGAATAAGGCGCTGTGGACGTTGCACGCCCATGACTCTGGTATTTCGTCGCTGCAGCTGAACGGATTTGTGTCCAACATGCTTTTGACAGGTTCTATGAGCGAGAAAGTCGTGAAACTATGGAAAGTTGAAGAGAATAAGCCTAGTATGGTATTAAGCAGAGATTTTGGTTGTGGTAATGTCCTCACAAGTTCGTTTGCTCCTGATATTGAGGTTGCTGGTAACGTTGTTTTTGGTGGTGTTACCGGTGGATTGAAGATTTGGGATGCATTCAGCAACAGAACGGTGAGGTCAAGTTTTAGAGATTCGCTAAGACAGGTTCAGGCCAAGGCAAGAGAGGTTGCGAAGCAAGAGGGTAAGGCCAGTAGGTTTGCTAGGAAGTACAATTCAGACTCTGTGGGAGAGATGGTGATGGCTCCAGAGGTCGGAGAGGACGAGGACAGTGATGCTGAGTAAGTTCGCCAGCGACGGGAACATGATAATATAAACATGTACAGCTCACATTACCAGAGAGTAACGAATGGCTCAGAAAGTTCTGATAAATGGTGTAATAGCCAGATAATTCGGTGCAAGCTGGAGGTGTGGATGAGAGCTTTAAGCCTCAAAATATAGTAAGTAATAGCAGGTGCAGAGTGCGCCATTGATAGAACAGATTGCATATAGCGTTTTAAAACGTGCGAATTAATCCCTAATGGTATGAGAAGGATGGTTACATAGTGTTCTACACTAACACGAAGAATCAATAGCGCCCACTTCCATACAGGACTGACATGGAGGATGGTTTTCAGGAACGTTAAAGCCAAGTAATTCCAGAATATGATCGCTTGGATGGCCAAGACGACGGTGATCAACCTGATACTGCTTTAAAGTATCAAAGGCAAGCTCCCCAGGTTTACAAAAAGTCCGAAGTGCAGGCAGGGCTTCCGAGGACAAAAAGTTGCTCTACGGGTGTCATCAAGAAGACCATCTGTGGACTACCGGGGGATACTCGCCAGCACACAAATCAAAATTTGAAATATATGCCCCGCCGGCACGGAAACCGACTGAAATATTCAGAGATTTCGCCAGAACCATTGCTGAAATGTGGCTAATCGGACAATCAGGACTATAATAAACATTAGAAAGACAAAATTTCTTACCAGACTCATGAACAAAATCAATGGTACCAATGCCAGAAGCCAATACAGGACCGGCCAGCCCCCAAAATGATACGACTGATATATTGCAAGTCTTTAAAGTGGTTTAGGTGAGATGGAATGTGGGCGGTTGTAAGAGTTACAAAAAAATAGTCAACTGTTGAGACGAGGCAGCCTGTGCATTTTCGTACTCGTGGTGCACTGGAATATGGTATATTGGAAAAGGACGTCCATATTGTCACACTTGTAACGTTGTGTCTTAGAGCTAGCTTTGCGTTTGAGACCGCCCCGGCGTCTAGCTCTTGAGGAGGAAGTGGCAGTGAATACCGGTTTCACAGATGTGACAGACGCCTGATTACATTGAAGCCAGCGTTCAGTGACATCACCCATCGCCAATGGCGGTGGTCCGTGGACAAATAATGATTGGTTAGCAGCACTGTACTTGTTAAGATACATGCACTGCAACACCATAAGCATTGAGAAATCACTCCAGACGGCAGCTTCGAGCATACGTCCTTTGACTTCACGATCCGGTCCGGGTTTTGCCTCAGCAAAGGCTTGGTAAAGCCGGAATTTTTCTTCTAAAGTCAAAGTCCGATGCTCAAGAGCTAGTTGATGAACTGCATTCGAACCATTTACAGATACAACCGGTCTAAACATAATAGGAGTCTATCTTAGCAGTCGCACTAGAAAGTATTTAGGAGGCTAAGCAGAGGAGTAAATTTACCTCATCTTTAAATACTGCTGAAACAATTTGTTCACGTTGGCTTAGCTGTTTTCTTGTAGTCTACAAAATACAGCTACAAGACTCGTTCCGTATTGCTTTAAGCGTGGAACATCTCTGCACTTTGAAAGATCCAGCGTGTGTGGTCTAAGCACGTGACCTTGTGACCTGAAATCTGGGTCACGGAGATAGCCGTGAAGTAAAAGGAGGAGATCGGTAGAGTGGGCGATTTTAGATTATTGTGCTTGGCTGGTCAGCAGTGCAAACTACCAAAGAAAGAGAGGAGACAAACAAGAAAATAAAGACATATGCTGACATCACGAGTTGTTCATCTAGCTTGACACTAGCCTTTAATACTTCATCGGAGGTATGACATCTAGGTACGTTGTTAATCTAGCACCGCTATTCCTCCGTACCCCGGCCCCTCACCCGCTGAATCATAAGCACCTCAGACTTCCCATTAAATTCAAACTTCGCCGTGATTACGTCTGACTGAATTCGCGAAATTTAATTGGTTGCAGATAAACAATATTGCAGGCGAAAGCAAAATCTGCTTATGAAACCAAAACGCGGTGATTGGCTATTTTGAAATACGCCGTAGTGAGCTGTCCGCGCTGCGGGTAAGCCGCTCATGATCCCTTATCAGTCAAGCAGGGACGTCGCTAATAACAACCTATTACGGAAGGTCATGCGGGTTTGTCTGTGTGACAGAGTCGAGATGGAGTCAAAAGAAGAGATGACAGGGAAGAAGAACTCTCGGGGCGATTATAGGGATACCTGTTCAGTAGAAGCTTTTAATTCGTATCTGTAATTTTTGCTCCAATCTACGGCAGTATCGTGACTGATGAAATATGCCCTAAACGTAGTGTCCGGTGTGGTCGCCGACAGATTCCAATTTCCCCACTGCGTGTTCATGCATGGTTGTACTTTTTTACTTTTTGTAGTCTTCCTAAAAATTGTATTTTGTCTGCTCAGTTACACTTTTAGTTTACGCAGTGCATTGCAATCGCCGTTCACTTGATAAATTAATCAATTTTCACTTTTTGTTTATTTCTTCTTATTCCTTTGTGTCTTTTTATCTTATTGACTTCTTTGCCTTTTCTTGATTTTAGACTGCCCAACCATCTTTGACTATCACCACATAGCCATGGCAGTCACATCGGAGGAAAGGGACGCCCAAATCTTGCTACTACAGGGTGACCCAGCTCAAGGACAGTCTGAAGAACAATCACATGCTCCCTCCGAATCTCCTTTGTACTCCTATGATGAAACACCTGAGAACAAGTCATGGGCCTCTGCTCTGCCCACTCAGAAAGGTCTTTACAACCCAGAGTACGAAAAAGACTCTTGCGGTGTTGGATTTGCTTGTCACATCAAGGGTCAGGTCTCCCACAAGATCGTATCTGATGCCCGCTACCTGCTGTGTAATATGACCCACAGAGGTGCTGTCGGTTCTGACGCACGTGACGGAGATGGAGCCGGAGTGATGACGTCAATTCCGCACAAATTTATGGTCCGTGAATTTGAGTACCTATGTGACGTTCGGCTACCTAGCCTTGGCCAGTATGCAGTTGGTAATGTGTTCTTCAAGAACGATCAGGATGTATTTCAAAAATCGAAAGCTACCTTTGAAAACATTGCCACATCTTTGGGATTGCGTGTCTTGGGATGGAGGAAAGTCCCCCACGACAGTTCCATCCTCGGACCTGCTGCCCTATCGAGAGAGCCTCTGATTTTGCAGCCCTTGGTCGTCTTGGAGGAGGCTTATGGCTCTGGAAACTCTCCTAAGGAAATTACGGACTCCGAATTTGAACAAAAGTATCTGAAAACTTTTGAAAAGCAGCTGTTTATTCTTCGTAAGCAGTCAACCCACACCATCGGACTCCACAACTGGTTCTACATTTGCTCCCTGTCAAACAAGAACATCGTGTACAAGGGTCAGCTGGTTCCTGCCCAGGTATACTCTTACTACCATGATTTGGTAAATGCCGAGTACGAATGTCACTTTGCCTTAGTCCACTCCCGTTTCTCTACCAACACGTTTCCCTCTTGGGACAGAGCCCAGCCTCTTAGATGGGCTGCTCACAACGGTGAGATTAACACACTGAGAGGTAACAAGAACTGGATGCGTGCCAGAGAAGGTGTGATGTCTTCTAAGTTGTTCGGCGATGAGCTTGACAAGATCTATCCTATCATTGAAGAGGGTGGTTCTGATTCTGCTGCCTTAGATAACGTGTTAGAGCTACTGGTGATCAATGGCGTTCTTTCTCTGCCTGAAGCTATTATGTTGCTTGTGCCCGAAGCATGGCAGAACAACGAGACTATGGACCCAAAAAAGCGTGCTTTTTACGAGTGGGCTGCGTGTCTAATGGAGCCATGGGACGGCCCTGCTTTGTTTACTTTTGCCGATGGCCGTTTTTGCGGCGCTAACTTGGACAGAAACGGTCTGAGACCATGTAGATATTATGTTACTGATGACGACAGGATGATATGCGCTTCGGAAGTTGGAGTGATTCCTATTGAATCTTCAAAGGTGGTGCAGAAGGGAAGATTGCAGCCAGGTAGAATGTTGCTGGTGGACACCCAAGAGGGCAGAATTGTTGACGATCGTGAATTGAAGCGGCAAGTGAGCGCACGCTTTGATTTCAAAGCGTGGTTGCTTTCCAACATGATTTCCATGTCCGAGCTGAGGTCAAAATTAGAAAACAAAAATGTTGACTTAAGCTCTCCAATTGACTATAGCATAACTCTTCAGGAGGATCCAAGGCTAATTACATTTGCTTATACTTTGGAGCAGATTACTATGCTTTTAGCGCCTATGGGATCTGACGGTAAAGAGGCATTGGGTTCCATGGGTAATGATGGACCTTTGGCTTGTCTAGCTGAGCAGCCAAGACTTATTTATGATTATTTCAGGCAGCTGTTTGCGCAGGTGACGAACCCTCCTATTGATCCCATCAGAGAAGAGGTCGTCATGTCTTTGGAATGTTACATCGGTCCACAGGGTAACCTGTTGGAGATGGCACCCAGTCAGTGTAACAGACTATTGTTGAAGAGCCCAGTCCTGTTGAACGATGAGTTTCTGGCCTTAAAGAATGTGAACAAGGTGTATCCCAAGTGGTCTGTTGCTCACATTGACATCACTTTTGAAAAATCCGAGGGGTTGACTGGTTATACCGACTGTCTAGACAGAATCTGTCAAGAGGCTACACAGGCAATTGTTGATGATCACCAGGTGATTATCCTGAGTGACAAGGAGACCAGCTTCAACAGGGTTCCTGTGTCAGCATTGATTGCTTCTGGAGCTGTTCACCACCATTTAGTTAGGCAGAAACAGCGTTCTAAGGTGGCTATCATTGTTGAAACCGCTGAGGCAAGAGAGGTGCACCATATTTGTTGCTTAGTTGGATATGGTGTTGATGCTGTGAACCCATACCTCGGGTTAGAGACGCTACTGAGAATGAACAAAGAAGGTTT
Organism: Wenyingozyma naganishii; assembly: GCA_003706235.2. Lineage (NCBI taxonomy): Eukaryota > Fungi > Ascomycota > Pichiomycetes > Pichiales > Pichiaceae > Wenyingozyma > Wenyingozyma naganishii. The sequence continues at coordinate 108,792 of PPKS02000021.1, read as the reverse complement.
GTTGAAGGGCGACTTGTCCGATGAGAAAGTTCTTGCTAACTACAAGCATTCGGTTGATGGAGGTCTCCTCAAAGTGATGTCGAAAATGGGTATTTCTACATTAGCGTCCTACAAAGGAGCTCAAATTTTCGAAGCTTTGGGTGTTGACAACTCTGTGATTGAGCGCTGTTTTGCTGGTACGGCTTCGAGAATCAAAGGTATAACCTTCGAGTATATTGCACAGGATGCATTCTCTCTGCACGAACGTGGGTTCCCCTCAAGAGAGACAATAAAGCCTAAGGGATTGCCTGAAAGCGGTGAATACTACTGGAGAGACGGTGGTGATACACATGTGAACGAGCCCTCTGCTATTGCCAACATGCAAGATGCTGTCAGAAACAAGAATGAAAAAGCTTACGACGCTTATTGTAAGAAAGAGTATGAAGCTATTAAGAACTGTACCCTGAGAGGTTTATTAGACTTTGACTTTAGCAACTCTACACCCGTTCCCATTGACCAGGTCGAGCCTTGGACGGAGATCGTTCGCAGGTTTGTCACAGGAGCTATGTCTTACGGTTCCATTTCCATGGAGGCTCACTCGACGTTAGCGGTGGCTATGAACAGGCTGGGAGGTAAATCCAACACCGGCGAGGGAGGTGAAGATCCCGAGAGGTCTATTGTTAAGGCCAATGGTGACACAATGCGCTCTGCCATCAAGCAAGTTGCTTCTGGTAGATTTGGTGTCACTTCTCACTACCTTTCTGACGCAGATGAGCTGCAGATTAAGATGGCTCAAGGTGCAAAGCCAGGTGAAGGTGGTGAATTACCTGGTTACAAGGTTTCCGGCAGTATTGCTAAGACCAGACACTCAACTGAGGGTGTAGGTCTTATCTCTCCTCCTCCTCATCACGACATCTACTCCATTGAGGACTTGAAGCAGCTGATCTACGATTTGAAATGCTCTAACCCAAGAGCTCGTGTTTCTGTCAAGCTCGTGTCTGAAGTTGGTGTGGGTATTATTGCCTCTGGAGTTGCAAAGGCTAAGGCTGACCACATCTTGATCTCGGGACATGATGGAGGAACTGGTGCATCTCGATGGACTGGTATCAAGTATGCTGGTTTACCTTGGGAACTGGGACTTGCTGAGACCCACCAGACTCTTGTTTTGAATGACTTGAGAGGTAGAGTCACTGTGCAGACTGACGGACAGCTGAGAACAGGAAGAGACATTGCGATTGCCTGTTTGCTCGGTGCCGAGGAATGGGGATTTGCCACTACGCCCTTGATTGCTATGGGATGTATTATGAACAAACGTTGCCACACCAATGCGTGCCCTGTAGGTATTGCTACCCAGGATCCAGATCTCAGAAAACAATTTCAAGGTACTCCTGAACACGTTATCAACTTCTTTTACTACCTGGCCAATGAACTAAGAGGATATATGGCCAAACTAGGATTCAGAACTATAGAGGAGATGGTTGGTAGGGCTGAGAAGTTACTTGTTATAGATGACTTAAGAACTACGAAGAATGCCAATATTGATTTATCTCCTATTCTGACACCTGCTCACACCATCAGACCAGGAGTAGCTACCACTTGCGTTAAGAAACAGGACCACAGGCTTCACGTCAGACTGGACAATAAGCTGATTGATGAGGCTGAGGTTACCTTGGAGAAGGGACTTCCTGTGACTATGGACGCTGAGATCATCAACACGGATAGGTCCATGGGAACTACTTTGTCTTATAGGATCTCCAAGAAGTTTGGTGAAGAAGGACTTCCACATGACACTGTTCACGTGAACGTGAAGGGATCAGCTGGTCAGTCCTTTGGCGCTTATCTTGCACCTGGTATCACTCTAGAGCTTGAGGGTGATTGTAACGACTATGTTGGTAAAGGCTTAAGTGGAGGAAGACTGATAGTCTACCCCCCTAAAGACTCAATCTTCAAAGCCGAAGAGAACATCCTGATTGGTAACACTTGCTTGTATGGTGCCACTTCTGGTACTGCCTTTTTCAGCGGTATTGCCGCTGAAAGATTTGCCGTAAGAAACTCTGGAGCCACGGCCGTCGTTGAAGGAACTGGAGACCATGGTTGTGAGTATATGACAGGTGGTAGAGTCGTAGTTTTAGGGTCGACTGGTCGTAACTTTGCTGCTGGTATGTCCGGAGGAATTGCTTACGTTTTGGACATGGCACAGGATTTTGAGGAAAAGGTGAACAAGGAAATGGTGGAGCTTCTATCTCTCACCGATCCTCAGGAGATTGCTTTCTTACGTGGTTTACTAGAGGACCACAGACATTACACTGGTTCTCAGTTGGCTAATAGACTGTTGACAAACTTTAACAGGTTTTTGCCCAAGTTTGTGAAGGTATTGCCAACCGACTATAAGCGCGTGTTGGAGCAAGAGGCTAAACGCAAGCAAGAGTTGAAGCAAAAGGAGATGCAGTCGTACTTGACTTCCATCAAAGAAGACCCAGAGTCAGATATCACGAATGGTGAGATTCTCAAGAAAAAGGCCCACAATTCATCAAAGGCTGCTGCTGTCGCTGCGGAAAAGGCTGCTCATGAACCCAAGATTATGGACTTGGAAGACACAATCATTGACATTAATGCGGAGGAGAAGAAAGCTCTCAAGCTTGACAAGGTCAAAGGATTCATGAAATACAAGCGCAGAGATGAGCCATATAGACCTGCGAAGAGTAGAACTCAGGACTGGAAGGAGCTCAGCAATAGACTCAGTAAGGAAGACCTGCAGTACCAGACAGCTAGATGTATGGACTGTGGTGTTCCCTTCTGCCAGTCAGATACTGGATGTCCTATCTCCAATGTAATTCCCAAGTGGAATGAGTTGGTATTCAAAGATAGATGGTACGATGCCTTACAAAGACTGTTGATGACAAACAATTTCCCTGAGTTTACCTCAAAGATTTGCCCTGCTCCATGTGAAGGCGCATGTGTTGTGAATTTGTCCGGAAATGCCCCTGTTGGTATTAAATCTGTGGAAGCAGGTATTATTGATTACGGTTTCCAAAAGGGGTGGATAGTGCCACAGATTCCCAAGGTAAGAACAGGCAAGAAGATTGCAGTTATAGGCTCTGGACCAGCTGGTCTGGCTTGTGCTGACCAGCTGAACAAGGCTGGTCATTTGGTGACTGTGTATGAGAGAGCTGACAGGGCTGGAGGACTGTTGATGTACGGTATCCCCAACATGAAGCTGGACAAGCGCATTGTCAAGAGGAGAACTGATTTAATGGAGGCCGAGGGTGTTACCTTTGTCTGCAACACCACTGTTGGAGAAGACGTTCTTCTTGAGGATCTGAAGGAGCAGAATGATGCTGTCGTGTTTGCTGTTGGCTCTACCATTCCTAGGGACCTTCGTATCTCCGGTAGAGAGCTAAACAACATTAATTTTGCTATGCAGCTGCTTAAGAGTAACACGCAGGCGCTTTTGGAGGACAATTTAGAGGAGATAAGACATCAGATTGAGGGTAAACACGTTGTTGTCATTGGTGGAGGTGATACTGGTAACGACTGCTTAGGTACTGCTACAAGACACGGAGCCAAGTCTGTGACCAACTTTGAGCTCTTGCCTCATCCATCAGAGGACCGTGCGAAGGATAATCCCTGGCCTCAATGGCCACGTATTTTCCGTGTCGATTACGGGCATGTTGAGGTTAAAGAGCACTATGGAAAGGATCCTAGAGAGTACTGCATTCTTTCCAAAGAGTTTGTAGGTGACGACGAAGGTAATGTCAAGGGTATCAAGACCGTGAGAGTCGAATGGAAACGTTCTGACTCGGGTGCTTGGCAGATGGCTGAGGTTCCTGGCTCTGAGGAGTTTTTCCCAGCTGAAGTTGTTTTGCTTTCAATGGGGTTTGTTGGTCCTGAGGCTAAGAACTTGGGTGCACCTACTTCTAAGCGTGGTACCATCAATACCACCGATATCAACGGTTACCAAGTCGTTGATGAGCAGAAGGTTTTCACTGCGGGAGACTGCAGAAGAGGCCAATCGTTGGTGGTTTGGGGTATTCAGGAAGGAAGACAGTGTGCCAGAGAGGTGGATACATTTTTGATGGGATCCTCTAGACTACCTGGTAATGGTTCGATCGAGAAGAGAAATTATAAGTTGCTGGAGGAGTTGGCGGCGACTGCCTAGCCAACTGAGTGACTAGTTAACGATTATATCAAAATTCTGCAATTAGGAGCTTTCTGTGACTCAGTTTGTCATGGGGCACGGATCGTATCGAAGGGTGCCGATCAATAATTGATCATTGAAATATTCAATTTACTCTATTCTATTTATGTATTTAAGATTTTGTGCTATTATGATATGCTGAGTGGAAGGATGACAATCTGGCCTTGCGCTGTTCAATTGACGAGAATATTGCATTGTTCAGCAGGGTGTCCCTGGGGAACGATGTTTAATTATGCTGACATCCAAATATAGACTACCAGCACTTTGTGTTGCGTTATTGACGTCAGCAGTTCACAGGAGTTAGATGTTTCTTAATGTATCTAGGCAAGTAGTTATTGTATAGACAAAGCGAGCTGGCAACACTGGCTTCAGGCTACAGTTACGTTTAATTACTAGTCTTGTCCGGCCAAAATTCGCCCTAAATCTACTATATGATTTACGGTCTGAAACATCCAGTCACGAGTAAAACCTCTTAACAGCCAATACATGTAAGTCTTAATACTTCTACAGATGCTTTATATATCCACTTTGCTAGGCATCACCCCGACCAACCAATCAGAAACACCAGTCAACGGACATGCTACTCAACCTACCCAGCACACATAGCGAATCCCAAAGTTACCCGCACGAAAACCGAGGACTCGCAGCTGCTTCCGCCAGGCGGCTCCCGCATATGCTTGTAGAACAGCTGCAGCGGGGGCACTGTTAATAGGACCACAGTGCCCAGAATTGACGGCACAAAGCTTCGTTACTCGGCAACTGTTGGATTTCACTTAGATTGGGTGACGTTATCAAATTTTTGGCTTGATTATTTGCTTTCCTCCATTGTATATTTTCCATCGCACTCGGCGACAAGGCCAGGGCAATTAGCACGTCATTTGGCAGAGAGGATAGTTATCACGATATTACCAAGGTAATTTGATTGACCCCATTCATTACACATATATCATAATGACAGAACGAAGACAGCCGCAGCTCATCGAAAGAAATAACGTACGCATCTTGTGCGTAGCAGACATTAGAGGAGAGCTTTCTTTGTTCAACCAACTAGCCCTTCAGTATAGCGCAGATCTCATCATTCACACAGGCAATTTCGGGTTCTTAGACAGTGGCAGTGTAGAGAGAATTCATGAATCATATCTAAGACACATTGTGGAATTCTCTCCTTTACTGCCTGAGGAGCTGATTATTAAGATATCAAAGTTGAGTAAAGTAACGGGCGACAGTGTCGAGCACCTGTCTAATGAAGAAGTGAACCTCAAGACGTTGTTGGGCACGCAGCCGCTTTCTGAACTGGAGGCTTTTGTCAAAGGAGAGAAAAAGCTGGAAGTGCCTGTTTACACCATCCACGGTATGTGTGAGGATGCCTTAGTGATCAACAAGTTCAAATATGGAGTGTACAAAGTCGACAACTTGCATCTTGTGGACGACGGGACTGTGAATTGTATCCACACTGCCGATGGCCATGATATTGTGATAGCCGGTATAGGCGGATCGTTGTCGTACCATAAGCTGTTTCACCAGGGGAGCGTAGTAGAGTTGGCCGAGATAACGGGCGATGAGAACGGTAAGACTCAACCAAATGGCTCGAAAGGCCAACCGTCGGCGATCCCCAAGGCGAAAGAGTCAGCTTTTACTACAAACACATTCAACACAGCATCGGTTCTGCCAGTCAGTGGAGACTCTGGAAACATATGGATTACGCTACTCCAGTTTGGCAAACTCATCAACACACTTCTAGAATTTGCCTCACAGGATCCTCAGACATACGACCGCTCTATCAAGTTATTTGTGACACATCAGGCACCGGCTAGAGAGCCACTTTTAGAGCATTTGGCTATCTTCTTCAAGATGGACTACACGATATCAAATTCCCTGCACTTCAAGTACACATCTTCGTTCAACGAGCTCAGCATCAATACGAACTTTGAGAGTTTCAAAGTGAAGTTCGGCGAGGCTCGCAATAAGCTGGCGGTCATTTGGAGGCATGTCCAGCCGAAGTTCGAGCGGCTACTTTTCAAACTGAATGATGCGCCTATGATTACATGCATGGAGTTGGCATTGGAAGTGTTTGACAAGATCCCTATATCTCCTAGGGGTGGTAACGAGGATATTTATGCGTTAGCTTTGAGTGGAGGCGCCGAAGATGATGATCAGGCGAGTGCTACTGGTGCGACTCCCCCAGCTGCGCCAGCAGCCCCAGCAGCCACATATAAATCTAGGGAACTCAACAACATTATACGACAGCTCAATGACCTATACTACATTGCGTTTCAGAACATGTGGCACTTTAACTTGTGTGACTTGTCTTACGGAACACTGCTGCTGAGTTTAGAGGAGGGGAGTGTGAAGATGGATTGCCAAGCGAGTGGATTCGATTTCAGTTATAGACGGAGCGCGGCAAGCACAAAGACTGAGGGATTAGCTACTGGAGATTCCTCCGATTCTTCTATAGTTGCCTCAGTTGGTGCCAGTACTACAGCGGAATCGCCATCGAGGAAGTCGTCTGTGTCCTCGGTGAGCTCTTCTAGCACCCTGGGAGGAGCTGGGGCTTCGGGGAGAGGTTCGCGCGGCAGGGGACGAGGTGGATCCCGTGGTTCCTCTCGTGGCCGTGGTACGTACCGTTCGAGAGAATAGCTATGTAAATGTACATAGTAGATGCAAAATACAGCGATGGGTAAGTGAGTAGGTGCCGAGCACAACAAAACACTATAAGCACAACATTTCGTAGGCCCAACCAAAATGCGCGTCATCACCTGCAGGAATGCACGCACAAACGCATTGCTCTCATATTGTTTGAGGGGATTGGCACGGCGGTGTGAGTATCCACTAAGAGTGGTCCAGGGCATTGATTAATAGCAGTCCGACGTGACTGATACTGGTGAAGGTTGAGCAAAGACAAATAAACTCGGCAGAGATTATTGAAGTTGTGCAATCCGACACCAAATACCCATCAAGGCCATTCGATCTATTGCATCACACAAGGCAAGTCAGCGACCTTGTCCATCAAGAGTTCTTTACCAGCTTCTATAGATTTCTCACTGAATAAATTTGACTCATCCACTTGTTGGCCAATTTACTGATATAGGACTACGCCATTCAAGTTGCTCTCATTTCAATCAACTACCGTGTCCCAACCATATCACTATTCAAATGAACTCCATACAGTTCCTTGCCTCAACTGTTGATAGAGCCTTGCATCAGGCAGCCCCACAGCTGCGGGCCAAAGATGCAGAGGCTAATACCGAGACTGAAAGTGAGGAAAACAGAGCAGATTTGGATAGGGGTAGACCTTCTACGGAGCTCACGCGTGAGGACCAGTCGATTGGGGTTGATGGAGATAACGAGGGTGATACAATGATACGAGATGAAGACGACGCTGATAGAATTGATAGAGAGGGAAGTGATGACGGAGATGATAGAGACAGTGGATCCAACGACGCAAGTACTTTGCGACAAGGTCAAATGCTCTATGGAGATGAAGATATCGTGGCTCGTGCTCCCATCAACGAGCAATCGAGATCATACACTGGTGACGAGGACCAATTGTATGAGGACGCAAAACGCCATAGAGTCTCGATCCTAAGAGCCATTTTCAACATTATTTTCTTTCTACCAAACGTGCTCATTGTGAAGCCCTTACTGTGGATCTGGTTCATTCTTACGTGGCCGATTTTGTTCCTTTTGGGCAAGAATGGCGAGAGCGGAGACGGCGACGTGAGCGAAGCAAGTGAAGTTAATGATTCCATAACCAATGCCACTGAGTTCAGTGGCCGAGACAATCTTAACAGATCTGATCTGCTCAGTCAATTGGATGAACCACTTAGCCCTAACATTACCTCATCTCCTAATCACGTCACGAACATCACGAATAATTCACAACCAATCACATCAAGCTCACAAGCGAGGCAGACGACTGCCCGCCGAAGGCGTCCCAATTCATTTTTGTCACCCAGCAGGCCTCAAATACCCACTATAAACGAAGACGACGATGAATTGGAGTTTGAAATGTCGTCAGATATGAAGATAGAGGACGATCATCTAAAGTCTCCGACTACAAATTCACCCAAAAAGGCTACCGGAAGCGGCGCTGTCGGCAATGCTAGCGAACCTGTTACGCCAGTTTCGTCACGGCAAGTCTTAGATTCGCCGTTCAGCAGTTCTAAAAAGAACTATAGCCCAACAGCTAGTCCGGCGAGCGACCGCTACAATAACGAAATCAATGATAGCGACTCGAAGAGCAAGGAGTCGGGCGTTGGTGAGGTTAGTAGCAGGGAAACGCAAACCAACTCTAACGTGCCTAAACGATTGCTTTTCCCTAAACTGCTCTTCAACTTCCAGATCACTCACCCTCCCCCTCTTCCAACCAAAACATTAGTCCTAGATTTGGATGAGACTCTGATTCACTCGCTATCCCGTCACAACTCTTCTATGTTAGGGAAAAATAAAGGCACTGCCATTGAAATCAAGCTGTCCAACAAGCTCGCTACGCTCTATTACATATACAAACGACCTTACGTGGAAGAGTTTCTCAGCATAGTGCACCAGTGGTACGACCTTGTGTGCTTTACAGCAAGTATACGGGAGTATGCAGACCCTGTAATTGACTTTTTAGAGTCGGAGGTTATGTTGAAGAGAGGAAGAGATGCCAAGGGTAATGATCGTGTATTTTCCGAACGCCTGTACAGAGACAGCTGTGTTTTTGTCGAAGGAAAAGGGTACATCAAAGACCTTAGCGTATTAGGGAGGAGAAGACCAAGAAGTGGAGCCCTTGCGAGTACTAGCGGCTCACGTGAGTCCTCCCGCTCACGTACCAGGCACCGCGACAGAGACGGCGAGTCACGCGACGAAGCAGAATTACAGAAGGTAGTGATCATTGATAACTCACCTGTGAGTTATAGCATGCATAACGACAACGGCGTTATGATAGAGGGCTGGATTAACGATCCTGATGATAATGAGCTTATGAACTTATTGCCGCTCCTTAATAGTTTGCGGTTCACTAGCGATGTGCGGTGTGTATTGGGATTGAAAAACGGCCAAGCGGTTTTCGATTAGTGAAGAAAGGTATATGAAAAAGCATGTAATCTTAACTGAAACGAGGTTACTGTGTATAAAGGAAAGAGTATGTGGATCTCTTTGGATCTGTATTTTAGTATTCATATCATTATTTTGGTAGATTGTATCTTGGACGATGGTGGAGAATTTCAGAGTTAGTTGCGGTTATACAGATTCGTTAACTTTTGTGCTAGGTGGTTAGTAATGCCAACTTACTTTAGTCGTGGCCGCATCATGAAGATGTACGCGACTGCCTTTTATGAAAAGCTCATTCAAAATAATTTCTCTATCGCTCTACAATTATAATATTATTCGTCTGCTGCAATCTCACCAACGCTAACATCCCCCAGATCCTTAGATTCGGGTGAGCCTTTAAAGGTTTTCACAATCTGCAAGTTTAGTCCTCTTCTTGGATACTTCGCCATCGGTGGGCTCATCGTTTCCTCATCAACGTTCTCTTTATCTTCTGAGCGCAAACTAAGCGCTGATAGTTTACTGGTGACAGACGACTTGCCCAACCTCGCTTTCGATAACTTTGTCTGTAAGTAGTTGAGTCTGTTTTCAAACACCTGTGTGTCGTGGACAACTGTTTTGTTTTGTTCTTTCAGCTGTCTTTCCAAGGCAGCAATACGCTCCTGGCGTGCGTCGCTGATCTCTTGGATCATTTTTAGGTCTTTTCGAAGCTGTTCATTTTGAAGCTCCACTTGTTCAATGTGCGACGAGAACTGAAGTAATGCCTTCTCTAGGGCATCCAGCTTCAGCTGATTGTCATGGTGGGTCTCAGTGCTTGCAGTTGTGTCTGTGTTCAGAGAACTGCTGTTGTTGGAATTGCTAGAATTGGGAACGTCGTGATCAATTAGCTGGTTACCTAGCTCCACGAGCCTTGCTTCCAAAGTAGAATTAAGTCTATTTAGACGACTTATCTCCTCCTTCAGTTCGACGATGTTACTCGCGTCATCATCATCGTCATCAATAGAAATATCCGCACCACTTTTCCTGCGCGGACTTTCCACCAAAGTATCACCCAAAATGCCAAACTTTTCCCTCAAAAGTTGCATCTCGCCCTGTGCACTTTCGAGCTCTTCCAGTTTCTGGAGGTATAGCGCCTTGTAGTCAACTTCTGCAATAGTATTCTTTTGCACGGTATTCTGGACAAGCTTGCAACGTGTACCAAAGCGTAGCGTCGAAAGCGTCTCTTGCTCGTTAACAGCGCTAGGCGAACAGTTTACTATTATAGTGGTCTTTGCGTCGCCGCCGAGGGAAGTTTGTAACAAGCGAGTGAGCTTGGAGTCTCGGTAAGGAACGAACCTTACCGACTTGTCGGTCAAGGCATTTATAACGTTTCCCAGAGCGGAAAGAGAAGCGTTGATTTTCTTAGCCTCCTCCAATGTCTGGCCAGAGGCACCGGTCTTGCGTACTTTTTCGGAGCCCGCAAGGTCTACGAGGTTCAGTGTGCTTTCCGTCGTTACTCCCAAGACATTGTCCTTTTTTGTCACTTTGATAGTGAAGATGGCGTGCGAACGCGAGCTTTCGCTGTTCATGTTAGTCGAAGCCACTGCTCTGTTGATGTCACCTTTGCGCAGACAGTCGTAGATGTCAGCGCACGAGTTTACGGGCACACACTCCAAGTTTTGAGCGGTAGATTCACGCATTACAATCGAAGAATTGCTGGGATTGAGCAGGTCTTTGAGCGTTTCGAGATATATCTCCAGATACGATACTGCCACATGGAGAGAGGTGTCGCTGTCGTTACTATTCACAGTTTCAAAGAGATGTTCTGCAATTCGCGGGATTATACCTCGTTCTGACTGGCCAAAAACACTGTCATCTTCATTTCTAGTGCCATTATCATCCGCTAGCTTACCCATCATAGTATGAGACTTACCTGAACCGGTCTGTCCATACGCTATCACTGTAGCATTGTAACCATTTAAGATGTCCTTGAGTATGTCTTTCACAGAAAAGTCAAACACTTCTTGCTGCGTAGCTTCAGGGCCAAATACGCAGTCAAATTCAAATGGCGGAACGACCGTCGAGCCCCGAGAATTCTTCCAGACGGCGGTCTTCTCTGTCAGAGCAAACGCATCTTCGCTTTGCTCAGCTTTCTCGGACTTGCTAGCTGGTCTGAAACGTGCTATCGCTTTGATATCGGCAACGCTCTGTTCTTTCAAGCTGATGATTGATTTTTTTGACGGCGATGTGAATGGTGAGGGGGGCAACGAGGCCATGTGCATGGGTGATCTTATCGGAGACCTTAATGGAGATCGCATGGGTGACTTTAGCGGTGAAAGTCCATAGCTATAGGAGCCAGGTGTCGAGGGTGTCGGTTTTGTAGGACTACTACTGGGCCGCTTGGTTGGAGAAGATGACCTAGACCTCATTGCTTGCTGGAGGGTATATGGGATTCTATCTGACTGCTCTGGACTTTAAAGATCAAGGTTAGTTGAACAGATATGCACACAAAATAAATGCAGCATAATGTAAACAAAAGCTCCCCAATTGGGATAACAAATGAACGCGGTGCAGAGATGCAAAATAGGTACTTATTCTTAGTACGCCGATCGACGCGATATCGCCTTTTCTGATATACGCCTAGTGATTTGGTGTGGGCAAGTAACTTGGAGTGGTTTCTTCCATTCAACGCTTGACCTGATATTATTGCACCACAGCTAACTTTGAAATGTCGCAATTGACTATTGAGTATCAGTTTCACTCCTTCAAGGTAAAGGTGCCGCCAGCGACGTTGCTTAACGTTGCGTTATCTGAAGCAGCTTCCCATTTCAAGCTGGATGCCTCAAAATATCAACTCAAACACGGCAAGACTGTGCTAGATCTGTCTTTACCAGTGAGACTGAGCAATTTACCAGCAGGAGCAAAGCTGACGTTGGATCCAAAGAGCGAATTGGACAAGTCAGCCGCTGCAGAAGTGACTATCAAGCTCCAAATTAGTTGGCCCGAGGGAGACGTCGAGCTATCAGCAGCGAACCAGAGGTCACTGATTGCCAAATTCATGAGCACAGATACAGTTGATGATGTCATTAGACATTTTGAGAGGAGTTTAAGTTTCAGCTTGTATGGCAGAGTAGTCAAGAATGTGAAGAGCCTGAGCGCTGAGGAAAAGAAAGCCGTGGAATATACTACGACATATGACCCGGTTGTACAAAGCTTCTCAAAAGTTTTATCTACTGAGGAGGAGCTGCGAGAGCCATTGTCATCTCTTGGAATGTCACAGGGAAGCCATGTTTTGCGCCTGCGATTCAAGGCGGTCAGCACGGCTGAGCAACATGTGTCACGTGGCGTTGTCTCTGAGTCACGTGACCAAGTCATTGAGCAGGTCGCTTTTGCTACTAATACTACCGATGCTGCTGCTGTTGCTCATGCTAAGCCTCCTGCGACTCCTGCTGATAACAGCACTGCCGATGCTTTTAGAGCTCCAGCTGCTGAACCTTACTCAACTGGCGAACTTCCTAAATCAGAAAACCACAATGAAAATCCTCAGGGTCCATCAATAACCGTCTTCCGTTCATCTCAGGCGCCTCTTGCCGTTGAAGAAGAAGAAAGTGATGACGTATACGAACTTTCAATCGACCAAGCACGTCTGTATCAGAAAATTCTGTCGAAACAGGCTAGTTCTAGCGTGATGATGACTAAAAGGCAGAGAGAGGAGCTTGAAGCACGTGATAGACCCAACAAGACATTGACAGATTGTCATGTTCGTGTAAAATTCCCCGATTTAAACCAAATCCAGATTAATCTAAAGCCTCACAACACTGTGAGAGATGTTTACGATATCTTGATAGAGAAAGCGTTGATATTGTCCCCTGAGCAGCATACTCGAATTGCCAATGGTGAAACGGAACCTGTATTTACATTGGCTCTGCCATACCCTCATAAATTAATCCTTTCCTCTGGCAGTGATTTTGAAAAGCAGCTAGAGAAGGATTGTGGTTTTGGGACGCGTTCTCTTTTGATTTACGAAGAGGAGCCCAAATTGCCACGCCAATATATAAAAGACGAGTTCTTGGTAGGCGCTAAGCCTCTTGCTGACGCTGCTATCGATGAGGTGGGAGGCGATGCTGGAAAGGCCAATACGATGGACACAAAAACCGCTGATGCGGCCCAGAGCAAGTCACAGCCAACATCGTCACAGAGTCCGCACGCCAAAGGGTCGGCGAAAATACCCAAATGGCTGAAACTCAGTAAGAAGTAACAGCAGCAGACCTGAAGCATTTTGTCTATTTACTTATAACTCAGCATAAATTTAATCTGTACCTATAGTTTCATCTGTATCGAGTCTGGTGCTATGAAATTTGTCGCAACTTGTAGAAAATCTGCTGAAGAGAGGAGCTAAGAATCCGGAAGATGGAGTTTAAGCGTGAACGGTGCAGTAATACTTACGCAAGCTATGCTAGCCACTAAGTTGTCCCAGTGCAAACTGAAGAAATCCAAGCGCTATTTGATTAGACACCACTTAAGTATGTAGAAGCTGGCCGTGATTGAGTATTTTATGTATGCACATTGCTTGCTCAATAAAAGCTTGATAATCAACTCGACCGACAGCTGGGTTGACTTGCAAGTAATGAATTTTCAAAGACAACATACATACATTTCTATAACTAACCATACATCTGCTTCAAAATTGAGTTTAACGCAGTGTCCAGTCTCTTATGCCTCATTCACCTCTTTGTTAAGATCATCACCGTCAAACAACGCGTCCATGTCCTCAAGCTCCACACCTTTGGTCTCGGGATAAAACTTGTACACAAAAAGGCCAGAAATACAGCAAATAATTCCATGGATCATGTACAGTCTCCATGTAATCAGCTGCAACAAAACAGGACTGCCCTCTCCTACCACAAAATTCGAAAACCAGTTAGTGGCAGCAGCCACTGAGGCACCTTTTCCTCTCACAGAGTTGGAAAACACCTCGTTCGCATAAAGCCAAGCTCCTGGCCCCCAAGAGACGCCAAACATGGCATTATAAATTATTACCAAGATGGCTACTGCCGCGGGAGTGAATGACTGATTCCATAATATAAACCCTGCAATAAGCAGTAATGGGACAGCCATACCTATAGACCCTCCTATAAAAATGGGCCTTCTTCCCCATGTATCGATCAAGAACCAGAATGGTACTGTGGATGCAAGGTAAATTAGGGCATTAATGCCTGTTACCAGCAGAGCGGAGCGACCTTGGAAACCAGCTTGCTGGAAAACCAAAGGTGCATAGTATGAGATCAAGTTAATTCCGTTGAACTGCGCAAAGAAGAGGGCCGAGGATGCAATAAACACACGGTATTTGTGATGCCTGAAGAGTTCGGCATAGGTTCGACGGTGGGCGGGTATGCTGAACCGCTCCTCAGTCACTGTACGCTTGATGCCGAGAAACTCCTCACGCGCCTTCCCAGGTGTGTCGTAGCATAACAGAGTCAGAACTTGATACGCCTCCGTGTCTTTTTCTTTATCCAACAACCAGCGCGGAGATTCTACAATAAAGAAGCCACCAACTAGTAGTAAAATACCAAGCAACACTTGCGCTGCTAAAGGTACTCGCCAAGATACAATTCCCTTCAGGTAAGAGCATATGAAATCGATCCATACAGAGCTGCAGTATCCTGCTATGTTCATGGTAAACTCCACACCGGCCAGCCTTCCTCTTTGGTCTGAAGGAGAAATCTCACTTTGAAAAAGGGGAATGATGGCAGAAAGGACACCCACTCCTAGTCCGCTAATAACTCTGCCCACACACATCACTGCTAAATTAGGAGAAAAAGTCTGGATGGTCCCGCCAATTACAAACACTAGTGCACCTAAGATAATAGTACGTTTACGACCGATTAGGTCAGAGATGCCTCCAACAGACAATGAAGCTAGCAAGGCACCCAGTTCCAAGACGGCCACCATTGTACCAATTTGGAGCCGGGAGGGATCGTGAAAGAAATCTAGAAATGAATGCGAGGTGATTATTCCACTAAGAACTCCTTGGTCATATCCAAACATGAATACACCTAGAGACACAAAAACGGACGTACAATAGAGCAGCTTATCGCCGCGAAGAAGTGGAACTCGTGAATTATGGTTGGGTAATGTCGAAAGATCTGGAAGGGCAAACCCGTCATCGAAACCTGCGGAATTGCTGTCGCTGTCAAACTCGTCAGCAAAGGGGTCCAAATGAGCATCGCCAGAATGGTCACCTGGTCTTCCTTCACGGTCACGTGACTCATGAACAAGGTCGACTTCGCCTAAATCCATGAGCCCGATCTCCTCGGTGTCAGTCGCTATGTGGTTTTCAATTTGGCTATCAATAGCTTTATCATCGCCAAAAGGATTATTGCTTTCAAACAAGGCATCATCCGAACTATGGATGTGCCTACGGTGACTTTCTTGTAATGGAGCGTAACCTCTAACCATTTTGGGAAATACTTTAGGGGATCGGAAGTAAAGAAATCTAACCGAGATTGATCAATTGTAGCAGCTCAAGAAAACGTGATACAACTTGGGATAACACAGTTGACTAAAATGACAAAAGATTTGCTCGATGGAAACCAAATATTATGAATAGCCTGAGCTTGGGGTTGTGAAAATCGGCTTAGTTCTTGCGTGTCTCGGTAATACAGCAGAAAAAAGGTATCATTTGAAGCAATGCGACAACGTGATTGATGATATGACTAGCACGCTTTCAATGGGAATGGATGGCGGAACAAAAGCCGATATTGAAATGAAGTTAACGTCAACTGTAACTTCAGAAAAAGATAGACGAGCAAGAGAAGAAGAAATACCAACCAGTGACACAACCCAAGAATCGCGGATTGACTGTTTGCCTTTTCGGGGACAGAGAGATACGCGGTCTTGGAGCTTGACGTCAAGCTGCAGCAAGTCTAGAGTTTGGCGTAAATATTGTGGTGTACGGATGTATATGATATTAGTCCTACAAGATGGCATCTGATGTGGATCTACCTATGTTCGGGTGTTACTCGTTGATGAGATAAGCTTTGCACAAACAGTATCTTGCTGAACATGTTCTATGAAATTTTGTATGGGTTACGCCACATTGGCCTAAGGCGTTAACGGTCTACTTCTTACGTACCGTCCAAAAACTATAGTCGGATTTGGTGTTCAATAATGTCTATTGGTTTACAAATCTCCAGTGCACACGAGTTAACCTAGTCCTGTATCCACAAAATCATCTTTATAAAATGATTGGAGGATATCACATCTGCGCTACAACAATTCAAGCCGCCAATTACGGATTTCAAAGTGGATTTTGATACATACAAAAATTCCCCCAAGAGTTATAAATTTATCTTAGATAACTGACTAATGAGAATAAAGCACAAACGTTGGTCTATGATTGTTAGCAGTCTATGTCACTTTCACTAGTCAGGCAATTCGTAGACCATAATGCAGCATCAACCAGTGCGTGCTATGGGTCCTCAGTTAAGCACCACCTCGTAGAGCACAAATGGCTCATAATCTGTGTCAACCAGCGCGGCGTATTCGTGCAATCCACTCTCACGCACTACTTTGCCGCCCTTATCCTTTGCAAACGCGTTTCCTCCCAAGTAACCGAACTTCTCAACAAGCTGCTCCTTTGCATGGGAAATGTGCTTCTCTGGCAGCTGTAAAAGATAGGCGTAGAAGTCAGCAGGTAGACCATAACGAAGAACTGATTCTACAAATACGCGCAAGCACTTGATGTGAAACCACGAGGATGTTATTTCCGAGAATGCTGACTGCGAGAGCCTCGTAACATCATTGCGTAGAGTGGTTTCGCTCTTTTCAGCATTTGTAAGTTCGTCACGCAGACCAGCAATGGCCTCCTCCGAGTAGTCAAACTCACGTGGGGTCCAGCGCTGCTCACGTGCAGCGAGGACAAACTGCTGGGCATACTTTTTGAAAAGGGTTACACCAAAGAGAATAAACTCAGAGTCCTCGGCTATCTGTCTAGCAGAGCGAGGCACTACAAATGGTGCAAGAGTTTCGTAAGAATCGTAGAACTGTTGCTTCAACTGACGGGGAACTGCAACTAAAGTAGTGCAAAGATGTTCAGATCCGACTACAAAGTCAGACCGCTTAACGACATCGTGGAGCGAGCGCACCGATAAGTCACCAGTTTTCTTCCTCTGTGCGGCCAGGTACGCTGATTTGGCGGCTGTGTATGACGAGTATGCTGAGCGCAAATCAGCATCGACGTTGAGGGCCTCGCTGGAAATGGTTTTTATGAGCTCGTCGATCGACTTGTCAAGGCGGAAGCGGGCAGAGTTCCATTGGAAGTGTTTAGCATACGCGTCGATCGACGCTCCATCGACCGTAGCGAGTAGATGGGGGTTGTGGCTTTTGTTTTGGTCCTCTGCGATGGCTGTGATAACGTCGCGTGCCTTACCGGCAGCGGCGAGTAGCTGTCCATCTAACTTTGCAAGTTCCTCACTTTGCCCAACAAGCGAGTCCAAAGTGCCTACTTTGAATTTGGGCACAGCAAAAGGGGAGACATCTACCTTGCCAAAGTTGAGCTGCGACTCCAGCCAATGGGATAGTGATCGCTCGCCCTGGGTGGCAGCAGAGTGCGGGAGTGATATTAGAAGGAAGTGCGACATCAGATGTGCTGTGTTGTGGATCAATTGATGACGGAGATGGGGGTTTGGGGATAAGCAAAGATGATGAAATGCGGAGGATTAGGTGAAGGACCGAAAGACTGAGAAAGCGAAAGAAGGAAACTGAGAAATTGTAGGAGTAGGAAATTGGGACATTACCGCGGTAGCTGAAATTTCGCGGCACCGCAGTTAGGGAAAGGAAGGTCTCAGGAAAGTGAGATAGGTTGTTAGGGATTTATATATAATTAAAAGATCTAAACAGGTATGGCTTTGTTATAGACAATGAGTTTTACCGTATACTTAGATAGGTAACTAAATTATGAAGTGAGAATTCGGTATTTCAAAATGAAATAGGTTCAGGCCCAAGCGTTGCAAATTTCACCGCGAGAATTGCAGCGCAAGAATGCGAGGGTCGCTATGGTCCCTCTATTTAATGTTTATTGAGGAGGTGGTTCAGGTTTGAGTAGTATTATATAGAGAAAAATAGAGATAGAAGTGTGGTCACAATAAAGGCTGTGTTTGCTGTAAGTTCGAGGGAGGCACAAGGCAGCAACAGCTAATTCTGAATTGAAGCGCTGCTGCTCAAGCATGATAGGGAGCGAGATTTACATTAGGCAAGCACTGTATGAAAGTAGGAACATAAGGGTATCTCTCTCTAGCTGTATGTTTTGCTAATATTAGCGTGGCAGATGCCGGCATGCAAAACATATGGCAGGTTAGTAAAGACTGCTGCGCTATATAAATTCCATAAGATTTGAGGGAAAACGGAGATCTAAAAGTATTCATGACACTTACCTGAGCAGAGAGTTATTTGACTCCGATGGCAAAAAGATAGAAGTTGATAATCGATAATGCCGTTTCACTGTCCGCGTTTGGAAAGTATCATTCTCCCCAAGTTACTACACTTATTACATATACGACAATCAGAACTTATACCAATACGCGAGTATATCCTTTTCAAGTATATACGATATTCTAATATGCCTAAGTTATGCTATAATTATGGTGCTCGTGTTATCATTGTAATCAAGCAGCGTTTTATTGCGGGACCCCAGTCATCAAAAGTGTTAATCATGTCGAAAAGAGAGAAACGTGCCCCTTGACTGTGCGGTTTCCGGGTTGTCCTCTTCATCAGAAGAATCAACTAATTGAATGAAGTCTTCCTGTCCTGCAAACGTTGCGAACGCTGGAGCAACAGGAGAGTCGAAAACCTTTGCAGGTGCGACAGGGGTAGGCTTATCGGATGCGCGTTGCGGCTCATGACCATTTCCAGAATGGTCACTGTCGCGAAGGCCATCGCCTCGGCGCGGGCTCACACTGCGACGTACGCTATCTCCGTCACTGCCACGTACACGAGTCTTCCGCAACAGCTTCTCCCGCAAAGTAGCAAGCTGCCGAAGCATCGCCAACTCGCGTCGTGTGACATCAACGCTCGCTTTCAACGCTTCGACACGGCGCTCATTCTGGGCAGAACGCTCTTCCTCCTCACGCACTCGCTGCCTCAGGACCGCGAGAACTCGGCGGCTGTTGTTTCCTGTTTCCATGGTACGTCTAAGCTCAGCCTCAGTTCTTTCAAGTTGACGCTGTACCGTGGGTATTTTAGCAGTGGCGCTAGCCACAGCAGTCGCCTCCTTTGTGCCAGCGATCAGTTCCTTTACCCCGCCAACATCCTTGCCAATCGTATTCCCTGGACGATTGCCCTGCTCAACCCCATCAATTCCTTCTCGTGCCTTCACCTTCTGTAGCCTTGCTATGCTCTCTTTCAACCTCTCGATCTCCAGCTCCTTTTCGCGCAACATGGCCCTCGCCATGACGTTCCCAGAGCCTTCCACTCCTTCATTTATCCCGTCTTCTCCCTCACTCGCCGTCTCCGGGTCAGAATCTAAAATTGTCAGCTTGCCCTTCCATTTACTAGAGCTGAAGGGAAAAGCTTGTTTTTTGGTAGCAGCAGCGCCTCTATCCCCCTTAATAGGCTTCTTTTCAATATTATGGTCAGATTGAGCCAAACCAGTGACGTCCTTCGTCGCCTCAATGTTATCTGACGTGGCAGAATTCCCGAAAGATTTGATTGAATCACTTGAACTTGATTGATATGTCCCGTTCTGTCCATTAATAAGCTCATGCCTCGGCGTCTGGTCGCCCACGTATGTCTCGTACCTTACTTTCTTTCCATTTCCGTTGTTACCAACGCTCTCTTTACTCTGTCCACTTAGTTTCCTTTTGACACCGTTACGGTGTAAAATATCGTAATATCGTTCACCTTGACTTATGGGAACTTTCAAATGCCTAAAAATGCTGCGCAGAAGCTCCTCTCGTACCCCAGTCTTTTCCAATATGTCTTTGAAACTGAACCCAAGCCTGCGTAAACTGTGTATCAATCTGAAAATTTCATCGTCCTCACTGATAAAAATAGTTTGTGAACTTTTAGCGGCACAATTGTGCTCGTTAATCATGGGATCAGCAGTTTCCTCTACTGCTGTATCAGCTGCCATCTCAACCGGGGAAGCAACCTTACAAAAATCCCCACTCATTGTGCTATGTTCACAAGAACGGACTTTCCCTGATCGTTTAGCTGCACAGAGATAAATTTATGCTGGTCGCGCATGAGGCTTACCTCCTTGCACCAATGAAACGGCTGGTGCGCTTTTCAAAGAGTAAGTTAAACATGTACAATATAACTACTCCTATCCAATTATCTATTCTCTGTCTTCTCTTTTGCTCAGCCCAGCATATTATAATAGCTGGCCAAATGACAGAGCCTGATGATATAATCGCCGGATACCAGGGCAATCTGCACAATTCCCTTGCCACTACCGAGCAATTGCTTAATTTAGTGTCTTCTGTCAAACAAAAGAACTCAACGAATAGTGAAGAACTGGCGGAGCTGAGGCGCCTCCAGAGGCAAATTGTAAAGGAGAATGTGAAACTGGTAACAGGAAAGGTTGCTACGAAGCGTCGAGTGTTTGAAACAGGTGAGAAACTGACGGCAAAGGTAGCAAAATTTCACCAACTAGGCAACTCCAAGCTGGCCGAGTTTAAGAGGCTCAATTTAGTCAACAGCAGGCTGTTTGGGGAGTACTGCGATAAAGTGCGTGGGCTTCCGGACGTTGAAGTTGTGGATTTGAGAAACAAGCAACATGAGGAATGGCTGCGTTCTCTGAACGAGAAGTATGTTTCGATTGAGAGTAAACAAGGGAAGGAAAATGAGGAAGTTGATACGGAAATGAGAGATGACAGTGGCACAGTCAAGAAGGGGGGAGATCGTAATGGCAAAGATCTAGGTGCAGCGGAAGACGCTACAGATACAGTAGAGAGACTTTCCGCTATTTTGAGAGAAGAAAACCTTGCAAGGTTTAAGCTGAGTTCTCTAAATGACAAAGTATACGAGAGGGAGAAGACAGCACTGAACCACCTCAGTTCCAAATGGCTTCAGCGCCTGAACAAGGTGAGCCATTTCATTGACGTTGATCTTAAGGGAATGGCCAGCGAGATTGCGAAAGTCAAGGGGAATAAAGCAGAGATCGAAGAAGATGAGAAGGTGCTGGTAGGATTCAAGGCCGAGGAGTATGAAGATGTAAGTGACGAGGAGAATGAAATTGAGGAAGAGGACGACGAAGAAAATGGTGATGACGAAGAGAATGAGGCTGTCAGCAATGGCGAAGGTAATGACGAAGCTGAGGAGGTTGGAGAGGTCAAAGAACTTGAAACCGCTGCCAACGACGAAGAAAACCAAGACAATATGAAAAATGAAGGCGATGATGAAAACAGGAGCGAAAAGGATGTAACAGAAGAGGCAGAAGACATAGGCAAACAGGAATCACGTGAAGAGACGCCAGCCGAAGCTGATGTTGAAATGGAAAACGCTGATGAGCCCGCTGGACCTGATAACGTTGTCGAAGCTGATGAGATTGATCGAGAGGCCGAGATGGACTATGACGAAATAGAAGAGTAGAACGATATGGTGTATAATAGCAGTGTATATAGTATTAGGATTAACATTACCGTGGCTCAGTTGCCTCGCACACAGGTGCCTATTTCAGTATTCCCATTCATATACACGACAATATATAAAGCGCTACATTATCATTCAGATGTCAATTAGCAGCGTTCATTACGTCTTCCTTATTTTGAATCAATTTCTTCTCTTCGAGAGTGCCATCTCCATTTGCCAGATATTTCAAAATTTGCATCGGCGAATCACCTTTGGAGTTCCTCCATAGGGCAATACGGGTGATTTGGCACCCGGCCACAATGGCAAGGAAAAAATTCACAGAGGCCAGCAGGTAGTTCTTAGGCTTGATCACAAACGACCACCTAGTCCAGATAAGACCAGTAGCACCGAGGGCTATTTCTGTTAGTATTGAGGGGGGGAAACGAAAATGAACAGCGGGCAACTTACCTAATTGTTGTGTGCCTGAAATCTTCTCCACTGGTCTGGCCATATCACTAGCTCCGGCAATGACTAAAGACCACTATATGGGGCCCTGGGTTGTGGGGTACTAGTACCGGGGGCACTTAATGATTGTAGCGTAGCGCATGTACGAACGTAACGGCGTTTTTTAAGCTCTATGTCAGTGTTTTTAGTGGCATGGGCGATGAGCGGGCACAAAGGCGTAGAGAGGCTGGGCTCATTCCATGATATCAACATTTCGTCTACCTTCAAGCACACCGCGTACACCATCCAACACAAAAAATTAGAACAAACACACGGCCCGGCAAATCATTCGCACGCCGACCGAAAAATACGCTACAGCCACATCCCCACGGCTCACCAGTTGGCGTACCCTGAACGACCCAAATTGGGGACCCATTTGTTAGTATATTGCCACGGAATCATATTGCGATGCAAAAGCATCAAATAGTTAAGGAATTGCACTTACTTTCAGCAGTGGCGCCTGGGAAATAAAAAAGTTAGTAAGCCTGTGGTCAACAAAAAATCGCTCTAAAGAGCGAGCCCGGTTCGGATTACGGTTTTAACCTGTTGTACTTACCCAAAAATGCACTGTTCTTGGCCCCGTGGGAGAATTGAGGAACCTGCGGAAGGCAGATGTTCCGGCAGCAGCAGACATTATCGAGTTGGTTGTGTTTTTGGAATAAATTGGTGGGCTGAAGAAGAACAGTTGCGATAACGGTTGTAGAGTGGCTGAAATGCGCATCTAGGAATTAAGGGACTTCGCCGATGAGAAGGTGCAATGTGGTGTATGGATGTATGGCGCGGGGTAGTTGGCGGAGTGGGGGTGTTGCAGGGTTTGGTAGCAAGCAGAAGTTCTAAAAGATCTGCGGGACTGGCGCGCGGGAAAATAAAAAATTACCGCCCTTGTGTGTTGGGAAAGATTTTAGACCATTTCATCCTGCCTTACAACTCTACACCACTGCTAAGTATAAGCGCGTCAGTATTTGGTGTCTTGCATGTTTATGATCAAAGGTATAGCTACACTTACAACCAGCGATCATTCAAAACCCAATGAGCATTCAGCTGGACGGCAAGCAAAAGATCAAGCTGCGCTTGATCTTGACTGAAAGTGTCAGGCTCCTGCGGGACTATAATCTTATACAGGCTAGCAAATGGTGAGTGTATATAATTAGCTATTGTCTAGTGAGTTAGCAAGGCGAGTGACATAGTTGAGCAGTCCAGCCAATGAGAAGTCATTCAGTACGTCATTCATGCTAGTGTTTGCATGTTTTGCGAACACTTAGCTATGTTAATTATTACAGTGTTTTTCAAGCTTGCCCACGAACTATGAAGCTATTACTTACTAGGTGACAAGTCAAGCTGATTGATTTGGGTAACAAGATATTAAGCGGAGCTAGAAGCTGAGGCAAAAAGTGAAACGTTTCAATTTGGAAGCGTCGATGTTTTGCTACCATTAATGGCTAAGTGAGGCGATGGAGCTACTTGGTAGACAGTAGACAAGTGACAGCATCAAGAAGTTTGACCAAGTGAAGGAAAAGAAAAAGCAGGGTGCTAACGTGTCCGACACCTTGTTGCCGCTGCCAGCTCCTATGTTGTGCAAATGCCAACTTAAACGCTGACCTGGTACACGACAGGCTAGCAACTGATCACCTCACTATGCCATCGATTGTCATTCATTAACACAAGCCGTTGAATTCACTCACTCGCTTATACCTGCCCTCTAGAAATCCGGCCTGTTTCCCTCTGTCGCCTGTCCGATATATACCTTCAACATACTAACAAATTCAGGTCTGCCGAAGCACTCAATGGCCTTGAGCCTCTTCCAAAGGAACTTACTGTGTCGGTGTTTGAGCAGCTTCAACGCCCGGGAAGCGAGCTAGCTGGTATCTCTTACGCTCCAACTGGAGCCAATTTTGCTACAGCAGGCAACGCTGCAACAAGCAACTTTAACACATCCCCGTCAGCCGCCGGAGCTGCTGCTGCTGGGCCTAATTCTGCTACCACAGGCTCTAACTCAACTACCAATAACTCTTTACTTGCCCAAGCGGAGGAGCCCCAAGTGCTGCTTGCTCGTTCCTATTTTGAAACACGCGAGTTTGCACGCTGCGCTTACGTTCTGCGTGGATGTACCACTGCAAAGGCAGTCTTCCTCCGCGCCTATGCCATGCTTCTTGCAGGTGAAGGTGCCGCAGCTGGGAACTCAGTCGCCGTAGGCAACTTCACGGCTAGCGGCACGGGTGGTAACGCTACTGTGGGAGCTACGCATCCCGCAGCAAATGCAACTACTAATGCCACAGCCAACGTGAACCCCACTGCGGCTGCCACAGCTGCTACAACTACCGCTACTGCAGCTACTAACTTCTCCCCCTCGGTGATGCTCCGAGAATTGGAGGATCACCGCGCACGTAACCCCACGGCGTTCCAATCAGACCCTTTTCTGCTTTATCTACACGGATCTCTGTGCCTCCGAATGCGCGATTACGTGACGGCGCAGTCCTCACTAATGGCCTCGATATTGCTTTATCCATTTAACTGGTCGTGCTGGCAGGAACTTCTCGCAAGTTGTGCTCTTCCCTCGGACACTCGTAAAGTCACTGCACAGCTCGCCAAGTCAGCCCCGTTCCTACGTGATGTTTTTTACCGTGTGATGCTTACTTTCTTTTGCGTGGCAGCAGCTACCGCGGGTGCCCAAACGGCTACTGCCGGAGCGACAGGGACCAGCACTGCCACCCCTGAATTGATCACTGCCACGGGGAATTTTGCTTTTACAGACTTTACCAGTGTCAATGCATCACCGGACGGCAATCTGGCCCTAGCAGCTCTCGAAGAAATCTTTCCTCATCTTCCACATCTCCGCGTGCAACGTGCGCTGTTGGCATACCACTCTCTTGACTACTCGACCGCAGAAAACCTCTTTGACTCTGTGCTACAGGCCGACCCGCTCCGTCTTGAGGACATGGATACCTACTCCAATATCTTGTATGTAATGGGCAAGCGCGCCAAGCTTGCCTCACTGGCACACTCTGCATCTGTAATTGACAAGTTCACCCCAGAAACTTGCTGCATCGTGGCCAACTATTATTCTCTGAAACTTGATCATCTGAAGGCGATCATGTACTACAAACGAGCATTAGCTTTGAGCCCCAATTGTCTTTCTGCATGGACCCTCATGGGACATGAATTTGTCGAGTTGCAAAATTCCCATGCCGCCATCGAGAGCTACCGCAGAGCTGTCGACGCCAGCCCACGCGACTTCCGTGCCTGGTACGGTCTAGGTCAAGCATATGAAGTACTGGACATGCACCTTTACTCTCTGTATTACTACCAACGCGCTTGTAGTTTGAAGCCGGGAGACAGGCGTATGTGGAGTGCAGTTGCTCACTGTTTTGAGCGCCTGGGCCAGTGGCATGATGCCATCAATGCATACAAGAAAGCCTTAACCTTAGCACCTGACTTAGAAGCTACTCTGCTATACAAACTCGCTAATCTGCATTTAGCTGTAGAAGATGTACGCAATGCCGCCACGTATATGCGGCTGTGTTTAGACGAGGAAGCCGCGGAAGGTGTTACGGAAGAAACTGCTAAGGCAAGACTATGGTTAGCTAAGCACGAGCTGTCAGGTGGCAATTACAAACTGGCCTATCAATACGCAGTCGAAATGACACACGGAAGTGCACAGGAAATTGAGGAGGCAAGAAGTGTAGTGCGAGAGGCCAGACTTAAGATGGGCACAGCTGGCAGTGCAACCAACAGTGCGAATAATTTTGGAGAACCTGCAGCTAGTAGTGCCAATAACCTCGGCGACTTCCCAGTTTTGGGCCGTTCTAGCAACGTTGAAGGAGTTCGTTCGGCGCTTGCTGTCCACAGCGGTAGTTTTGGTGCAACTTATAATTTGGGGGAAATGGGAAGTGACAATCCTGGGGATGTGCGCGTGAGGAACGCATCTATTGGTTCTGATTCTGCATCAGGAGATTTGGAAGTCCGTCGATTTACTCGAGGTTCTGTATCTGGAGCTGGTGGCGAGAGCGCAGCTTCTCTGTTACAGACTCCATCTGTACGAACTTCACGTGGAGCAAGAGGTGCGTCTTATAATTTTCGCTAGATAGGAAAGTGTTTCCACCAATGCGAAGAAGATGACACCAATTGCTCTTCTCTAGAGTTTTATTGTCGTTCAGGGCCGCACTTTGGTCTGACTGTACTTGGCATCGATGGAGTGGTTGAACTTTGCATTTTCCTAACTCTTTCATCATCCGAACTTATCAAAAATAATCACCAATTGCATTCCATTAGCTACATTTTACTCCAATACAGAAATTGCTTTTCAGCGCATGAGACGGCTTTGAAGCAAGGTTGAAATTTAATGACCACTACCTGTCGAACTCACACTAATACATACCCAAAGTGCAAGTTCAAAACTGCGTGCTAGTTTATTTGCTATTAATTCCATGCATCTTCATTACCTCTGCTATATACACATTAATATTTTGTGTAAGCCTCCCTTAACACTATACTTCACGATTAATTACCTTAATAGTAGTTGTAGATATGTTAAGAACCGTTTCATTAGTACCATAGACACTTCTTACTGGAAGCTTGGCTGCCGTAGCTCTACCACTCGTACTTTCCGCGGTAAGCCACGCTGTGCAGCTCGCGGTTTAAGTTCAATTTTTTCTCTACTCTTCGCGCGCCTTAGCTAGAAAAAAATTTAGTAACGTATTTACACTGCGTACACCATTGTTTTCAGTGGTGAACCCATAACTAAACAACGGTCATACCCGTGGGATCAATAACCCATTCACTTATACAATACTGTCAAGTAGCAAATAGCCGAGCTTTGTGCAAAGGTCATTTAGAAACGCTTATAAGGCGCTTATAACTCAAGACAATCGGACATTTGCAGCTACAGTTACATTATACAAGTTATACCGTTACCCACGTTTATATCTGCGGTCTTTCGATTTTGATCTCACTTACTGACATCTGGTTCCCAAAGACCGATTTAAGAGCATCATTTGACAGATTTTTCACAGCATTTTGCGAGTTCTTCCTAGTTTATACGGTTCCAGGAAATTCAAGCCACCCTCTACTTCCTAAGGCTGAGACTATTCCCTCCTTCTTACACATATCAACAATCACAAACAAATTATGAGTGGAAAGCCTCCTCGTCCGCCTCCAGGGCCTTCTTCGCAGCCACCAGCTCCTAAGAAAAGCCGTCCTAACCCCCAAAATGGACAGAATGGGAAAAAGGTAGATAACTCGGCGCCCTCAAATGGTCGCACATTCCCCCCACCACCACCTCCAGGTTTGAAAAAGAGTAACGCTAGGCCAGGGTTGCCGCCTCCTCCTCCAGGCATGCGTTTCATACATTCAAAGGCTGCTTCACCCCCTCCTCCCCCAGGATTACCCTCCAACTCTTCTCTACGGGGCTCTGTAAAAGCTACAAAGCCCATAAGCCCGCAGCCGCCAACCTCAGCACCTTCAGAAGAAAGGAGCAAACGAAAAGCTGAACTGCTTGAACTGCGCAAGCAAAAATGGCTCCAGTTCCAAAATGCACGCTACAGCTCCGTCACTATGAAGAGTAAAAAGCTTCGTACTAGCGGCTTCAAGCAGGGCCACAAAGGCGAAATGCCACCTGAGCATCTGCGTAAAATACTTACGGACCAAGGCGACCTTTCCTCTAAGAAGTTCTCGTATGAGAAACGTGCCATTCTTGGCTCACTCAAGTATATGCCTCACGCAGTATTGAAGTTACTAGAAAACATGCCCCAGCCATGGGAGCAGACGAAAGAGGTGCGCGTATTGTACCACATGACAGGAGCGATCACTTTTGTTAATGAAATCCCTAGGGTCATTGAGCCTGTGTATACTGCACAGTGGGCAGCGATGTGGATTCAAATGCGCAGAGAGAAAAGGGATAGGCGGCATTTTAAGAGAGTTAGGTTTCCTGTCTTTGACGACGAAGAGCCACCTTTAGACTATTCCCTGGTACAAGAAATTGAACCCTTGGACGCGATCACTTTAGCACTAGACGACGAGGAAGATTTTGCCCTTATCCCATTTCTTTTTGAAGGAAAACCGCTAATACATTCTACCAAACACGTAAACGGAGAATCTTACCGCAAGTGGAGTCTCGACCTCCATAAGGTATCAGGTCTGTATAGGTTGAGCGGCCCCTTGCTCACAGACACTGTTGACCCTAACTATTTCTACCTCTTCGATAAGCAAAGCTTTTTCACGGCCAAGGCCCTGAATGTAGCTTTGCCTGGGGGACCGAAGTTTGAGCCTTTGTATAAAGACCTCGATCCAGAAGACGAAGACTTCAATGAATTCAATGCGCTTGACAGGACAATCATACGTATTCCTGTGCGTACCGAATACCGTGTCGCTTTCCCTTATCTTTATAATTCCCGCACTAAGGGCGTGAAGACGCCCTGGTATCACGATCCTAACGTTCTGTACACCGAGCATGACGATCCAGATTTGCCAGTCTACCATTTTAATCGCTTATACAATCCTTTGTTGGGAGCCAAAGGAGGGAAGAGAAGTGTAACTAATATATACGAGCTTCCCGCGGAAGGCTTGTTTGATCCCGCTACTGGTGACGACTTTATGGAGGATATGAAACTACCCTCTTCATTCAAGCCTTTACTGGCTGAAGAAAAGCTTGAACCTCGTCATTTGCAGCAAGCCATCGAACTTCTCTGGGCGCCATTCCCTTTCAATAGACGCAGTGGCCGTATGGTACGTGCAGAAGATGTTGCGCTAATGAAACGGTTTTACCAAGAACACGCTCCGAGAGAACACCCTACGAAGGTGCGCGTTTCCTACCAGAAATTGCTGAAAAATACTGTCTTGAACGAACTACATCGCTCGCACCCTGATGCACACAAGAAAGTGTCTCTTCTGAAATCTCTGAAAAATACAAAGTTTTTCCAGGAAACGACAATTGATTGGGTTGAAGCAGGATTGCAAGTCTGCAGGCAGGGACACAATATGCTAAACTTGTTAATCCACAGGAAGGGGTTAACCTATCTTCATCTGGACTATAACTTCAACTTGAAGCCAACTAAGACCTTGACGACCAAAGAGCGTAAACGCTCTCGTTTCGGTAACGCTTTCCATCTTATGCGTGAGCTTCTGAGAATGATAAAGCTCCTGGTGGACGCGCACGTTCAATACAGGCTAGGAAACATTGATGCATTCCAGCTCGCAGACGGAATATATTATGCACTGAATCACATGGGTCAACTCACAGGAATCTATCGTTACAAGTACAAGACTATGCACCAGATTAGGGCTTGTAAGGACTTGAAGCACGTTGTGTACTATCGCTTCAATTCTGTCATTGGTAAGGGGCCAGGATGCGGTTTTTGGCAGCCCGCCTGGAGAGTGTGGATATTTTTTCTTAGAGGCATTATTCCATTGCTGGAACGCTGGCTAGGCAACCTTTTGTCGCGTCAATTTGAAGGACGGCAATCCAAAGAAGTTGCAAAGACCATTACGAAGCAGCGTGTGGATTCGTATTATGACCTGGAGCTCCGTGCTTCTGTTATGAATGATATCCTTGAGATGATCCCTGACGGCATCCGGCAGAACAAATCGAAAACAATTTTGCAGCACCTGAGTGAAGCCTGGAGGTGCTGGAAGGCTAATATACGTTGGAAAGTTCCAGGCATGCCAGCACCTATTGAGCAAATTATCGAGCGTTACGTCAAAGCCAAAGCAGACGGCTGGATTTCGGTTGCCCATTATAACAGAGAGCGCATTAGAAAAGGTGCTACTGTAGACAAGACCGTAGCAAAGAAGAATCTTGGTCGTCTCACGCGCTTGTGGATAAAGAACGAACAAGAAAGACAGCAAAGCTTCCTTAAGGACGGTCCCTATATTGCTCCAGAAGAGGCTGTGCCTATCTTCAATACTATGGTTCACTGGCTTGAGAGTAGACGATTTGTGCCTATTCCTTTCCCACCTATAAACTACAAACACGATACTAAAGTGCTCATTTTGGCTCTGGAGAATTTGAAAGAAGCATATTCTTCAGCTGCCAGGTTAAATTCTCAAGAGCGTGAAGAGCTGGCGCTTATTGAACAGGCCTACGACAATCCTCACGAGTGTCTTGGCCGTATAAAGAAATTGTTGCTAACTCAGCGTGTATTCAAAGAGACTAGAATTGAAATGATGGACCACTACTCACACATTACTCCTGTGTACGAGATTGACCCGCTTGAGAAGATTACGGACGCTTATTTAGACCAGTACCTTTGGTACGAGGCTGAGAAGCGTGGATTGTTCCCCAACTGGGTCAAGCCCAGCGATGCCGAAATTCCACCTTTGCTTGTTTACAAATGGGCTCAGGGTATGAGCAATTTGCAGGATGTGTGGGATACCAGTTCTGGGCAGTGCAATGTAATGCTTCAAACCAGTTTGAACAAGTTGTCCGAAAAGGTTGACTTCACTTTGCTAAACCGTCTTCTTCGTCTCATCACTGACTCCAACATCGCTGATTACATCACTGCGAAAAATAACGTGAGTATCACCTACAAGGACATGAATCACATCAACCAGTACGGTCTGATTCGTGGGCTACAGTTTTCGTCCTTCCTAATGCAATACTACGCTCTTTCGATTGACCTGTTGCTACTGGGACTTGAGCGAGCTAGCGATTTGGCCGGTCCCTCTCAATCACCTAATGATTTTCTTGAGTTTCCCAGTGTGGAAGTTCAGACCCGAAGCCCTATTAGGATGTACTGTCGCTACATTGACAAGATATACATCTTTTTCCGGTTTTCCCAGGATGAGGCGGACGAGCTGATTCAGGATTTCTTGTCTGAAAACCCAGATCCCAACTTTGAGCACATTGTTGGATACAACAACAGACGGTGCTGGCCTCGAGATAGCAGAATGAAACTTGTTCGCCATGATGTTCACCTCGGTAGAGCCGCTTTTTGGGAGATTCAAGGGCGTGTTCCTCGGTCACTGGCTTCGATTGAGTGGGAGGATACTTTGGCTTCGGTGTACAGCCGTGAGAATGCCAATGTCCTTTTTACCATGTGCGGTTTTGAGGTCAGGATTATCCCCAAGGTGCGCATGAGTTCTGACCAAATGGACGCTGCGAAAGAGGGTGTATGGGACCTTGTAGACGAGGGGACACGAGAGATTGTGGCTAAAGCGTTTTTGCAAGTCACTCAGGAGGACTTGGATAAGTTCAACAACCGAATTCGTCAAATATTGATGACAGCAGGGTCATCCACTTTTACGAAGATTGCCAGCAAATGGAACACTGCGTTGCTCTCGCTTTTTGCTTACTACAGAGAAGCAGCTATTTCTACAACGACCCTCCTTGATTCCCTTGTGAAAGCCGAAACAAAAATACAGACTCGTGTGAAGCAAGGTCTGAACTCGAAGATGCCCTCGCGTTTCCCTCCTGCTGTCTTTTACACGCCTAAAGAACTTGGTGGGTTGGGTATGCTAAGTGCTTCTCACATTTTGATTCCGGCTTCGGATTTGCGTTGGTCTCGCCAGACTGATGCCGGCATTACGCATTTCCGTGCTGGTATGACCCATGACGACGATCGCCTTATTCCTACCGTGTTCCGTTATATAACGACATGGGAAAATGAGTTTTTGGACTCGCAGCGTGTCTGGGCGGAATTCAGTCTTAAGCGCGCTGAAGCTGAAGACCAGAGACGCCGTCTAACTTTTGAGGACCTGGAAGATAGTTGGAACAGAGGTTTGCCCAGAATTAGCACTCTGTTCCAGAAGGACCGCCAGACTCTTGCCATAGACAAGGGTTACCGTGTCCGAAAGGAGTTCAAGCATTTTTCTTTAGCGAGAAACAATCCATTCTGGTGGCTGTCTGATCGTCATGACGGAAAGCTATGGAACTTGAACGCGTATCGTACCGATGTAATTCAAGCATTGGGTGGAATTGAAACTATCTTAGAACACACTCTTTTTAAAGGTACCGGTTTTGACTCCTGGGAGGGTCTGTTCTGGGAGAAGGCATCTGGGTTTGAGGACACGTTGAAATTCAAAAAACTCACGAATGCTCAGCGCTCAGGTCTGTCACAAATTCCAAACCGTAGGTTCACCCTCTGGTGGTCTCCCACAATCAATCGTGCAAACGTATACGTGGGTTTCCTTGTGCAGCTAGATCTTACTGGTATATTCTTGCACGGTAAAATTCCCACATTGAAGATCTCTTTGATTCAAATTTTCCGTGCCCACTTGTGGCAGAAGATTCACGAGAGTCTGGTTGTGGATTTGTGTCAGGCATTAGATAGTCAGTTAGATGAGTTGCGCATTGATTCTGTGGAGAAAGTGCCCATCCACCCCCGTAAATCGTACAAGATGAACTCTTCCACTGCAGACATATTGCTTTCGAGTGGCTACCAGTGGCCAGTTTCTCGTCCTTCGTTGCTTTTTGACACGAATGATAGGTTTGACGTGACTACTTCAAACCAGTTCTGGCTCGATGTTCAACTTCGTTATGGAGACTACGATTCGCATGATATCTCACGTTACACGCGTGCGAAATTTCTTGACTATACTACCGACTCTACCAGTATGTATCCATCTGCTACTGGGCTCATGGTAGCTGTTGACCTTGCCTATAACATGTACGACGCTTATGGAAATTGGATCCCTGGGCTCAAACCACTGATGCAGGAGGCAATGAAAACAATCATGAAGGCCAACCCTGCGCTATATGTGCTACGTGAGCGTTTCCGTAAGGGTTTGCAATTGTATCAAGCTCAGCCACAGGAAGCATTCCTCAACTCAGGCAATTACGTCGAACTTTTCAGTAACGAGAATAAGCTGTTTGTGGATGACACAAACGTATACCGTGTTGTCTCACATAGCACTTTTGAAGGGAATACGGCTGTCAAAGTGCTAAACGGTGCCCTATTTATGCTGAACCCAAAGACAGGGCAGTTATTCCTCAAAGTGATCCATTCTTCAGTGTTTGCTGGACAAAAGAGAAGGACACAACTTTCAAAGTGGAAGAGTGCAGAAGAAGTTGCTGCATTAGTACGGTCTTTGCCAAAAGAGGAGCAGCCAAGGCAAGTAATAATATCCAGAAGGGGTATCTTGGATCCTCTGGAGGTCCACATGCTGGATTTTCCTAACATTTCTATCAGACCCTCTGAACTGAACTTACCATTTGCTTCAGCTTTAAAAATTGATAAGCTGTTTGACATTGTTTCTACAGCGAGTGAGCCAAAGATGGTGTTGCTAAACATTTACGACGATTGGATTGACAGGCGCTCGCACTCCTCATTTACTGCCTTTAACAGGTTGATTTTATTGATGCGTGCTCTTTCTGTGAATCCGGACAAAACGAAGATGATTCTTCGTCCGGACAGCTCTATAGTGACCCAGGAAAACCACTTATGGCCCACTTTGAGTGACGAGCAATGGCGAAAGGTTGAATCGCAGCTTTCTGACCTCATCCTCAACGACTACTCAAAGAAGTATAACGTAAACTTGAACTCCCTGACTGACAATGAGATCCGCGATATCATTTTGGGTCAGGATATCAAGGCGCCTTCCGCTAGAAGACAACAGATTGCTGAAATCGAAGGTGCCAACAAGCAACAGAATGACGATGCAAACGGCACTTTGCAGCAGTTGACTGCTACGAAGGTCCGTACCCAAAATGTTCACGGTGAAGATATTGTAGCAGTGACCACTACGAACTACGAGCAGGCAAGGTTTGAGTCGAAGGTGGACTGGCGTAATAGGGCTATATCGACGACGTCATTGTATCTGCGTGCTAATCGTGTCTATGTCTCCTCTGGAGATTTTGCAGAGACAGACTGTTTTGCTTACGTTTTCCCCAAAAACATACTAGTGAAACTCATTTCCATTGCGGACTTGCGGACACAAGTTGCAGCTTATATGTTTGGAAAGTCACCCGCAGACAATGACCAAGTAAAGGAGGTGCGTTGTATTGTTTTGGTGCCACAGGTCGGTGACAGCCATCATGTCGAGTTTCCCGACTCTGTACGTGCCCTGAAAGGATCGCAATATCTGAAAGGATTGGAGCCTCTTGGATGGATTCACACGAACCCCACCGATGTGCAGAATGATGTAAACGAGTCAGCAGAGGTGCTGACTCATGCGAAACTTGCATCCCTTAATGACTGGGACACCAAGTCAGCATTTGTGTCTGTGTCTTTCACGCCAGGTTCTGTTACATTGTCATGTTACAATTTGGTGGAAGAAGGCTACAAGTGGGGCTTTGACAACGTAAACGCAATTGGATCTTCTGTATCTGTTGTCGGATATGAGGATACCTACAGGAAAAAGACTCCGCTTGTGCTAACGGACAAATTTAAAGGATTTTTCATGGTTCCAGACACAGATATATGGAACTACTCTTTTATTGCCAACTCATTTAGCGCCAGCATGGAGTATGAACTGAAACTTGACAATCCTCTGCCTTTCTACAACGAATTGCACCGTCCTATCCACTTTACGACCTTTAACCAGCTCGAATACACTGCGGAAGCCGATCAGGAAGATGTGTTTGCTTAGTGGCCTTTATTTATATGATTAGCTAACTATGTATAGTACTTTTCCCAAATTATGACTTGCGGGTAACACTCCAAACTTTTTCGCAGTCTATAAAAAAAGCGAAAGAAAGAAAAAAATTTACTTGGTTAGTTGATTCTTCTTTCTTTGAATCAAAAATTAATCAGAAGGTATTTGCCACGGCGGAGTGATGCAGATTGTCAAGTTACTTCGTTGCCATATCTAATATGATTTATTTCACCTTCGAGAGAAAAATCCCTGTTAGGAAGTTTGGATTCTGGACTGTGGAATTCGAATGTCAAACAATCTGGGTAACATTTAATTTTATGTAAGCGTAAAAAACTCGCGATGGTTGGGTGTGTAAGCGCCAGTTCCATGTCTGATCTTATAACTTGTTGTAGTACTGGAGTACGGCACTTGCAATGTAGTGTGCTATGTTTCTGGGTCCTTGTAGGAGACCTGGCCATCTTGTGGCTCTGCACGGTCTATACTGAAACTGGAAATTCATGTAGTTGTGGAAATTCCGGGCAAGAGCATTTTCCCAAAAAGTAACTAGTGTATTACTGGTTTCTGTCACAACAGATATAACAGAATATGGTTGCTGGCAACACTGACAAACAAGTCTCACTTCTAGGAGCACCGGCTTGCCCGCTGATCAACTCATTAATGTACTCATAACGGTAATGGTATATTATAGAGAATATGTAAGCAAAATAGATAATAGCCATATAGTATTCTGTGGCTAATTTTGTTTGTCCCTTTCAGTTCGTGACGACATCAGGCAGTAGCACTGTTGTTGCGCAGATTGTCGTGGGAAACAGATCTGTTCAAGATCTGCTTAAGACGCTCGTCTGTGTTTGTGTTCTCGAGATTTCTCCTCCTCAGCTCATCATCCAACTCATTGATTCCATTGAGCAGGAAACGAATCGACGGCAGATGTACGTTCGTAGTGCTGGAACTCTTCTGCATACTTTGCTGAGACGTCTGTCCTGCTGAGGTTGCATGAGTAGCGGAAGTGGGGCTCGTTGTTACCGAGTTAGGCAAGTTAAGGCCGGAGAAAGACTTCGTAGACGCCAAACTTGTTGGGCGCAACACGGGCGAGTGCATCGGCGTAGATAAAGGTGTCTCGATGGGAGAGGTGATGTTGAAAATTGCCATAGAGCGGTTGATCTGGTCTGTGTAGTGCGATTGAGATTGAGTCATAGAAGGAGGGAAAGACGCCATGGAGGGCGACCTTAGAGTAGGAGAATTAGGTCTTGATTTCTTCCTGGGTTCCGTGGTATTGGCGCTGTTGGTCATGGTGGATAGCGAAGTGGAAGAAGATGTGCGTGTGTGAGCACCTGAGTTGAGGAAAGAAGGAAGTCTTGATATGGAGCCGCTCGATGGCTGGCGTAATGGCGTCATTCTCTGCAGCGAAGACAGCGACGAGATCGGAAGGTGTTTTCCAGGGTTGGCAGAGTTGCTGGCTGCACCACCAAAAGTGCAAGTCATATTGTTGCCCAGGCTGTTAGGGCTGCTCATACTGGTGGACGAAGAGTTGTTAGCGGAATCGAGGGTATTGAGTGAAGTAGAGGAGTTGGTGCGAGAGGAGAAGGTCGAGTTTGGAGGACCAATGTCTTGGAAGTAAGATGTGAGAGACGGCAACGATGGAGTTGATCTGACAGAGTGGAACTTCTTGAATACTGGCGAGGATGATATTGAGTGTGATGTTTGCTGAGGTTGTGGGGGAACTTGCAGTTGTTGAGGCTGCGGGATTTGCTGAGGTTGAGACTCCTGCGGCTGTCGAGGCTGTTGAGGCTGCGACATGGTCTTGATTTGCGACTGCGACTGTTGTGGACGTAATGGGGGAGGAGGCATTTGATAGGTGTTGGTTGCGTTAGCGGTGGCTGCAGCGTTGGTAGCGTTGACTGCGTTGCCTGCGTTGGCGGGGTTACCAGCATTCGCAGCATTTGCAGCACCACGATTCCCATTATTGTTGACACCCTGTGGAAGCAAGTACACCGGCACAGGCTGCGGATAGATCGGTTGCCCCATCATATCGTAGTCCACTGGTAGAACGTATATGGGTTGCTGTGGCGGATGTTGTTGGTCGTGCTGTTGCTGAGGGGGTGTCCCATTTGGCTGCTGCATCTGTTGCATTTGCTGAAACTGTTGTGCCTGGTGATATTGTTGCACCATCCCAAACTGGCCGACTTGATTCATCTGACCGACTTGGTTTACGTCATCTAGCGATGTTAAATTGATGGCACTCTTGGACTTGCGCGACTTGCGAATGGTGGGGGTGGTATGTATACGCATATGGCGTGTGAGCTCGTCTGAGCGGGAGAACTTCTTGTTACAGCCTGGGAAGGGACAGTGGTGGGGTCTTTCTCCAGTGTGTGTGCGGATGTGTCTTGTTTGATGCTCCAGTCTATGGAAAGACTTTCCACAAATGGGGCATTTGTAAGGTCTATCCTTTTCTCGTTTCTCCTTTTGAGTGGGTTGGGGAACCGCGATATCCCCCACCATCCTGACGGTGGGAGCATCAGCTTCCTGTGTGTGGTTTGTTTGGCTCATATAGTGATGGCTGTAAAAAAGGAGTAGTGATTATGGACAGAAAGAAAGAAGAAGGGAAAAAGGAGGAAAGGAAGTAATGGCCTGCGAACTAGATAAACTTTTAATAATAGTGTGAAAACTGCAAGCCTTCCGTTGTGCCTAATTTATTCCGGGAGCGCTAAAAAAAACTTTCGGAAAATTTCAACAATAACCTGAGTGTGAGGTGTGGGGGGTGCGTCATATGATATATGGAGTTATTCAAGTTTGAGCAAGGCTGAAAGCTAAGTAAAGGGGTACGGGGATTCAAGGGCTGGGGATCTCAAGTATCCAAAGCTTCTGTCTTTCGTTGATAGTTAGCGGCTATGTTATGGCGTCGCAAATGTTGGGTAGTATGATTATATAATCAAAAAGAAATTCACGTGCATGAGGAGAGGCAGAGTTTTTCCGAGAAGAGTAGGATGAATAAGCTTAAGCCGGTGTGGGGGTGTATGTGGAGGACGCGGACGGGCAACAGAAGTACGAAGGCTTATTAAGGGCAGAAAGTTGCAAGTGAAAGTGCAAAAAAATAGCCTAACATTTTTACATCTCTAGCGATGCAATACTTAGACCCTCTGCCGTGAGTTTTGAGCTGCTCCCGCTGGTACTCCCGTCTTGCATGAGGATCCAGTAAAATTTATGCTAGTTTTGCCATTACCCCGTGGGATGATTTCCAAATTGGAAAGTTTGCCGAAGCTTTTCGCGAGGGAGTACATGTTTATAGCCGGTTTTTATTTTTTATGGCTGGGGAAAAGCCGGGGAATTTTGTCATGCAGAAAAGGGGTAAAAAGTATGGGGAGCAGTCCGTTTCGAGATTCTGGCAGCAAATCGGGGGTGTGCGGTGCAATATACCTTTAGCTTGCGATTACTGGGAAAGAAATGATCTCTTCACTTGAAGGTAGAGGGGAGCCAAAGACTACAAAAAAAAGCGTAAACGCGCTTCTTCTGACACAGCTAGACTGAGTTTCAATATTTTACCCATATTTCAAAATTAGCTATCCATATATGTTGCGTGATTCTAGCCTGCTAAAAATCACTCTCTCTGCAAGTGACTCTTCTCCGACAGCAAACTGCGCTTATTTCATAAAATTCAAGATCACATTCTTAACCCGGTAATTGTTTCCAAATCGGGTAATTTAGCCAGTTGTGGCCAGCTAGATGTTAACTGCAGCGCAGGGTTGACGGCGATAAACTCGATACCCGTCGTTGAAGTGCGCTTCTGTTTTAGGCCATCAGCAAATTGTAGCTATGGTAATAAGCGTTCCGGGCCGCGTGGTTCTCCGGAGTTACCCAACCAGCAATAGGAAAAGGCCACGACATTTTTAAATGTAGTACTTTCAATAATACTGCGATCCCGGATACTGTCCGTCTGGTCTTCTCGTCTTAAACTAAAAACATACTGCCTCTTCCTGTTTCCTTAGTTAAAAAATTAGTTGATTGACTCTTTTTGTGCCTTTCAGCTTGTTTGCGTCCTTATATGTGCCATCATTATCTATCTATGCGTGCATCTCGCTCCCGCAATGCAGACATATGTGACCTATACAGCCCTAAAACCCATGCCATCTCGAGCATCCTCCATTCAACTACAACTACCTCATCGTATCTTCTAAACCGAATGCATGTATATTAAGTACACAATAAATAACAGAATAGCGGCCACAAGTAATGTGGAATAGAAATCAAGCTGACAGAGGCTTCTCAGAGGTAGTGACATCGATCTTTTTCGAGTGCAGCTCATTTGAAGAGCCCTCCAAGTCGTCTCCAACAATCAGTTGCTCGTCAACAAAGTTTCCAATTTCATCATTCTCGTCATACTCTTGGGGCAAAACCAAGTTCAATATCACGCCGATAAATCCAGTTACAGCGAAGCCAGTTTCCATGACGAGCACGATAGCGTCAAAAAACCCCTGAAGACTGTGGTTGTTGCCGCTGTAAGTGAAGACATTGCTGAACCAGGTGCTCACCAAAGTAGCACCAAAACCGGGGACTAGCGATGCAGTCAATACGAAACGATCACGTCTGGTGAAAGGAATGGAGGAGATGATCTTGAGTCCCGAAACTGCCACAGAAGTGAACAGGAAAGTGGTCATACCTCCCAACACAGCTTTGGGGATGGCGACGATGGCAGCGGCGAACTTGGCAAAAATTCCCATGATGATTAGGAAAAAGCAGCACCAGTAACCGACTGTTCTAGAAGCGCATTTTGTGATGGAAATAACACCGTTGTTCTGCGCAAAGGTCGACATGGGTGTCAGCGTCATGAGTCCTGCAAGAATACCGTTCAAGCCGTCAGCTAACACACCACCCTGGATTCTCGAGTCATAAACTTCACCTTCAACGTCCAATCTTGAAACATCACAGGTGGCAGTAATGTCGCCAATAGCCTCCATCATTAACACCAGATAGACAGCCAACATCGGCAAAACTGCAGGGCCGTAAACCGTCAGCTTGAATGTCTTTACCCACATGAAGGTGATCACTGGAGATGCGTCAATACCAGAACGGTCAAAATAATTACAAGCAGCGGCAACAATACATCCCACGAGCAGTCCGATAATCACTGCGCAGGATTTCATGATGGGGGACCCATATTTCTCGGCAATAATAATCGTCAAGTATACTAGGAAACCTAGACCAATGAATTCAGCAGAACCATAGGGCAAGGGGTGTGGAGCAGTCGCAGAAGGGCAGATTGCGTCAATGCATCCAGAACCTCCCACCCAGTCTTCGAATCCTGAACCAACTAGCGACAGTCCAATGAGCAAGACAACAGGGCCAGTTACGACAGGAGGAAAAATTTTCTGCAGGACTGCAGGAGGCATGAAGGAGAGCAACACTTCCAGCAAACCACAAACAGCACCGGTTCCCAAGAGAGAACCGTATCCGTCGGGACACGCAAGGTGAGTGCCATCTGCCGCAATAGGACAGCGATCAGTAGCGTACATCATGGGGAGGGCCTTGGAAACAATGGTAATTGTCGCAAAAGATGTACCCACAACAGATACTAGACCCGTTCCGATATAGTATGGAGTGAAAGGAATGTGGAATCTGGTGATTTGGATACTGGACAAAATTCCTGAAATGATAAGTGAGGCCGAAACAAGATACTGAGTGGTGGCACCGTCCAAATTAGCTGCTGATGAAATGATCAGTGGGGGAGAAACGATACCAGCAAGCATGGAAAGACAATGTTGCAAGCCCAGTAGAAACCCGAGCACCAAAGGCATTTCGGCGTCTACTGAGAAAAAAGGTTGCACCCTATGTTGTCTCTTCAGAAACGGGATCTTGGGGGTGAAAAGGTAGGCGTAGTCATAGTCCCCAAGAATTCCCTCTCTGGTGGTCCACTTACGAACCACTCTTTTTCCGAACTTCTGCACTTTCTCCATTATGGTAGCAGCAATGTTGTTTAGTGGCGCGATTGGATGAACGGAATTGGAACAGAGATCGATGGCCTGGTTGGAAAAGAGAAGAAAGAACAAGCGTAGTGATATGAAGGAATCAATCGTACATATATATATGGAAGATAACAGGCGAAAAAAATTAAATGTGGAAAGTGAAAAAGCTGCTTGGATGATTGTTACTCGTTTGGTGATTTCTTATCAACGCCCTCTTATCAGGACGCTGAAAAAGGGCTCAATAGAGATGGGCGGCTTGGCCAGAGGTTCTCATGTGAAAATGTCATGCAGTCAAAGCATGCAAAGACTGATCCTAGTGACTGTTATGCTGTTGAGATTACGGCGTTGAACCTCAGCTTAAGGCGGATGACATGCAATTTGTGACGTGCAAAAGTTGATTAACACCCTTTTTCATGGTACCGCGACGTCAGAAGTCAAAGAACAATGCGCTAGAGCGGCATCCAGCTGGATATCCTAGTAATGCAGGTGTATACTTTTTTTTCACGGTGTTTGACGGCTGAAAATTGTGCAGTGTACCAGTTATCAGTGGATAACAGCGTTAGTAGTACAGGCTGGCCTCTTTTTGGCTACTGTGTAACAACTTGAGCCTGTCAAACTGATAACAAGACCTCCACCCTTTTAAGCTGTGTCACTGTACTGTCCATATATTTCAACTCGCTTCCCACATTGACTTTGACGACACTTAGAGCCCAGTCCTCTCATAGCTAATATGACTGGTTCTCGGCTCTGCGCGATGGCTCGAGAGTGAATGTGCTCGCTTGTAGATAACAAAAAACGGCGCGATTTGCATCGCAGTGATATGCTGGTAAAACTAACAGAAATGGACGGTCTACCCCGGTATTGGCGCGATACCCCTTGGCACATCTCACCCTTGAATTTCTTTCTCGGATATGACCGAGCTTTTGGCATCCTCGCTCTCTTCACCTAATTTTGGTAATCGCAAAAGGCATTAAGGTTTTGGAGCTTCGATTGGCCGCATGATCGCGCATCATTGTGCAGTTCTGCTATATTGAATGAAATTACCTGATCGAACGGTTGAACGAGTCACTTTGAGCATAAGGGTTGACACGACTCTGCCAAAACCTTGAATAAAATTCGTGTCTGCCAGATCTTCCTGCAAGCCGAAAACAAAGAGAGCATCTGCGGCTATCTTTAATGCTCAAGTTGCGACTTCCTCATTGACATAAATTTATTGACTACATAAAGTGGCATGCAGCATAGACGAGATAAATGTCTTTGGTTGTGCACTTTGCTACATGACCTGCTTTGTACTGCTTATTGAGGCTCCACGAGTTCAACCTCATTAACGCAA
This sequence comes from Wenyingozyma naganishii, assembly GCA_003706235.2. Classification (NCBI taxonomy): domain Eukaryota; kingdom Fungi; phylum Ascomycota; class Pichiomycetes; order Pichiales; family Pichiaceae; genus Wenyingozyma; species Wenyingozyma naganishii. The sequence continues at coordinate 66,716 of PPKS02000021.1, read as the reverse complement.
TTACAGAATCATCAGCCACTCTTTTAGTGTACCTCAAACCTTTACGCAAGAAATCTTCACTACTCTCACTCCAATGACTCTTTCTATTTGTCCTGATATTACAAATTTAACATGAGCTCTCCTTCGTGCAGATTTGTGCACATCTTCACTGGAGACATGTCTAAGTTCATAAGCCTCTATCTCTATGTGTCTGACTATCTATCGGCTATAATTGTGCTGTGTTGCACTTCTATCCCATGCTCTTTATTTAATTCGTCGCAAATTGTACTCATCTTACTTATTGGTGTCTGCAAGGCCCTCTTCACTCGGCTATTATCTGTGGTGTTCTCAGAATACAACTTCTTAAAAGGCCAGATCGACTATGACGGAAGACTAGTTAAAAGCCTCTCTTGCATCCTCAGGCTTCTCTGCACCTTATTCAAATCTCATAGCGTCCATACGCTACTCTTTTCATTTCGACCTTCTATACCGTAGGAGCTCGTGTTATGCGACAAAAAGCAGACGCTGACTTACAGAAAAGGCGTGCTAATACTCAGTATCACTCGTCCTCGTCTCGACCGGCAGTCTTAATTCCATGCTTGTTCTTCTTCACTTTCGCTATAACCGGTTCGCTTATACCTGTGTTTTCCTTACCCAGTCCCTGGCCTTTCTGCCAGCCCAGTCTTTCCAGCAGCTGTCTACCGACATTCTGTACGGGGATCTCTGGAGCGTTGTGAGCAACGATATCTCCATCCTGATGTCCAGCTCTACTTCCCCTTTCAGCTCTATCTCCTCTCCTACTCTGCTTGCCTTCGCCTTTGGGTTTTTTCTCCTTGATGACATCTGTTCTGCCGAAATAGCGTCTTTGCTTCAACATACGTTCAGCCCTTTCATAGTTGGGGTATCTTTTATATGTCCTTTTATTCTTGATCATAACCACATGACCGGCGCTGCCGACGCCAACGGTCTTCGTCTGCATATGAAAACACTCAGCCAGCCTCTTCAGCTCTCGAAATCCTCCTATTGGGGGGAATTTTAAGGCACTCCTTCCCTCGTCATCATAAAACTCCTTCACTTCTTGCAAAATCTCATTTACCCACATGCTCTTGGGATACTTATCGGTTAAGGGATCATCTAACATTGCCTTTAATTGCTTTTCCTCATGCTTTAACTCTTTTTTGTCTCTCTTGTTACTGCTGCGGAAGAGAAACTTGTTCAGGAGTTCTTGACGCATCTCTACGTCCTCGTCCAACACTATATGTTTCTTTTTGCCCTTACCTTTAACCCTGAGACTTCTGGTATCGATGTCCATGAGATCTGCGCTGAATGGATTATTTATCTTATCAGTTTGAGCACTGGCCATATATTCCAGCATCTCGTTTTCGCTGTCATTGACGTCTTCACTGCTATCTTCTATCATCTCTAACGCATCATTCAATTCGCCTTCTCTATCGCTGTCATCGTCTCTTAGATGCTGCGTCAAATAAGTAATGAATGCATTTATTCTGTGCTCGGGGAGACCCTGCTCGCTCACTAACTCAACAAAATCCTCCCTGTCAATCCAATGAGGCTCATTATCGCCAAATATAGCGTCAGAAATGGCCTCATACTGCTCTAAACTAACACTTTTGCGAATGTTCGCAATTTGATACCTGCTGACATCAACACTTTCATAGTCTTCTGGGAGGAACCCAAATTCGGGCAACTTTGGCGATTCTGAGCGCAAATTTGAGAGCGATTCAGTTTGATAGTCGTCAGAGTCATTCCCTGACTCTTGCTCCAGGAGACGCTCCTCGTTATCATCACGGTGAAATCCACTTTCATCATTGCTTTCATCATCGCTCTCACTCTCATCGTCACCGTCACTGTCGCTGTCCCTCTCGTCTTCACTTCGCCTCCTAAAAGTGTTCTTCATCACGTTGTCAATATAGTCTCTAACAGACTCCATATAGTAGGAATCTTCTTCGTCCTCATCGTCTGGCGCCATATGGTCCAGCTTATAGTCATCGTATTCCTCTTCTTTCTCACGCACAAACTGCCAGCGTGCTTGTCGTCTTGACTTTTGAGACGGCAGAGTAATGTACATCTCTCCTTCCGAAGTGTACTTCTTGGGGCCCATAAATTTTCCTATGGTTATGTCCTTGTCAGATTGGTCTGACTCGTTTTCATCGTTCACAATGTCGTTCTCCGATTCTGTTATTTCTAACAGTGAAACGACTTCACTATCTGTGCCTACGTCACTTCCAACTACGGCTGTGAACTCAGAAATATCTTTAGGGCTGTTCACTGTGGCAGTATCTGGAGTTGTGCTAGCTAGCTCATTTGAGTTTGTGAGAGTATGTGATATCTGAAAGTCAATCAAGTTGGTCACTTCATCAGCAACTTCAACAGTCGGTATAGTGATGTCACTTGTAGCACTAAAGCTCTCATCAGCAACCTCCATCTTTTCGATTTCAACCTCCCCGGCAAGATCGTTCGCACTTTGGGTGGTCCTTACTTCACTGTCATCCTTCACGGACAATTTGCTTGCCCGCTCTAACACTTTTTTCAGCAAATCCTTCGGATCATACGTGTCATGAGACAGTACGAACTCCACAGGACGTTTCCTTAACGGCTTCTTGAGCATCTCGTCGTGATGTTTTTCTGTATAATCAGCTTCCTCATAGAAACTGCTCACTTTTTTGCTCTGTCTATTACGCTTCATGGCCAGCGCTTTCATGGAATTCATGGCTGGAACATGGAGCCCTACATCCAAGTCCATAAGCTCTGTGTATTGGCGACGGTAGTTGGGTCGACGTGGCTGATATCCTTCATTTGTGCTATCGTAGTCATTCTGACTACCAGGGTATGGCTCACTGTCATCCCCGTATCCAAATGCTATTGAGTTGCCTCGTACTGGTCCACCTTGACTACCACGAGCACCTCTACCTTTTCCCCTGCCTCGGCCACCTCTGCCACTTGACCGACCCCGTGATCTGGATCCTCTGCCACGGTTACCTGATCCTTTGCCATGTCGCGCCATCTCTTTGCTGTGGTTTGCTGTGAAGAATGAGAACGTAGAGGGCCTTGTTAGTAAGGTGCCTGCTAAAATGTGCATGTATTTTTCGCGGTGGAAACTGGCTGCCGCGGAAGATTTAGACTGTACCGCGAAAAATGACACTGCGGTAATAGCGACTAAACCATTTTCCGCGGCGTCCAACTTTTGCACTGCACGGTGGCCACCGCATGCGCCGCAGCAAACGTGGGGTCGTATTAGATGCACTGCTATCAGCTGCAGGCAAGAAGCACTGCATTACACGCGATTCCGTACCTGTCTGTTGTTAGCTAAGATTTATTCTCAATTTATTGACTTCTATCTAGCTGGCACTGTCTGTTTCCTTGTTCAGTTTTCTTTTTTATAGCATCGGCCAATTATTGGAACAGGCGCATTAAATCATTGTTGTACGCCGCCTCATATATATTATTGGCTATAATACCCACATGAGCAACTCCGGGATTGCCCGCATATTTGAATACATCCTGGACACAGAGGCCAGCAATGATGACACCAAGAACGAGCTTGTGGTTCTGGGCCGCGTCTATCAGCCAAGCCGTGATATCCAAAGCGGCCAGATAGACTGTGAGAAAGATTGCATAGAGACTAACGAATGCAATGATCAGACTGTCAAGGACAAAGATCGTTCTAAAGAACAAACGGAAGCTCAGAGGCTCAATCCTAAGAAACACGATATGACTGATATAAAGGAAGCGACTGACGGTTTCAACTCAAAGATTAATAGTGCTGTTAGTCATGCTGGCAGCGGAGTGCCTATCACTCCTGATAACGCAGGAGAGGATGACTCAGCCATTATTGTTGAGTCCCCTAATCAGATAGGATCATCTGATACCACTACAATTGACCCGCAGTACGATCTAGTACGAAGTCGAATACCTTCACAATCCACTCAGGAAAGTCACCCTACTAGCTTCAGTTTCGATAAGCAGCTGAACAATTTCAAGCGTTTTCTTAATGAGAGCCTGCAACCGCACCTTAGGGGCCCTCATACGCCTACCGACTCTCAATCACATGCCAGCCCTCAAAGTCAGACTAAAACAGTCCAATCCAATGCTAATAATTTATCCACTGGACCTTCTCGATTCCATGCTATACAATCAAAATGGCCGCCGGACTTCCTTTCGGACGTCGAGTCTCGCATTTGGCTCACTTACCGTACAGGCTTTCCAATGATTTACCGGGCTCAAAAGGGGCCTTCGAGCATATCTTTCAGTTCTATCATTAGGGGTACAGCCGATTTTTCTAACAAAGGGTTTACGAGCGATGCTGGGTGGGGCTGTATGATCAGAACAAGCCAGTCGCTCCTTGCTAATGCCTTTACTATGCTGCATATCGATAGAGATTGGAGATACGCCAAGGGTGAGGGTGGCATCGGCGGTATCTCTGACCTTGCTAATGAAATTGAAGATGCGAACACTGCAAACAGCAACCGTCTGAAACATCTTGAAATTGTGTCATGGTTTGTAGACATTCCGTCAGCTCCCTTTTCTATCCACCAGTTCGTCGAACAGGGCACGCTATGCGCTGATAAACTGCCCGGAGAGTGGTTCGGACCTTCTGCTGCCTCCAAGAGCATTCAGGTATTGTGTCAGAAATTTCCTGAGGCTGGAATACGTGTGTATCTTCCATCCAATGGTGAAATCTACGAAGATGAGTTGTTGAAAGTGTGTGAAGGCGACAATTGGGGTAATGGATGTGGCGGGCGCTTTGATGCTTCGAAGGCTGATGGAAATAGAGAACACAGCCAGAACAAGACTGAAAACAATGATGACAAGGAATTCCATCCAACGCTGCTTCTTGCAGGAGTACGACTTGGGGTGAAGAACATAAATTCTGTCTACTGGGATTCATTGAAACATCTCCTGCGGTCTCCCCAATCTGTAGGTATAGCTGGAGGAAGGCCTTCTTCTTCGCATTACTTTTTTGGATATCAAGGTGACTACTTGTTCTACTTAGACCCACATGTTCCTCAAAAGGCTTTGCTGACGGCATCCACTAATGAAGGAGCAGGCAATGATATTAGCAACAAAATTGATGAAACTGATGAGACTAGAAAAAAGGCAACTAGTGTTGCTGGCAATACTAGTGAACTCAATGAAACTGGCGCAAAAAATCAAATTGAAGAAGGTAATAGCAACGTGGAACTTGACACTACACTAGCGAAGTCTGATTTTATTGAGATCATGTCCCATATAGATGTGGGTTCAGTGCATACCAAGAAGATTAGAAAGTTGCACCTTGGAGCAATGGACCCTTCGATGCTGGTAGGAATTCTGTTGAAAGACAGACAGGATTTAAAGGACTTCAAAGCTTCTTTGAATGATTTCAAGTCCCCCTACAAAGTTCTTAACATGGTTGCTACGAAAGCTTTCTTTCCTCAAATATCGAAATCTCTTTCTGTTAATAGTGTTTCATTTTTGAATCAAAATGGAGCGGATGATGAGGAAGAAGATTTCGTGGATCTGGGAATGGTCAGTGAGCCAAGCCAAACGAATCACTCAGCCGAAGAAAATGATGCAAACCAGCGTCACGGACTCACTGACCAAGAGCCAGATCAGAAGGGCATCCCACGTAGAGACTCTCTGCCTGTCGTTATTACACACCAAGAAGCTCAATCTAGTTGGCACGGTGAACGGAGCGAACATAGTGGGGACAAGAGCGAGTTGCAAGACTCGTCTTTCTCTGAAGCGTTTCAACTTGACTCTCTCAGCGAGCCTTACGAGAAGGTTGAGCAGCCCTAAGTGCTAGTGCCTAAACTATAAGGTGTATTTTAGTCACGTGACTTTATTTTTTGGTGCACGGGTGAATTTTTTCAGCCGTGCCCCTCCACCGCGTCGCTAGCGCTGTCGCGCTTTCGCTCTCGCGGTTTAATCCACACATTTTTATATGCACATATCTCAATAGTCAAGCCCTGACCTCACTCTCCTATTCCTGTTTGACGCCCCATTGCAACACAATTGCTTTTCTTTTGTTGCTCAAGTAGCACCGCCTAAGGACTCAATCCTTGAAATTCATTAGGGTCCCTCTCCAAGATGGACACCTACGCTTTTAACTTCCCATCGAAAGTGCGATTCCAGGTGCTACCGACCAATGAAATTCACCGCTCCAAATTTCAGCGGTACTTAGCAGAGCTGCAGAAGGTGCAAGAAGTCAGGCTGATAGATATTCCGCTCACTGAGGGACTGTATAATCCACAAGGTTACCCTCAGGGCAGAATAAACTATGCATTTGAGGCGGCCAAAGAGCCTAGTGACTCGATCTTCCTGTATGACTTTGAGCCCTACCGGAAGGTTTTTGGGTGTATAGGTGTTATGGACCTGAGGGAGGGACCGTACAAGGCATTGGTGAATGGTGGCAATTTGGAAAGATCAGAAACTGCTGATGATAGGGAAAATGATACCAATGGTGGTAATTCTGGTGACGATGGAGAGAGCAGTACTAATGGCTTTGATAATTCTCACAGCGCCAATGCTGAGAAAACTGATGGTGCTGCGGACTCCGAATATCCAATTGCCCCTTCGCTCGCCGAGCACATCACTGCTGTATACACAGAACTGAACAAAACGCAAACGACCACACTCGCTAACTACCTCTTTGTCTTCTCCAATGGACAAATATGTCCCCCTCTGAATCCTAACATATTTGTAATTGACGCTGATCTGCAGAATCTAGAGACCATAGTTTGCGAAATGTCTTCGCATTTCCTCAAGATGCTTTCAAACTATACATCCTCTTACCAGCACGTTACTCTGAGGTCTCCTGGTAGCATGCTACGCTCGAACAGCAGTCTGAAACTACTGGAAAAATCATCCCGGCGTGTTTCTGCCTCATTCGACCTGAATACCTCCGAAAAGACACGTCTAGCTAAGGAAAAGGGACGCAAATTAAAGCTATATGCTAATTTGTACATGTTGGCCGGCCGCCTCAAGGATGCGCTGAAGAACTATTGCGATTCGATAGAACTGCTCAAGTCTTCTCACGATTATCTTTGGCTTGCTTCAGCATTGGAAGGATTGGCCGTTTGCATTCTTCTACTTACATATCTAGAGGTTCCTTACTCATTGTCCGCGGCGGTAACGTCATTTATTGAAAGCCCAAAGGAGAGAATCTATTCTGGTTTCAGATCGCCCTCTCCAATGGCATCGCCTCGTGCATCAATGCAGTCTGTCACTTCCATCACCAACAATCCTGGCAATGTTCCCGCTCCTGTTCAGCAGTATTCTTTTGAGTCTACGCCTGATTTGGTCAGAAAAATCATGGGCAAATGTTTTCATTATTATAGACTTAACCCAGTAAACAACGAGGAGCAGGTGCCATTGGTAGTATTCATAGAAAGTGTGATGCGTTACATCAGCTTTCTAACAGCTCTGAACGTTGAAGGCGAGTTCAATGATGCTCTTTTGAGGCATTTAACGAATCCTAATAGTCCTTTGTCAAATACACATGTGGCTCCTGACGCTGATATTGATAACTCACTGATACTAGCATTGGTATCCAGTGTGCTAGCCGAAGATTTCTCAAAGCTTCCACTTCAACAAAAAATCTCTGTTTACAATACGCTGATCTCGGTGTACACGCAACTTCAGATGTTCCGAAAGCGTGCCTTTGTGGTAAAACAACTACTCGATCTTGTCGTGGAGGCACGTATATTTGACTCCAAGAGCTTGAGTGTTCAGAGGCTTGACGATATTGCTCAGATCTTGGTAGATGTATACGACATTTTCTCTTCCGGCAATATTAACGCCTCGCAGAAGCGATTGCTAATGCGTATAGTAACTGTGGCTGAGCGAGTAGAAGCGTATGACGTCCTTTTGAAATACGCTACGGCTTTTCTAGGCCAATACCACTCTTTGCTCAATGACCAGGAACAACACTTGCTGTTTCGTAAAATCCGATTCGCCCTCTCTCACAGCAAAAAAACCGTCAAATTCTGGTTTCCTGATCTTCTTCTGGATATCCAGTTGCCCTCACTGCCGAAGGGCGAGACCATCATCGAGGACGAGCCCTTTGAAGTTGTCCTCATCTTACAAAACAGTCTTGCTTTTGACTTAGAAGTAACTGACTTGCAAGTTTCTGCGCGTGGCTCATTTGGGCTTCGTTCGTTGATCACTGATAAGACGAGGCCGGACAATACTTCAGTGGCAAGAAATTCCGTAATAGTAAGAGCGAAGTCCACTCTGCAGTTGCCTCTTATAGTTTACCCTCTACAGAGCGGTGAGTTGAAAATTGATGGACTTTTTGCGTCCGTCTGCAACTGCGAGCGCCAGCTATTTAAGCTGTATAGTCAGCCGCGCTTTCATCTTGTCAAAGAGAAGTATTTCAGATCTAGCAAGGCAGTCAATGAGACGTCAGTGCAAAGAGAAGAAAAGGTCATCACAACGACCGTGATTTACAAGCAGCCTACTCTTAGTTTGATTGACGTACGACTCACTGACAAGTGGTTTATGCTTTTAGAAGGCGAGTGCAAAAGGTTCAACCTTGTGCTCAAGAACAATTCCAAAGTCGAAATAAATCAAATGGCTCTCACTTTTCTGGACTCAACTGTTGAGCCGCTGCAAGCACTGCTTGGAAACAAAGAACTGCCACCAAACGAAGTTTATGAAATTGAGTACTACCTCATCAAGAAAAAAGCTTTCAAGACATTAAACAAGACTACCTTTTCTCGTATATCTCCTAACGGTGACCTGAATCTCGATATAGAAATTTGGGGTAAAAGGGGAATGCGAGAAGCAAGCCTTGTACTTGAATATTCCCACCAAGATTCTCGAAACCCTGTAAAGTTTTCCCGTTCCGTGAGCGTTCCTGTTAACGTTTCTGTGTATCCCAGCGTTGAGTTGATTGGCTGTGACATTATTCCATTGACATCCAGCACGCATATTCCAGAAGGAACTACTGGTCCTTGCTGGAAATATCTTAGGGAGATGGTCGCCAAAGGATATACCGTTTCAGACTTCTGCATTTTAACACTTGACTTCAATAACGCCTGGTCCGATAAAATGGAAATAGACTTGTTTTGTCTGCTCAATGGCTCGGATAAAGAGGACTTTCAAGAGTCCAATGATCTGGACTATGAATATCCTAAGGATACAACATTCAGCTCAAAGTATCTAGCTCCACCAAAGAAGAATGTGCGTGTGATGATTCCTATCAAACGTATGAACCTAAGCAAATATCATATAGAGAGACGCATTCCCAGTTTAAGGAACAAGCAGTTTGTTGTTGACTACAAGACCTCTGAAGAAGAGCAAGCATTCATTAAAAGTGCATTTTGGTATAGAGATGAACTCTTAAAACGGCTGCGCGCGTCGTGGAAAGCGATAATAGATGATGGCATCTTGGACGAGAACAATTACAACGGGAAGCGCGGAGAAATTGATCTCCGTAGCGTACGATTTTCATCGAGAATGGTGAACATTCTGGAAGTGGAGCAAGTGGGAATTCAGCTGAAACTCAAGGACACAAATGACCTGGTTGTTTCTACCGGTGCCTTAGAACGTAATATCTTCTACACTGTTGAAACTACTATCATTAACAGGAAGTCGGTTCCTATTACGGGGATTCTGAGAAATATTCCTGGTTCCAAGTCCGCACTAAATCCGTCCATCGAGAAGAAGATTCTATATAATGGGATCTTACAGCATAGCATTAGCTCACCAATCCAACCACAGCAGTCTGTCACCTTCTGCATTGGCATAGTTATATTGGAGCGTGGTGAATACCAATGGGGAGTGATGTTTGACGAGCTGGAGGGTATTGGCACGGGCAAAACGAGCATCAAGCAGCAGCATATCTCTGGAGATCAGCTGTCTCTTCAGGTAGTTTGAGCATTGCTAAATAATGACATTTATCATGGGTGAGTTATAATAAGTGGCATGCTGTTGCGACACCATGCTTCCTACCGGCCACATACACTCAACAAGAAAATAATCAAGGCTCGGCTAATAATGCTTGTCAAATATAACATAGTTCACTCAGTTGATATAGATTAGCGTACCCCTACATAGCTTGTATAGATTCGCATAGAGAACATCACTCACTGTCATTCCTGCAAAACTATGAATTCTGAATTATTTCTTATCGGCAAATGTGAACTCCGAGAAGCAACTCCGAGCAGCAACTGCTCGAAATGCACAGTTGAAAAATTCTGTTATCTCAGTGTTCGTCAGTTTGAAGAGCTCAAGCGATGCACTGTTACCAAACCAGATTGATACTTTTATTACCACTGCTGATTGCACCAGCGTTACTTGCTTATACCGCTTAGAATGTCAGGCTGTGTGATTCGGGCAGATGGGTGGCTTCGAAGTGAAAACGAATATTTTTTAAGCGTCAACCCAACTGCAGAAATCGTTTCATTGTACGAGTCCAATGACCGGGCTCAAGATGAAGACCTTAATCTCGTTAAAAAGGCAGAAAGGGGAGGGTTCGATGGCATCCAATGCTTTGACTATATGCAATCTAGCATTGGCATGACTGCCGTTGGTCAGCTAGATGGAACTGCATACTTTTTTGATATCAATTCCTCACAGTCTCTTTTAAAATTAAAACCCAGACAATCAAGACCGTGTAACTCCGTTTCCTTCAACGAAGAAGGATTGGTTGTGCTGGGATATGATAGAGGGAGACAAGATCACAGTATACAGATTTGGGACTTGCGGCATTTTTCTAAGTCAGGGAACAACGACCACATAAATACTCCCCTCGCCACATACGTGCCGAACGAGGTAATTTTGTCTACTTGTTTCTATCTAGAGAGCAGCAACAGTTTCCTTGCTGGTAGCCACAAAGTGATTAGGGAATTTGATATCCGCTCCAGTCAACCAGTGTTTCAGGTCGCTACCAAATGTGCGTTAAACATTCAAATTGACCCGTTCAATGACCATATCTTTGCCTCTCACAGTGAAGATGGAACCCTGGCAATTTGGGATCGCAGAAAGCTGACTAGTACTGCTAATATGCACCACCACCCTGGTATTTCTGGAACAGTATCTGGTGTTAATCCTGCAGTCAATATGGAGTCTCCTGTGCTTCTCTTTAGCAAATTATTAAGCGAAACACAGAAAAAGTCAGGTGGCTCTCCATACAGGTTTTCCTCCGTGGCGAAAGGGGAAGTTGCCGCGTTATTTGATGGTGACCTCGTGCGCAGATGGGAAATTAGCAGCATCCCACCTTCAGCATCTGAAGAGAGTGCCTATGAGCATATGGTGGCACAGGCTCTTTCTGAGAATCCAAATTTTGTGCCCAAGGTAAAGCCGCCATCGGACACACTTTTTGTATCCAAGGTTGCCGATGTGAGGACCAAGTATGAGCGTGTAATTTCCTTTGATTACTGTCCTAGTTTGACTGCTCCATACGGGTTTGACCTCGTGTGCATGCGACAGTCGGGCAGCTTGTACAAAATGAACGTCACTCTGAGCCAATCTGCACTGACTTTCAACAGCTTCAACGATGTATCCTTCTGTGGTGATCACGGTGCATTCACCAAAATGGTAAAAGATTTGGTGGACGTAGAGAAATCTGAGTTGGCTGATGACTTTCGAGCTGAGCACGTTCTTGAGCATCTTGACTCGCCCAAAGAGTCTCTGGATGACATAACCGAGGATGAAGATACCTCTGAAACGCTTAGTCAAGTGGCATCGATATTTGCTGGAGACAAAGGTCTACTGACACCTGATGCTCTACTTGAAAACGACGTTTGTGTAACGATGCGTAGACGAGCTGAGCTCGGGTATGGCATGGATGCAGAGAAGAACATGTCTATTCTTGAAAATCAACTAAGTTTTGAGACCCATTCGCAACTCCGTAATACGTGGAAGTGGATTGCCATTTCATATGAGCTTGTAGAATCTGGAAAGATGATTTCAGGGAACTTTGATTTGGGGTACCTTGGAGTCTTGGGTATATGGAACATTCATAAGGGTTTTCTGAACTATAATAGATACAATGGTCATCGTGAGTTCACGCGACATGATACCTTAGCAGCCGCTAAACGCATTGTAGATAAGCGTGCTGCAGAGACGAAAGTGCTAGCTGCACCTCTCATAGGCTTCAAGGGTAAAAGCGAGAAAGAGATAGAACGTCGGTTCTGTATGTACATGATTGGATGGGACTTTGGAATTCAGGATCTGGAGGAAAGATATGCTAAATTACTGGCTAAAGGTGACGTTGAACGTGCGGTTGGTTTTGCTGTGTTTCACGGAGACATCGTAAAGGCAGTAGAAATTCTGAGCAATTCAAAGCAAGAGAAGCTGAGGATTATGTCCACCGCAGCAGCTGGTTACTTTTCGTATGCCGGTTCGCAAAATAACAACACCTGGAAAGACCAATGTCGCAAGCTTGCCTCTGAATTAGAGAATCCGTACCTGAGAATCCTATTCGCATACATTGCAGATGGAAACTGGTGGGATGTGCTAGACGAGTCCGGTCTTTCTTTTAGAGAAAGATTAGGTGTATCTTTACGTTTTCTACCGGACCAAGAACTGGACCTCTACCTAAACAGAATGGCTGAAGACGTCATTTCCAGGGGCGAAATTGAAGGTATAATTCTTACCGGTATCTCCAACACTCAAGGGGTTCGCTTACTTCAGTCTTTTGTTGATCGAACCAGCGATGTACAGACCTCTTCCCTTATTGCTTCCTTTGGGTGCCCCAAATATTTTAGAGACGCGACAATTGATGCTTGGCTCGACAGCTATCGAGAATTGCTAAACAGTTGGGGTCTCTTCGCAGTCAAAGCGAAGTTTGAAGTAGCACGGACAAAGTTGTCACGTGGTTTGGACGGCCGTGTGCAGACGAAGACCCTTGCACCCCAAGTCCACTTACAATGCACGAAATGTCACAAAGATATTTCAGCTGCTCCTAAAAACACATTCAAAGGTGTGGGCTCTACTGCTGTAGGACCAATGGGCTCGAATTCCGCAGGCAATAAGCAAATGACATCTAAAGCAACTGGTTTATCTGCTACTGCCTGCCCTCATTGCGGCTACCCGCTTCCTCGCTGTGCGATTTGCTTACTTACTCAAGGCACCCCAATTCCAGGGGAGTCAAAATCTGTTGACTCCGGTGACGTGTCTGGGCCCGAATCACAATTTAAGGAGTGGTTCAGTTTTTGTCTCTCTTGCAATCACGGCATGCATACCGGGCATGCAGAAGAGTGGTTTTCCAAGCATTATGTTTGTCCCGTGCCGGATTGTAATTGTAAATGTAATAGCCGCTGAAATGCTAGGTCTGCCTAGCGACGATCTATATAGGATATTTACTATTAACTAAGGATGTAGTCTAAATGGGTTTAATCACGGGTATCAGATATAGAAAGGGAATTCGGACAGCTTTATAATGGAAGATCGAAGTCCAAATCCTGTCCATTACGATAATTTTCCCTATAGTTCTACCTGATATTAACTTGTAAAATTATTTTATTAAAGTCATCAGGTCTTCGCAATATTTGAGGTAAGTCGTCGCATTTTCAGGAAATCCTTTACTAGCAATATGATTCGTAAGTGTTTGGTGATTTCATTCAAATAACGCAAACAGGACCCAAATCCTACTATCTGCCACCAGTATACCCGATCTACACCTAGTTATGTGATATATGGGCCTTAGTGTACTCTCTATCGTGTACAGCCGTACACCACGTTAGCTAAATGCAACTCGGTAGTGTGTTACCCAAAGCGCCCCTTTTGTTTTCTTTGTTTTTCTGAGCTAATTGTGTCTTTTTCTTCGTGGTGCGAGAGACGTGATCCGAAGCGCTTGATCCTAGTTGAAATTTGCACGCTCCACGGTCGCTCGCAGAACGCTAGTCCCTTGTCAGAAAGGTTCAGTGATCCATCAAAATTAGAAACTCGTTACTGGTTTGGCGTGTTCATACCGTCACGTGAGTTTTTCGAGCCGCTTCCATCGACCATTTTTTTATTGCATACGCACGTCTTACATACAGCCTGGTTTTTCTTAGTGGAGAAAAGCGTGTGTCAAGACAGCTGCTTTAATTTTGTGTCCAGTGGGGTCAAGCATACAAAACTGAGTTGCTTGCTTCGGTTTATTTCAGTCACGTGAAACTGGACCAGGCGACTTGTTCTTCGCCTGTGCTATATCACACTAAGCTAAGGCTGATCAAGAGAGATCAAGGTGGCACAGAAAAAGTCCCAGGTTATCAAGACCAACACGTTGGCGTCACTTAGTCCAATTCAAATCAACCACTATCTTTTCTAGATCTAGATTTCCATTTGATAGATTGATTTTATACCTTGGGTCTGCTTCATTTGATACAGTGTTAACCCCAAATTGCAAAGAGTGAGCTCAGTAACAAAGTGATCCGACACTGAATAAACAATCCAAGTCCAAGTTTATTACGCTAGACGTTCCGCCATTGGCTCATTTGACAAATATATCGATTACTGACGTCCCATCTATTTATATACCAACATGTCACAAAAGAAAGACGTCACAACCGACATCCTCAAGAAAATCGAGCGAGAAAGGAACATTGTGTCCGGCGCCTCGAACCTCAGGAGAGAAACAACAAACCCACAGGTGATCCAGCGATGCAATACATCCATCAGGGAGGCACAGAAGAATATCGAGTATCTAGAGCAGACACTGGCTAATCTGAGGCTGTCCGAGAAGAGAGGAGATTCTAACGGAGATGCCAGCGCAAGTGCTAATGGAAACGCAAGTGCAAACGGAAACAGTCATCCACATGGTAGTGCTAACTCACATCTGAACGGTAGTGCTGCCAATGGCTCACTACCACACCTCGCCACCACATCGTCTTTTGGTTCCCATGGAACAACTTCGTCACTAGACGACAAAACAATATCTGAAAGAGACGATGACGGAAATAGAGCACTAAACAAGCCTGCTTTTACCGTATTGGACCTTCTCAGATATGAATGTCCCTCCCTAGGTCACCGTATCCAGTACATGCTGCAGCTTTTGGAGTTCAAAATACAAGTAGAGGAAAAATATAAAGAAGCAAACGATAAGATGATCAGATTGTACCAGCAGGAAGGAGACAAGCGCAGTAATGCATTGAGCATAATAGCTAAAGACGGTCGCATAGAAGGAGACAGGAAGATACAATTAATGAAAAAAGCGCTAAGACAATACCAATCGATGCACGTGGATATCGACCAAATTACAAAGGAGACTGAGGTGATCAATACCTTTCACAAGCATCCGCTTAGTGGAATTTTCACCATTACGGTGACTGCGATCCGGAACGTCGACCATGTTGCCAGCACTTCTTTTTCCAAAAGCCCCGAGACTCTGGTCACTGTCAAAGTAGATGATATAGAAAAGGCGAAAACCAAGCTGTCAAAGATCGACAGGTGGAACGAGGAGTTCAAGATCCAAGTGGATAGGGGTAATGAAATTGGACTAACCGTGTACGACAAGAACGGCGACCAATTTGTACCTGTTGGACTTGCGTGGTTGCCTCTCAGTGACGTTGCTGAGGAGATCAGAAGGAAAAAGGTGACGAGGAGTAATAAGAATTGGATGAGTGCATCCAGTTGGGAGGGCGCTAGCGGAGCAAGTCCATCAACTCATCATGGTGGCTTTAATGGTACTCATGGCCTTAATAATTTCAACATCGGGATTAATGGTCACCAGCATAATATGACTTCCTCCCCTCCTCCAGACAGTTCTTCGTCTGATGAACTAGACGCCGCGCTTACCTCTACTTGCTGGTTTGAGCTTGAGCCTTCTGGCCAAATTCTGGTCACGATTGGGTTCAATAAAACATCAAATTTGGCTGTGAAGGGTCCTAAGAACCTCCTCGCAGGTGGTTTAGGGCGTCATGGAGCCATTCGCCAGCGTAAAGAGGACGTTATTGAGCAGGCTGGCCATAAATTCGTGCAGAAGCAGTTCTATAACGTCATGAGTTGTGCCGTTTGTAATGACTTTTTGAGGTACACAGGCTACCAGTGTGAAGATTGCCAATTTTTGTGTCACAAGAAATGCTACAAGAACGTGATCAACAAATGTATTTCTGCTGCCGGTACAGATGATGCTGAAGAGATGAAACTGAATCATAGGATTCCTCACAGGTTTGAGCAAGTTGCCAATCACGGCACAAAATGGTGTTGCCATTGTGGGTATCTTTTGCCCTGGGGTAAGAAGAACGTACGGAAGTGTTCAGAATGTGGCATTATGTGCCATGCACAGTGCGCTCATCTGGTTCCTGATTTCTGTGGCATGTCCATCGAAAGGGCTAGCCAGATCCTGAGTGCTATCAAGTACACGCAGGAGCAGAAAAGTCAGCCTGCACTAACACACGCAGACCACTCCCATGGTACGTGTTCTCATGCCCATGCACATTCTCATCCTCACATTGCGGACGCGTACAAATCTGGTTCTACATCTGTTGGGTCGTCACAGTCTACGTTAGCTACTAAAACAGACGCTGATAGAGCAATTGAAAAGGATGCAGCTTCTATTGTCTCTGACGGTACGACATACCTGACTACACCTAGACCTGTTAAATCCATCAGAAGACCACCTCCCCCACCTTCCACGCCGCAGTATATGGCGTCTCCAGATGGCCGTGGTGAGCACGACTACCCATCTAAGGCAGCTTCTCCTGTTGACTTGATTAATGCTCAAAGAGGCAACCGCAATGAAGTGTACAGAGACAGAGACGCAGCGCGCTACCAAAGGCAACCATCCTCTGCATTACCTGCATTGCCTAACCAACATCAGCCAAGAAATTTGAAAGACCAAAGGATCTCTGGAGAACCTACTTTTAGGCCTGACTCAGCTGGCAGAAATGAAGCGTCTGCGACAATGGAGCAAATTGAGGTCACTGAATCTATTGGAGTGACAAATCTGACTCCAGATCAGAACGTCCAGATTGAAAATGCTCTTCCTACCAAGCAGTTTCAACAGCAAGCTGAACAAACTCAGCAAGTTCAGTACTCGCAGCTGCAACAACAACAGTCACAACAACACATACCCAAACGTAGACACCGCCACAGATATGGTCTTGATGACTTTAACTTTTTGGCTGTGTTAGGAAAAGGTAACTTTGGTAAGGTGATGCTTGCTGAATCTGTTCACACTAAAACGCTTTGTGCCATCAAAGTGCTCAAGAAAGATTTTATCATTCAAAATGATGAAGTTGAAAGTACGAAGTCCGAGAAACGTGTGTTCCTGGTGGCGAACAAGGGCAAGCATCCATTCTTGTTGAACTTGCATCAGTGTTTCCAAACTGAAAACCGTATTTACTTTGTCATGGAGTACATTTCAGGGGGCGATTTAATGTGGCACGTCCAAAAAGAGCGCTTTACTTTACGCAGAGCGCAGTTCTATGCGGCAGAAGTGTTGCTAGCGCTCAAATTTTTGCATGAACATGGTGTCATATACCGTGACTTGAAGCTGGATAATATTCTTCTTACAGTAGACGGACACATCAAGTTGGCAGATTACGGATTGTGTAAAGAGGAGATGTGGCATGGTAATACTACCAGCACTTTTTGTGGAACCCCAGAGTTGATGGCTCCTGAAATTTTGAAGGAAGAGGGTTACGATAAGGCGGTCGACTGGTGGGCTTTTGGTGTGCTATTGTACCAGATGCTACTTACAAAATCGCCCTTCAAAGGTGAAGACGAAGATGAGGTGTTTAATGCGATATTGACAGACGAACCTTTGTACCCTATCAACATGGCTAAAGAAGCTGTTGATATCCTGCAGCGTCTGCTGACAAGAGACCCGAAGCAAAGGCTTGGGTCTAGCGAAAGAGACGCTTTGGAAATTATGGAACATCCATACTTTGCCAATATCGATTTTGATGACATCTTCAATCGTCGTGTCGCTCCTCCTTACATTCCCGATGTGAAGGATCCACGCGATGTTACGTGTTTTGACGAGGAATTCACCTCTCAAGCGGCCAAATTGACACCCGTCAACTCACTGCTCTCGCCTAAGAAGCAGGAGATGTTCCGTGGATTCACCTACGTGAACGAGGAGCTGTGAATGCAAGTAACTAGCATATTTAAGTGAATTAATTATTTAGTGGGTAAAGATTATGGTTATAGCGATGATATTTCCGATTGCATTGGTGAAGGTATTAAGTATCCTGCTCCTGTTCGGTTCGCCAGCATTTTTAAGTTAGTTTCCGAGCTCAAGATTCTCCCAAAAGTTGAAATTGGCGCGCTTATTCTATTGTTGGGAAATTTGTTGTAAGGTCACAAAGGTATATTAGAAGTGGTTATTTATTGTTTAGGAACCAATAGGTTGACACATGTCATCACCAATAGAACCATTACTTTCAGCGCTTACTGGAGCTCCTGGTAGCAGTGGTCTTGTCTCCACAGACCAAACTGGAATCCCTAGCGGTACTTCCTCAGGGGTATTCACAAACTCTGTTCCAAGTGTGCAATCTATTTCGGATAATTCCACCACTTCAGACTCTAAAGAAAAGCATTATTATACGGACTACAAGCGCTTTCCAAGCGCACTAAGTTATCGCTTTTCTAGAAAAATTGCAAGACTGGCTTTTCTTACCATAACGTTTACGTACCTGTTACTTGCTAAGCGCTCATCGCTCATAAAATATCAAGAGTCAAGTACATTATCTTACTTTGAGCCAAAACCACAGTATTCAGATTTACTGGGTACCAACACAACTATATTAGACGCGTTAATTAGACAAAACTTAATGCTTTCAACTATTGAGTGTACCTCTGGGATCTTCGACCCTCGGCTTATGCCAGCTTTTTGGATAAGAACACTCAAGGAAAATGCTAGAATGAACGATGGTGTCATAGATCCCACGTTTACAATTCATTTTGATTGGAGTGATGTTGTTGACTTGAACACAAGGCTGCGACCATCTAACCGCTGGCTGGTGGCAAACAAAGGTAACGCATTAGACTGTACCGTCTTCACAAAACAGCAGAACGTACCAAATAATAGATGCAGTGATATTTTTAAGCCCTCTTCGCAGGACTGTCTGCCAACCCTGATGATACACGGGTTCACGGATACCAAGCTGTCCCTTGAAACTAGGGTTATTTATGGAGCATCCTATGTTATGCATCAAATGCCCAATCCTAAGGCAATAATTTGCCTTGGAGTTGGGCCTTCAGGTCAGGCGGTATCTATAAAGACCTTTGATTGGCAAAGAAATATTGCTAATAAGCGGGCACTGTCTCAGCTATTGCATTACGAAAGTCGCCACTCGTTGTGCGCTAGACAACAGGTATATCCCTCTCTTATTGAAGAAGCACTGGAGTTAAGACATACATTATCGTGTGTGAATGAGGATGCCGTAAATACCTATAAATTCACACCAGCAATTTCCACCATCATTGGAGAGGCCGACTCTCATCTCTCAGTTACATTAATGCCCGAGAACTTTATGTGGAATGTCACACAAGAATTGTCTGCTTTGCAAAGGGAAGCAGAAACTCAGCTACTATCTCATGAACTGTCTGGACAAAGTCAGGAGTGGGATGGTTACCAGATGATCGACAACCTGATTACTGCCAAGGCTGCTGGCCCTGAAAAAAATCCCAAATACTTTCATGAAGCAAACAGCAACAGCAAAAAAGTGAATGGTGCCCATTTTGATTGGCGATTCTTTAATGGTAAAAACCTATCAGTTGATGATCGCCAAAAAGCCTTGAAACGTTTAGCAAAAGCATGGATACGGTTTGCAGGAAAGGCAAAAATACAAACTTGGCTAGCTCATGGAACTCTTTTGGGTTATTACTTCAATGGCATGTCATTAAAATGGGATTCAGATTTGGATTTTCAAGTTGATATGGCTTCTCTTATACAGCTAGCTAGAAAATTCAATAATACCATAGTGGTCGATGCTACTAATCCTGGAAAACTATCTAGTGAGGACTTCATAAATGCAGAAGTTGGGCTGGGGCTTTACTATTTGGATGTCAGTCCTTATTACGGATACCGTGACAGTGGAAATGGAAACAATGCCATTGATGCGAGATTTATAGATATTCAAACTGGTCTCTATGTTGACATAACGGCGTTGGCTGCCACATCTGAATTAGAGGATTTTTCTACAGATCCCAAGCAGAAAAAAGAGTTTGAATCCGTGATCTCACAAAATGGGCTACTTTTGGCCGATGTGAAGGCATCATCGCTCATTCATGACAAAAACAAACACTACTATACATTTGAGGAACTAACTCCTTTGCAGGCAGTCCTATTTGAAGGAGTTGCGACACTTATTCCTAATTCATTTGTGAATTTACTTTTGAGAGAGTATCCAAGAGCTTTATCGCGCCTGACTCACTCGAACTATACTTTTAGAACAAAGCTGAATTTATGGGTTCACAACAAGCACTGCCCGAAGGAGGACACTCAAGGAGATACTTGCAGTGACCACACAGTACTTGACGAGTATGAGAAAACAAAGACTTTGACTGACATCCATAAAGAAGAATTGGAATCTATCATAAAAAATGGGTTCAGTGATCTACAGGAAGTCGAAGGTGGCTTTATGCCCAGCGATCTTTTTTCAATGCTGGCGAACAGCAGACTGGCATTATCAATAAAAGAAGTCTGAAAAAATTTCATGCATAACCAATCTGTTTTTGTTTAATTATTATTTTGTACCTACTCAATAATTTATAGTGGCCTGAAAGTTAGTACGAGTTTGATTTGAAAATTATACGTAGGGTTTAGTACCACTCACTATTCAGACCCTTTGTGCGAAAGTTTA
Organism: Wenyingozyma naganishii; assembly: GCA_003706235.2. Taxonomy (NCBI): domain Eukaryota; kingdom Fungi; phylum Ascomycota; class Pichiomycetes; order Pichiales; family Pichiaceae; genus Wenyingozyma; species Wenyingozyma naganishii. The sequence goes on along the minus strand of PPKS02000021.1, from coordinate 45,996 downwards.
ACATATTCGCCGTTCTAGTATAGTGGTTAGTACTCATCATTGTGGCTGATGCAACCTTGGTTCGATTCCAGGGAACGGCATTTTTTTTAAAGTTTTTGCCTCTTTATCTTTTGTGAGAAGTTGATTTCCTCTTTTTTGCCTTAGTTCGGGAGCTTTTGAAAATGAGTTTGTCTGAGTACTCAAGAACAGTAATACAGGTATAGGTATCTGCAACTCAATCTATATGGGTAGCATTGCAATTCAACTATTGAGTAGCCGAACAATACCAGTTTGTCAATCCAGTTCGCCGTCTCAACGCCACATGTAATCCCGAGCGAGAATATCCACCTGTTTCAGTGCCCTTTCTTAAGACAAGATTGTTCACAAATCATTAACTATAGGTATTTACATGAGTCATATATACTTCCGAAAGGAATTGAATTTACTTCTTTTTCCTGAATATGTTAGTTAAGTCCGCAGGGGAATACTTTCTCACTCTTAAGACATAATAAAAGATAACCATGAGAATCAGGTTGAACGCAGTGTAAGCAACAAAGAACCCAAGGTTTCTCCACCTGTGTCCGTAACTAAGTTCGATAGTCGTCATGTACTGGTTACCGACAGAATATGGGCAGACCTGGCACCGGGCTGTGGCATCGGGATTGTTCACATATCCAGGGTTACCAGCAGTGAAGAATGGGTCTAGGTAGTCACCACAGGTCTGTCCTTCAGGGGGATCCAAGAAGCTATACTCCATCTCTCCACAAACAACAGGTCTGTTGTGCAAAATGGCAACAAACATATTCTCGACAAAATACGTTAAAGGACTCGTTCTCCACATAAATCTCCAGAAAGAAGGCATCACAGAAGGAGGCTGCATGACACCACAGAAAGAGTTGAGGAACGTGTACACCAGTGCCAAGATGACGTTGGCAGATGGGAGATCAGGAGATGCATAAACTACCAGCAAGCCGAGCGACACCAAGTAAAATTGGAAAAAGAAACAATAAGTGAACCACCAAAAACCCGCAACCGCAGGGCTGTTATCCAGCTGGATGGGAAAGTACCAAGCAATGAAGAACAGTGTGCTAAAGACAATGCTATAAGGTATCTCGTTGATATACTGAGAAATGAGAAGCGTCGACCAATGAAAAGTGTTCGATTTGGACTCTCTCACTTCGAACAACTCTCTCGAGGCCATTGCCCTGCCCTGAATCTGGTTGATCAAAGGAGCAGATAAAACGAGAGCCATAAAATTTGCAAAAAGCACGTTCTGAAGTCCGATCACAGTATGCTTCACGTTCCAAAAACTGAAACCGAGCAACAACCCAGCCATTACATACAGGCCAAACTTGGACATGATATAATCAAGATCCCTCCAGAACTGAAGACCAGTTCTCATGGTAACAAGCTTTAGTTGGTACCAATAAGGTGTGGCAAACGTACCATTCAAGTCGGCACTTTCAACCTCCTTGTATTGGGTCTCGGCAATTAGATTTTGGATTTCAGCAGTGGTATTGGCAAATTCCTCACTGGCAGTCCACTTTTCAAACCAGTCCTCTTGGACTGAGGCAGTGGCACCAGCACCGATGACTTCCAGAACGTACTCGGCAGGATTCTCGCTTGGAGAGCACTTTCTTGCACCGTTCCTCTCGAAGTAATCTAGCATGACCCTCGAGTTCTCTCCAATATCTCCAAAGTAAACCGTCTGACCACCCGTTTTCAAGAGCAACAGCCTGTCAAAAGACTCAAATAGAGTGGCTGAAGGTTGGTGAATGGTACACAAGATAGCCTGGCCTGCCGCCGCTAGATCCCTCAATACAGAGACGATAGCCCAAGAGGACTGGGAGTCGAGACCAGAGGTTGGCTCATCTAAGAATAACAAGAGCGAAGGCTTCGCAACTAATTCAGTAGCAATACTCAATTTCTTTCTTTGCTCGACATTCAAACCAAAACCAGGTTCACCAGCCACAGAGTCAGCGTAGGCGTCCATTTGTAAGATCTCCATGATCTTGTCCACATATGCAATCTTTTCCTCATCTGGAACAGACAGTGGTCTACGCAGTCGGGCGGCAAAGATAAGAGATTCTCTTACAGTCATCTCAGCAATGTGTAAATCCTGCTGTTGCACGTAACCAGTTCTCCGTTCAAACGAAGAGTCGACAGGCTTACCGTTAACAAGCATGTCACCCGTAACAACACCAACATCAACACGTCTAGACAAAACATTCAGCAAAGTCGTCTTACCGGCACCTGATTCACCCATTAAAGCGGTCAGTGTACCAGGTTTCACATAACCTTGAACATCATCCAGCAGCTTTCTGTCAGCACCGTCATACTTAACGACGTAGTCAACATGCTGCCACATGAAAATATCCCTAGAACCAAGCTTCCCTTGCTCCTGTAGCTTTTCTGCAACATCATTCGAGCCGTCGTCTTTTAGCTCGACCGAACTACCAGAGGAGCCAGCAACACCCTTTTCGGGGTCTCCGTCTTTTTCAGCAGGTATCAACTCATCTGGGATGTAACCGCCTTTGATGAAAAGCAACTTGTCTCCCGTAGCAACTATAGGGTTGTATAACTCCACAAGCAGCGCATTGATAACCAGGTAACCGATAAGGAACACAAACAGTAATCCAACATTTCTCCAACAATGAGAAAATGTGTAGGTATAGTTGACACTGATGTAGTTGTCACCCGTAACGACTGTAGAGTCTCCAGCACCGGTTATACCACAAACTCTATTAGCACTACTGACGTTCTCATATCCAGGGCCAGATGGTATCATATTCAAGGCATTACATTGCATTTTTCTACCGTGAAATTCATTGGAGATCAATGATTCGAAACCATATCTGATGGGATTCATGTAGAAATACCACTTGAACCACCAATACATGGACGAAGGCTGAATCAAGAAGGAAGAGTACATGATTGACGCCAGCATTGCCATACCAGTCAAACCGTTAGCGGCAGACAGAGTGGGACAGAAAGAGGCCATCAACAGGAAATATGAGTTAACGCACTGCACGGAGAGAGCAAGAACAAACAGAAACAAAAAGAAAGACCCGGCCTGAACCTTGAAGTTGGCAAGGAAGTAGACAATAATCGAAAACACGATCATGGAAAGAAGCTTCGAAGGGAATTGTGTTACGACACTCGCAATCATTTCGGCAGATGGATGGAAAAAAGAATAACCTCTCTGTTTGTTCAAGATAGGCTTGTCTTCGAAAATGGCAGCAATTTCAGCAAGACCCATAAGGGCAAAATGAAGAATGCAAAAGAAAAGCAAACTAGCTCTACTGAAGGCACCATTAGTTTCATCTGGTGTATTGTAAAACAGCGATCCAGATATCAGTGCAATAATCGTACACGACGCAACCATAATCAGAGTGTACGCCTTATTGTTGATAATTTTCTGGAATCCTCTTAAGTTACAGAGACGCACTTGCTCAAAATAGTTGACTGTGTATCTGGAGGTTGCTGTAGTATACTTCATTTTCTCCATCTGTGCTGCTTCGTGGAAGTCCTTGAACGTTTCCTCTGCATTGCCAGATTGCTTCAATTCATCAATCTCCTGCTTCATATCTCTATACTCTGGAGAATTTATCCAGTGCTGCTCAAACTCGTCAGGGGTCTGAGGCACTTTACCCGTGAAGTCGGCCCTGACGGTTCTACCAAGTGGGTCAGTGACTGCAGTCAAAAACTCTGGAGTGGACTGTCTAGCGGGGCAATGGAATCCCATATTGATGAAATACCGTTTGGCTTGCTCAGTAGGACCAAAGTAGATCTGACGTCCAAGATACAACACAGTGACAAGGTCAAACGCATTGTAGATTCCCTCAGAGGCCTGATAGGCTGTTACAAAAGAAGCTGTCTGAGTAATATTAGTAGCAGCCCTCAGCGCCTCAATAAACTCTAAAGCGGTAGAAGCATCTAGACCACGGGTGGCATTATCAAAGCAAAACACTGAAGCTCTAGTTACCATAGCCTCAGCAATGCTGACTCTCTTTCTCTGGCCTCCGGAAATACCTCTCACGAAATCAGACCCTACCAGAGTCTTGGTGACGTGAGACAGTCCAAACACAGTACTCCACAGCTGCCTGATCGTTTCGACGTACTGCTTTCTGCTGACATTCTCAATACGGATATTGGGAGTTCTGCAAGCTATGGCGAAGTCAAGGGTCTGCTCAACTGTCAGGTATGGAAAGTGGACATCCAACTCAGGTGTATATACAACTTGGTTCTTAAAGCGTTTCATCATCTCCTTCTGCGGTATCCCATTGTATAATACATCACCTGATCCGCCGGTATAGGCCTGCGTCTCTCCAGAGATGGCCTTTAGAAATGTGGAGCAACCAGCACCAGGCCTACCCAAGACCAAAATCATCTGGCCTTGTTTACAATAACCAGACACTTTTTTGATGATCTCCTTTTCTTCAACCTTGGTTAAGGCTTGCAGTTTGTGATGTTTCTTCGCCTGGATTCTGTCCTTGATACTAATGATAGGGCCAAAAAACGCATCACCAACGGTCTTGATGATGGCAGTTGAGGCATTCTTACCGGTGATGGTAAGATCTTCAAATGTAACATTGACAACCCTCTGTGGAATGCCTTGCTCTTCTGTCTTCCTAGACATGTATTTTAAAATTCTTTGGAGATCAAAGTCGTTGCGGTCAATTTCAAACTTCTGCATGTCTCTTGCTGACTTGTGAGACAGGTTTCTTGTCAAAGTGCTCAATCTTGTCAAAACATTGTCCTCTGTATCTCTATTAGCAGATTGGGTGACCGTTTTGTAAAGAGAGGCAGCTTCCTCTGCCTCTGGGCTTCTCTGGGCAGAGGCCGTTCCTTGCTTATTAGCAGTAAGCGTAGCAATGTGCGCTGAACCAGCGTAAGATTCGACGTCTGAGTCCTCCATCGTGAGAGAAAATACAAGAAGTTAGCTGGTGTGATTCCTGCAATATACAACTACTCAGTAGTCTTCACAATGGATGATTTGCCTTCCCTTGTAGTATCACTATCGCAGAACTTCTGTGCTACTTATATGATCGGGCTTAGGATTTAAAAAAATATGCACACGCGGAAGAAACCAAATGCAGGCGCGGATATTACTGAAATGCGTGAAAATGCCGCTGTGCTTAGCTTGTGTGATGGGCAATGTCGGAAACCCCAAACTCGAAATATAGAGAATTTTTAATTTGCCCCCCAAAAGCCGGTACCATCAATCTTACTTAGCTCAGTGTAGAGAAACTGGTCCTGTCTTATTCTGCTCGCGACGCAAGCTCAGGGACCATGCATTGTTAGTACTTCACAAACACCGAAAAAACGTTTCGCGGCATATAAATACCGAAAAAAGAAATTCAACCCCCGCGTCCGTAAGCTTCAATTCAAATTCCGATGTGTCGCCATGGCTAGTGAAGGAAAATCAGGGGGTCCACGGCGGCACGTCGTCAGTAATTACTTCCGTCTTTACTGCAGAAACCTTCCGTCCCTGCAGTTGATAATTTCCACCATTCCTAGTAGCCAATTATTGTCTATAGACATCTGTAATATTTGTAATACGTTTTATATTTGTAAGCGCCATGTTAGGTAACGCATTTCTAGATTCTTGCGTTAAAACGGTGCAGTTTGGTATATTTGCTGGTTTGGGGTATGGTTATTTTTCTTCCTTGGGCGAGTGGATTTCTATTGAGGAGATGTCTTAAGTGCGAAGCCCGTTCCAGTCCACTAAGGGTCTACGTCTTTCCGAGGCCTTAAACTAAAAATAAACTGCCATTTTTTTGTAAAAAGGTTCACATCTGATCTTTAGTGTTGTTTAATACTTAGGCAGTCCCTCTGGCTTGCCTCGATGCAACGCTTATACCTATAAAGAATTCCTTCACTTATTCTTGTTGCTGCTGACAAATAACGCACTTGTATTACAAACAGATGCTCTGAGGAATAATAATTATGGTCGCGGCATAATTGTGCATTCTCTTTCCTAGCAGCCGGATTTGCAGTATGATATCGTCGGTTTCGGATGAAAACTACCGTACTTATTATTAGCCTGTGAATGATCCACGCTGAGGTTGGCTATACTCTCGATATCAGTGGTTTTGGCATCTAGTCACCACGTCGAAGACATTGGAACAAGCTAATCGGTTACAAATCCTGGATTCTCCAAATGAGCATTGATTCTTTACAATTACCGCAGATCACTAACTACTCATTAGTAATATATTTATACTATTTTCAACTAGTCACTGAAATCTTCAGATACGTCGTCGTCACTGCCAACGACATCATCATCCTCACTGGCATCCTCACTAGAGTCTTCACTGAAGTCTCCTTCACTCTCGACATCCTCGTCACTTGGGTCTTCGTCACTGACCTGGAAATCACTCTCCTCAGAATCACTGTCAGGGCCCTCATCGTCAGAGTCACCAGCCAGAAATGACCAACCTCCATCGGCAAAAAACTGGTAGGGATCTGATTTGATCGTCTTCATAATGGTGGCCCAGTTCAAGTTGACTGTTCCCTCGCTGATAGGAATATCCACGTCTGTGAGCCACGCCTTTACATCCTCCAGTCTCTCCATAGGGATAGTTGAGATCTGAGTGACGGGAACGTCGAAGTTCTTGTAGACAAACACCATATCAAAATTCTTAAGCCCAAACTGTATTCTCTCCAAGTGCACAATTTCCACTTCGTCAAGCGTGATCACTAAAAATGGCGGTTCAGACAGGTGAACTAAACAATCTCTTGTAGGAACACACGAGACAGCAGATTTCGATGGGACTCCCTGGAATGCTAGTTCTCTAAATGGGATGTCCAAATCGACTAGGCCATTGGAAGCATCCGCAATTTGCTCAGCAAAGTGTTTGAACTCCTTATCCAATGCCGCTCTTCTTCTTCTCTCTTCCTGTTCCTGCTCGAGCTCGTCCTCATCTCCGTATCTGTACTTGCGCTTCCTGTTACCGGTCTCATCTACCGCCATGTCACTGGCTTCCCTGAAAAACTGAATGTCGTACGTCTTCTTCTTGTTTACCAGGAGAGGAGTCTTTAGACGAATGTGAATAATCACAATATTTTCACCCTTACAAGATTGGAAAAAAAGGTGCTTGATGTTAGAGAAAAGAACATCAACCTTCTGATCCGAACGCATTAATGATTGATACCTAATACCGTTTTGGTGCACGGCGAGCGAGCCAGGTAACTTTTTGGTGTCCAGCGTGGGTCTAACTTGCACATCATCCAGTCTCTTAGGTCTGCTTACTTCAATGAGATTGGCCTGTGCTACAATATCGGCTCGCAAGCTCTTTTCTGTCTCCCTTTTGCTAGCCTCTTTCTTCATTTCGGTGATCTTCTTCAGCACCTCTGCCATTCTATCTCCGTCTTTGGACCTAAAGGTCAAGCTACGAATAAACTGCTTATCAGGACCTAGCTCATAGGGTAGCTCATTTTTGTTGGCACCTGCACCACCAGCGGTTCCCGGTGAGTTGAAATTCAGTCTCAAATGAGTGTATTCCCCTTCTTCGCTCTTTGACCCGTTCTTGTATGAGTTAATATGGAAGGGCACAGGTCTTCCACAGATGGGCAAAATGATTGTCTGATTCTTGCTATCCAGATGAATCTTGAGATCACGCACATTGCTGGGGATCTGTGAGTCTCTTAGGTATGACTCATATTTCTTGAACTTGGCTTTTTGCTCGCCTCCTTCTTTAGCATCGGAAGAGCTAAATCTGTCAAGCCCTTCCTTCTGGCGCTTAGCATGCAACTCCTTTTGGATCTCTTTTCTAATTACCATTTGGTCGTCCTCAGTGGACTTGTTCTCCGTACGTAGTTTGGCCTTCAACACACGTGTGTTCACACCTGAGGCTACCTTGTTGGACTTGTCTTTAGGCGTAGCAGACTTTTCTGAGCTTCCTGAAGTATCCTTCTTCACGCTCTTGGCGTCGCTAGCACCTTCACCTTCCAGCTTCACCTTCTTGTCATCCTCGTCCTCGAAATAAAAGGCCACCTCTTTTCTCGTCTTGGGTAGATCCGTCAGTACAATGGGCTCGCCACCGGTTACCCTCACTGTATCAGCCACCATCAACGCGTAATCGCCCAGTTTCTCGTCATGCAAGCCAGAAAATCCGAGCACCACGTGGAACACAGAGTCCTCGTTGACCTTACGCTCGTTCTTGCCGTTGAGAACGTCGGTAGAATCTCTGAAGTCAATACCGATAAGCGACCCCAAGTTCTTGACAAAATTGTCTGCTAACTCTGGCTTGTGCTCAGTAACAAACTCAAGTGTTTTCGCATAAACGTCCTTCGCGATAGCTCCATCTGTCAGCAACGAGAACACCTTCTCCTGTACTTGCAACAAGAAATCGTAGTTTCTTTCCATTGCCTTGGATGGGCCAATCAGGTACGTCCTTGACAAACTAGAACAATAAGAACGGTAACGCAATCCCAAAGAGGCTATGATCACTGCTCCGCCTAGTTTCTCGTTTGTAGACTCAACAGAGAACTTGAGCTCATACTTGCCTCCAGACTGAACGATAGGGCGGTAGCACCAATCGATGTTGTCTAAGTTGAAATCGGATCCCAGCTTCTTCATTGACTTGAAGAACTTGGCATCATCAATCTTGTTTTCGAGCTGGTCAACAATCTTGGCGTTAGTGACATTCAAGTCCTCATCAATGATCTTACTCATTTCATCGGTGAAATAAGTCATCATGTTGGTGGAAGCACGTGATGCGACTCTCAGGTTCTTTTGCTCTTCCTCATCTTTGATCTCCAATGTCGACGAAATGCCCACTGCAACATCCACCAGCTCAAGACCGTTGCTCTGCTGGCGCTTCTCCCATAGGGGGACCCATTCATCCATGAACTTGCCGTGGTACTTGTCCTTTGAGAGCACACCAACCTTCTTGTTGTCAGTGGCGGTGATTTCAGCAATGAACTCGTCAAAAAGACGCGCATTGTGCTCAGCGTCTTTGGTACGAGCAAGGATTTGCAGGTTGACCGTGTTGTTTTTGAGAGGGCTCAGATACTTGGTTTTGCCCGTAGAGGTCAGTACAATAACTTTCTTTGGGGTGATATAGAGTGCTGTGGCGGGGAACTCGTAGCCGAGCAACCAGGTTTGTAAAACTGTTGACTTTTGGTACTGGTTCGTGTCGTCAGATGATCCCACCACGACTAGCACACCGTTAGCACCCTTGAAGTACTCCGAGTGCAAGTTTTTCTGCAGCAGATGCACTCTCTTGCGGAAAGTCGCAGCATCAATGTGCACTTCTGACATGGTAAACTTGGTTCTGAGCCAGAGAGACTGATTGCGGATAGAAGATAAACGTTTGCCCTTGACGCGTCTGTGAAACGAGTTTGAATTTTATTTAGTGCGTATCGAAAAATGCGATTGAAAATGAGAACACGACTAGCGAGAGTTAGAAATGAACAAGAGGGAAAATGCATAAATGAGAATTGAATTTAGAAGTTGAGAAAATGGTAATAAACTCGAACTACTGAGTGACGTAGTGATAGGATGGTTGTGTGCTGGCCGGAGTAGAGATAGGCAAACAAGATAACTAGGTAATTAAATAGATAGTATGTTTCAAGCTATATGGGCTTGCTTGTAGCCTCTGTAGAAGTCTTATACGTTAAAGTATAGCAATGTAGAGTGCTAGATCAGGAGATTTGCACGTTGGTTCAAATTATTTAGTTATTACTATAATCGAACATTATAACTCAATGACATGGCAGCACCAGCAGACCATATTCAGCCGTCCCCTCCCACTATCTAGCTACACCCTACTCCCAAGTGAGTGCGCGCTCGCTAAGTTTGCCCCTCCTCTCCGGGTAACACCTCAGCTCACAATGTCCCGCAGATCAGTTTGTCCTCGCTGATTTCGTTATGTTTGCCAGACGTTTGGGGAAAGAGACATACACTATAGGCGCTATTTGTAGAAAGATACAGTGCCATGGCGGACGGATCGAACGAGGACTACTCGTACGACTATGACTACATTTTCAAGAGTAAGTACCATTGCGTTGAAGCGCGACAACGTGCCAGGGAGCCAGCAAGCTGACCAAGCAAGGTATATACTTTGTTTGATCCGATGACATGAGAGTGTGGATGATGGCGTTGTCCAGTTTCTTTGACCAGACGGTCACGAAATCTATTGTTTACCGCTCCATACTCCTGTGTGACTGTTGTGATTGTCTTCCCCATTTCTCTTTCCACTCATACTAACATGTCTAGTTGTCCTGATTGGCGACTCAGGAGTCGGCAAGACAAATCTTCTCACACGTTTCACGCGTGATGACTTCAACCCAGACTCAAGAGCAACGATTGGAGTGGAGTTTGCCACTAGGACAGTTGAGATTGAGGGCAAGAGAGTCAAGGCACAGATCTGGGACACAGCTGGTCAGGAGAGGTACCGTGCTATTACAGCAGCCTACTACCGTGGAGCTGTTGGTGCACTGGTAGTGTACGACATCTCAAACAACGAGAGTTACGAGGGCGTGTCTAAGTGGCTCAGGGAGATGAAAGACCAGGCTGACGCCAATATCGTAATAGCTCTATTGGGTAACAAATCTGATCTGAACCATCTAAGAGCTGTCCCCACCGAGGAGGCCAAGAATTTCGCTGCTGAAAACCAACTTCTGTTTGCAGAGGCATCTGCTCTCAACGCAGAGAACGTTGAGAACACTTTCTACCAGCTTCTGAAGTCAATCTATGACATGGTGTCCAAGCGCAAGTTTGAGATGGGTGGAAACTACGAAGGTGACAACAGAGGAGGATTGAACCAGGGCCAGACGATTACCTTGACGCCAGCGCCCAAGGACCAGAAGATCTCGAAGAACTCGGGTTGTTGTTAGTGTAAATTAGCTGTGCACGTGGGGCATTTGGCGTGCGAAGCGTGTTGAGCGTACAAAGCATGAGTATTTAGTATATCATTTTACTGCTTAAAGGGTATAGCTGTACGTATAGGTTGGTACTATCGTTACTTGGTGTTTACTGTAGGGTGTTTGGCGAGGGTGGCAGAGCCATGCTGGTCTTGTATTTGGGTTGCCCTACCACAGAGTGGTCGACCTTGAATTAATCTTTAGTACTCATCTACAACACCGCAGCCAAACTAACCACCTGGCTATCGAATAACTTCTCTAATTAGTATACATGTTCACACAACCATCAGCATGCCCCACATCTGTAACTGCCTTAAACTTCCTCGCTCTTTCATCTGTACCACCACTCAATTACGTCTAAAGCCACCTCCAAATCCAGGCGGCGTGTTTCGCTTTGGCTTCGACACTGCACCCGTCCTGATTGGGCCGGTCAGCGTCGATCTGCCCTGCGGCCTGCTTGACCCAGCAGGTGCTGACGTGAGTGGCTTACCAGTGCCTTTGCCCTTCTTTAACCTCAGCTCTGGTCTCAGCGTGCTCACATTGGGGCCGTCCTCTACTATCACAGAGACAATCTGCTCACCTCTAAGTATGCACAGGCCAACTAGACGCTTCTGTTCCTCGAGTATCTTGGACTGTTGTGTCAGGGTCTTCACCTTCTTTTCCTTTATCTCCTGTTTCAAGAGCTGCTGTGATTTCTTGGTTACCCTGAACTCCTCACAGTCCGCTAGCACTAGGTTCATGAACCTATCAAAAGAGAGCAACGTGCCAATGAAGTAGGAAGTGTCCAGCAGCGTTACGCGGACTTTGAAGTTGATCAAACTGGCCAATCTCGCCTTTTTCGGTATTTGGCTTGACATTTTAGTGATTTTGTGAATCAACGGGGCAAGACGAGCAGGTGGGTATGCTAATTATGGGGATAGGATTGACAACAAAGATGAGTACCGCTAGCTCAGCTAGTAAAGTTTTTCAATGTGCTCGCGGAGCAAAAGCGCGCAAAACGCAGGGGAGTACCGTGGGCGGAAACTGGCGACTTGACGGTAGGAATTTTAAGCGAGTCTCACGGTAGAAGCCCAGAAGATACGTTTCTAATAAAGAAATTGAAAGCTTCAAGTTATTTGAGCACAAGTTGAAGCAGATGAATTTGAGCAATACAGTACTAACTAGCTGAGTGTCACTAGGCACCCTACCGCGATAAGAGAAAGTTACCGCGAAACCACCAGCTGCCCCTGACCCTCCCACACTGCATAGAATTTCCAAATTGTCTTTCTCGCGAGCTCTATAAATTCCCAAAAGTGAATAATTCAAACAGCAATTACACACTCATTCTCATACTCCCTCAATTGCACAATGACCGAAGAGACTAAAGTAAGCGCGCCTGAAGTGACTGCCACTGAGCCAGAAAAGGTTTCTGAGCCTAAAATTGACGAAAAAACTGAGGCTCCAGAGACCAAGACTGAGTCTTCTGAGCCCAGCGAGTCCAAGAAACACACCACTGAGCTGGAGGATGGTGACAAAAAGAAGAAAAAGAGAAAGCACTCAAGAAGAAAGTACGATGACGAGCCCAAAGAGGAGGGCCCAGACTCTGAGGAGGAGGACTCGGCTGACGACGTTGATGACGACAAACTTGTCGTAGAGGACGACGAGGAAGATGACCTTCAGGAGATCGACTCCACTAATATTATCACCTCCGGCAGAAGAACCAGAGGAAAGGTTATCGACTACAGCAAGGTTGAGCAGCAACTCAAGTCTGAGAATACTGGAAACGGTGGCTCTGCTGATGACGGTGACGACGACGATGAAGACGACGCTGAGTTCAAGGAGCCTGTTGCTTAACTGTAGTCACTGGTTTTAAGTGTATAGTTTGTAGCAATAGCTGAATATAATTATGAAAAATAAATTGTGATGGTGAAAATTTGGGTATGTACCTACGGTATAACAGTCAAAGAAGTTGGCGTTAAGTGAATTGAATGCAGCTTTCCAATGGCTCAAAAGTGGTACAAGTGGTGCTGCGAGACTGCCACACTTTACAGCCACTCCGTCGCGTACTCTTCATTTTTCTTGATGCTACCACGACATCTAAATGTTGTAATATGCACCTCTAAATTTCATGCAAATTTTTTTTTTATCTCTACCATAGTTAAGCAGTTGTTAGTGGTCTTGTTCAGTGCATTCGTCTTATAACTTTAGAAATCCCACAATATGGCTGCCCCCACAGCAATAAAGAAGTCCTCGGATGAGATCACAGTGAAGACGCCAGTTGATGTGGAACCCACTGAAGAAGGCGTCCTAATAGACGTCGCTATGGACGAAGATACCCCAAGCGAGGACTTGAAGGCTACTAAAAACCCCAGTAAAAATGTCGTTATAGACGAGAGCGGGAAGCCAAAGTTTCAGTCACAGGCTGACTCCGGCATGAAGGTCAAGTTGGAGACGAGAAAAGTTGCGATACCGCCACACAGAATGTCCCCACTGAAGACTACTTGGCCCAAAATATATCCTCCTCTAGTAGAGCATCTGAAACTGCAGGTACGCATGAACCTGAGAACAAAGAACGTTGAGTTGCGAACATGTGGAAAGACCACAGACCCCGGAGCGCTGCAGAAAGGAGCCGATTTCATCAAGGCCTTTTCCCTAGGGTTTGATATCGACGATGCTATTGCTTTGTTGAGACTGGATGATCTTTATATCGAGTCTTTTGAGATCAAGGACGTCAAGACGCTTCATGGAGATCATCTTTCGAGAGCTATTGGCCGTATTGCTGGTAAGGATGGTAAGACGAAGTTCGCCATAGAGAACGCTACGAGAACCAGAATAGTGCTCGCTGACAGTAAGATACACATTCTAGGTGGATTCTCTCACTTGAGAATGGCCAGAGAGGCTGTGATGAGTTTGATTCTTGGTTCTCCTCCAGGAAAGGTGTACGGTAACTTGAGAACGATAGCGAGTAGGCTGAAGGAAAGGTATTAGTGTATATTAGGTAGCATATAGGAAAACTTGTTTTGAGTGTATGTTGTAAGTGTAGGTCTGTGGTGCAATTTCCACTATTACTACCAGGCTAGCGTTAGGCTGGGCAAACTAATTCTCAATAAAATCAAATATAAACGTATGAATTATAAATAAGTTTTGTACTCTATAGTAACTGTAATGCAATAGCCACGGCTCCTAGACCCAAGCCAAAAGCGCTGAGCTGGTTGGCAGCGCCGGAAGAAGCGGCCACGGCCACAGACGACGATAAAGAAGTAGAAGACGCTGACGAAGAAGTCGAGTTCGCTGAAGAAGTCAAAGTGCTTGGGCCAAAGCTGCTGGACTGGGTAAAGACGGAAGATGCTTTGATCGAGGAAGATGGTGCAAAGTATGAAGATGAAGGAGCAGCTGTCGAAGATGGGATCACTGACGAAGAAGGAGGTGCTGAGGATGAAATGACAGAAGAGGATGATGGGGCTGCTGAGGACGACGAGGGAGCGACGGAAGATGAGGATGGAATGGTCGAAGAGCTCGATGATGGGGCAGCACTAGAAGATGAGGGGGCCTCGCTCGACGATGATGGAGCCTGGCTGGAAGAGGGGGAGGACGAGCTGGCAGAGCTCGAGGATGATCTTGCGCTGCTGCTAGCCAGTTTGATGTCGGCATTCACACCGGAACAAGCGGACTCAAAGCCAGAGTATGCGTCATCTGATTGGCCGTTAGGGCAAGTCTTGGAAAGACAAGCCTTCATAGCACTGGCCTCGTTCTCACAAACACATGAGATGTCGTCGAGGGCGTCACATTGAGAAGAGGACTTCACCACCGAGGCGGCACATGCAAGCAGACAAGCAGGTGGGGCAGCAGCCTCTGCTGAGGCAACGTAGTAGGAAAGCACTAAAGCCAAAGTATAGCTAAAAGACTTCATTTCGATGGTATCAAGGTGAGTAGAAGCTGAACGAAAGAAGAAAGAACAAGAGCTCACTTGTCTAGCCGGATCAATGCAAAATCAAAACAAGTGAAAAACATACTGAAACAAAACTGCATGCAAACACTGCATCGAGTAACTTTTCGGCTAGAAAAGAGCTTATTTGCTAGAGGTGCAAGGTGTCCTTTTAGAAAATAAAGCTATTTTTAGAATGACAGTATTTGTCGTGGAATGTTAGTCGCGACAATGTAATTGTGGAAAGAGCAGATCGAATAAAGATATAAGGATCATTGCAGAGAGCCACAGCAATGTACCACAAAAGAGTCGTACAGGAAATAAGGAGGTTTCGCAATACAGAATCGCTTCAACTTTCTCTTCCCAATGAAGGAAACACCGGTCTGCTATACGTAGATATCAAGATCTTAGACCACGCACTCTACTCAAACGAAGACATATACAGACTAGAGATCAAACTCACTAAAGGTTACCCGTTTGATGCTCCTGTGGTAGTGTTCATCAACAAAGACATCCAGGGAAACGTATTCCCGATCCCTATACACCCACACGTCTACTCGAATGGCCATATCTGCCTCGATATACTGTACGACGGATGGACGCCCGCTTGCAACATTGAATCTGTTGCAGTGAGCGTGCAGAGCATGCTACATTCAAATACGAAACTGGAAAAACCACCTGACGATGAGAGTTATGTAAAATCTGCGCCTAAAGATCCCAGTAAGTCGTCCTGGGCCTTCCACGACGACTCCGTGTAAGGGAGACGACAAAACTAGCAAGGTTGAAAGCTCTGATTACACACCTTCTAAGCACATGTGAGTGTTCCAGCGCCAGGCTCTAGGGGAACGACCTTGTCTGCTTTACAAATACAACATTATATACCCAAATCACTTTAATCATCTTAAGACTTAACACAAGGTGCTTTCGCCTCCAAAGATTGCGCGATAGAAGCACCGTGGTGGCTGTTCTCTTCTATCGCGGAGACGACTTCGCGGCGTATCATTTTCCCCGCCACACCTAGGCTATTCACCCCGGAGATATTCTCATTCTCTTTTCTTGACTTGTTTCTCCTCGCCCCTCGCTTCTCTCTGGCGCTCTCCTAATTGTGTCCATTCTGTCGGTCCCCGCTGCTAACGATTTTGCTTGGCGTAACCCCAGAGTTACATATTGTTCTACTTGCCAATTTTCATGTATTTGCAACGGCTCAGGCAGAGTAAGTGTCAGTTGTCTGTGATATTTCTCAATTGCGTCGAACTGCATGTTACTTTACATTGACAGTTCTTCTCTTCAGGCTCTTCTCGCTCATTCATACTAACCCACAGTCAACATGACTAATTCATATAAAACACTCTGCAGCTCGTTCCTCAAGCCAGATATTGACAACAGGAGCTACCACCTTATCCAGTTGCCCAACCAGCTTGAAGCGCTGCTGATAAGCGATCCTGACACTGATAAGTCATCTGCTGCACTTGACGTCAATGTCGGCTCCTTTTATGACCCTAAAACCTTACCAGGATTAGCGCATTTCTGTGAACATTTGTTGTTCATGGGCACAGAGAAATACCCTAGTGAAAACGAATACAGCAGCTACTTGTCTAAAAACTCTGGGTTTTCCAATGCATTCACGTCTTCTCTACACACTAATTATTATTTCGAAGTGGCTAATAACTCTATGAAGGGAGCTCTGGACCGTTTTTCGCAATTTTTTATCAGCCCTTTGTTTGACCCCAATTGCAAGGACAGAGAGATCAACGCGGTCGATTCAGAGAACAAAAAGAACCTTCAGAGTGATAACTGGAGATTGTATCAACTGAGCAAGGCATTGACAAACGAGAGACACCCTTACAATGGCTTCTCCACAGGTAACAAGGAAACTCTAGGAGACACGCCATTGGCCAATGGCATTGACGTGAGGTATGAGCTTTTGAAGTTTCACTCTCAGTATTACTCTTCAAACATAATGAAACTTGTCGTGCTATCGAACGAGCCAATCGAGACCATGATAAACTGGACAGTAGAAATGTTCTCTCCTATCAAGAATAAGCAGGTGAGCAAGCCCTTTTTTAAGGAGTCTCCTTTTGATACTGTGCACTACTCCAAAACTTTGATCAAAGCCAAGCCAGTGATGGAGTCGCGCAACTTACAACTATCGTTCCCGATTCCTGACTGCACGCCCTACTGGCAGTCTAACCCTACAAAGTACATCTCACACTTGATTGGACATGAGTCCAAAGGTTCTCTGCTGTACCATTTCAAGGAAAAAGGCTGGTCCAACAACTTGAGCTGCGGAAATGTCAACGTTTCACCCGGTTATTCTGTCTTTGTCGTAGAAATTGAGCTCACGAAAGAAGGCTTGAAGCACTACGAAGAAATAGTAGAACATGTGTTCAAATACATTAAGCTGCTGAGCGACCAAGGAGTGCAAGAATGGATTTTCGACGAACTTAAGGAGGTGAGTGAAATGAGTTTCAGATTTAAGCAAAAGAAAGGTGCTTCCGCCACGGCTTCGCGCTACGCTGGTTTGTTACATGACCTATCGTACTACAACACTCCTCTAGAACTGAACGACTCAATTGAAAGGCCTTCGCTAGGCTCTGTTCCTCCCGAGAACTTCCTAAAACTTTCTGCTGTGCAGAAGTACGTCCCTGAGGCTATCAGAAAGCTGCTCTCGTACCTCAACTGCTCCAACTTTAGAGTGACGCTTATCGATCAGGGCTTCTCCAAAGAGGAGACCGACAAAACTGAGAAATGGTACGGAACGGAATACGGTATCACTCCTATTTCTGATACCCTGCTGAGTGCACTGAAAGACATTGAAAGTGGCAGGAAGGAGCTGGAGGTGCCGTACACGTTACCAGAGAAAAATGAGTTTATAGCTACCGACTTTTCACTTGTTGAAGAGAATAAAAAATTAGAGGATCCTCCTGCTTTAATAAAGTCAACAGAGAAAGCAAAAGTGTGGTTCAAGGCTTCTAACGCTCTAAGTGGACCAAGATCTTCCATCACATTGAAATTCAACTTGCCAGGATCCTCTTCTACTCCTCTCAATACTACCCTACTTGCATTGTTCGTCGAAATGCTTGACGATGAGCTCAACTCAGTGTCGTACCTTGCATCCATCTCTGGTCTGTCTCAAGAGTTCAACGTTGCCAGGGACGGTATTAGTTTAGAAGTTAACGGATATTCTCATAAAATGGGGAATTTGTCTAAAAGGCTTCTTGAGACCCTCACAAGCTTCACCATCGACGAAGGGAAATGGGACAACAGATTACGCCAGCGTTTTGACGTACTAAGAGAGAAGACTCTGCGTAGTTTCAAGAATTATGGGTTCTCGGTGCCATACAACCAAGTGGGACCCACTATATCTGGTCTCATCAACGAAAACGCTTGGCTAATTGACGACCAGATAGAATGCTATGGTGCGGTGACATATGAGACACTGAAACGTTTTGTGATGAAGACGTTCAATGTGTGCTTCCTAGAGACACTGATTGTTGGAAATTTTGAGAGATCAGTTGCATTAGATATTGCAGACGAAATTGAGACAAAGATCTTCCAAAACCCCTCTGCCACCGTTTTGACTCGATCTCAATTCACGAGAGGCCGCTCTATGGACTTACCTTTGGGCAAATCGTACCATTTTGTGAAGAAAAACGTTGATCCACAAAATGTCAATTCTTGTATTGAGGTATTCATCCAGTTGGGACAAATTGCTGCAGCTTCGAGGGACAGAGTCATCACTGAAGTTATTGCCCAAGTGATAAGTGAACCTTT
Organism: Wenyingozyma naganishii; assembly: GCA_003706235.2. Classification (NCBI taxonomy): domain Eukaryota; kingdom Fungi; phylum Ascomycota; class Pichiomycetes; order Pichiales; family Pichiaceae; genus Wenyingozyma; species Wenyingozyma naganishii. Next base: position 27,467 of record PPKS02000021.1, on the reverse strand, counting down.
TTTTAACAGGCTGAGAACTCAAGAACAGTTGGGTTATGTTGTTTTTTCAGGAATGAGGGAGACGAGGACGACTTTTGGACTGCGTTTACTGATCCAGAGCGAGAGGCCAACGCCTTACCTGCTACAGCGCATTGACGCGTTTTTGAAGACGAAAATGGCTGCACACTTTGAAATTCTCTCAACAGAGGAATTTGGCAAGCACGTGAATGCTGTGGTTCAAAGGAAACAGTTGAAGCCAAAGAATCTGAGAGAGGAGAAGTCTAGGTTCTGGAACAGAATTGCTACTGGATACTATGATTTCAACAAACGTCAAGATGATGTCACTATTTTGAAGAGTCTGAACTTGGAGGAAGTGAAAGAATTCTTCCACACCAAGGTGATTGACAATTCGAGGAATGGTAAGTTAGCTGTGCATCTGGTTAGCCAGAACGTTCCCGAGCAGCCTAAAGCGAAGATTGTTTACTCTTCGATCTCAAATTACCTTTATAGCCTAAAGGATTACGACGAGGAAATCAACAGTGCGGATTTGGAAAGCTTGGTTAATGACAAGATTGCCGATGATGCTAGTCGTTCTGTGATCTCTGACCTCGTTAGAAGTGAAAAATTCCAGCAAATTGTACCAAACTTTGACCGAGAAAGTGAGATTGTGGATGAAGTTTTGAAGGAGCTAGCACAAGACTATAATACCCTTCCAATTGACAACAAGAATTCGCTGCTTGTAGACACTATCGGCGATTTCAAGTCGAAAATAGCGCTAACTCCAGCTGCTTATCCGTTGGTAGATCTAAAAGAGTATGAAGAGACAGCTGTAGATGCAAAGTTATAATGGGGCAGGATTCATAGAGAAAGGCGTGTTAGGTGGTGAAAGATAGGCGTCATACGTCTATGTATAGATTTATAGACTATAATCATTCCGTAGACTACAGATGTGCTCAAAAATAAAATGTAGTGATATAATGGGACAGTTGCACTTCAGCTGCTACCCTGAAAATTACCGCGAAGTGATTCATGTACGCCAGACATGCGTCGCGCCTTAATTTCCTTTGCAGAGTGAGCTATTGTACAAAAAGACAAGGTTTGGACTGACATGACTACTTAGACCCTGGTTCTACGTGCTGTCACACAATTGCACTACTCATACATCTGATCGTCCTAATTCTACTGCTTTGCAACGTTTTTAGCAGAATCGCCCATCTATGGTAACACCAGACGGTGAAAACATTACCGTTGCTCTTCAAAGAGAGCTGCAGCATGCAGTAGAAGAGATATCCCATGATGAGACGTCTCCGTTGCTAACCAACCATGTGACGTACGATGCGGTACCGTCATTGTCTCCATCTGAGCTAGACGATCTGGTAGAAGCAGAAATTGGATCTACAGGAGAGCGTTCTAGGTTCCCGGTGAGGCATAAGAAGCCCGGCCGTTGGAAAAGGGTAACTACTTCTGTGTCACTCTTTGCTGTTTTGATAACCATTTCGTTGATTCAGTTGCTCTACGTTTATATCAGGGCTCCCGTTTTGTATTTCAGTGCACTCGAATACAATATTAGCAACGTGACTGTTGGCCCTTTTGTGGGAGAGGGAGTACCGTTGAGGGTATCTGCTACAGTGTTTGTTGACTATAATAAAGTCAGTTGGACCTACGACAAATATGTTCTGCTTGTGCTGAGCAGAGCGCATTCTGTGACACTTGTGCCTAAAGATTTCGTGCATGTAAGAGGCTACCTTCCAGATGTAGATACCCAGAAGTCGATGAGAGAAGTAGCCAAAGTCCGCATTTCAGAGCCTATGACCTTATCGTTGGGGCAGGATAGTGCTACCAATCTTACTGTAGACGTATTATTCCAACCTGAAACAGAGGCTTTTTCTTCGTTTGCGGCAGCAGTTTTGAATGAGACCGGCTTGGTACAAATTACTGGTCGGTTGGCCTTTGGCTGCTTAATAAAACACAACTATATAAGTATTCCCAAGCGAATAACAACAGCGTTTACAACTAGCATTGACTTCGCAAAAAAGTTCAGTTTGCATAATCGAATAGACATCAGCAACTTCGAATTGAGTGCTAATAATGATTCTATAGGCTATACCGCACACGCAGAGTTGGCCGTAGATTTTCAGAATGATATTCTGTATTCAAGGGTTCCTTATATGTGTTATAACATCACACTTCCCAATTGTAGAGAGGAGTTAGTGCCGCTTGTTAAAGTTTGTAACAACGAAATTGTTGTATCCCCGTCTCTGCACAAGACCGCACTGCCGTTGACTATCGCTATGGACGCTTTGAACGAAGAATTATCCGAAAAGTGCGCTAATGGTGCCTCTTCCCTTGACGAGCTATTAAGATCAATTTTTAATAGAGCAGATATTAAGTTAGTGCTAAGCGGTGCAGCGATAAGTGATCAAACGCCTGAATGGTACCGTACGTTGATAGCTGGGCTATCAGTGACTGTGGTTATTCCTGAAGGCAGCTTTCGCATACCTGAATCGCCGAGATTAATTGAGGACTTGAATCTCAGTTATGTCCAATTTAATGAAGAAGCCCAGCACCCTGTGGTGAGTTTTGGTGCATCTGTAAAGTATACTCAACCTGAAGTCGTAATGTCGCTTAACTATTTGAATATAACTCGAGCCAAAGGAGAGGTTGCGATCATGGATGAAAACGGACCAATTCTCAGCGCATATCAAGCACAGTGGGCTGAAACTTCTCTGGACACTAGTGCTCGACTTTTTGAACTATACCAGCCTTTTGTAAAGCTGAAAGTGCTCTCGCCAGAGAAGACAGCGGAGCTTGTCAACACAATATTGAAGGGCGAGGCTGATTCCCTTCTCTTACCACTGAGCCTTAATGCTGACTTCCATCTGCAATCATCAGTACTAAACACAACGCTACAATCGATACATGCAAACACTACCTACGAGCTAGAGCCAAGTTTCACTAATATCCTCGCAAACTTGAGCACGAACCTGGAGTCTGCCATTCTCACTGATGATAATTTTACTTCAATCTCGCTTCTGCTTGACGTAAATATAGTGAATCCGCTCTCGGTAGTAGCCGAGGTGGATAGTAGAATTGGTTTTTTAATCCTTTACAACGGGACAGAGGTAGCTGATGTTAATTTAGAATTCCTAGATGCTGCTCCCAACGATGTTTCAAATGTGACTTTGACTCTGACGCTGAAGGGAACCACTCATCAACAAAAAGCAAGGCTAGAGGAAATGGCTGGGGCGTACATTTCTGGCCTCTCTCCTGTTGTAGTTTTGAAAGGGAGAAAAGACGCAGTTGGGTCACCAGAATTGGCAAAGATGTTATCGCTAGTGAAAGCAGAACTCAAATTGCCCCAATTGAACAGCGTAGCGGGAACATCCAGTTTGCCAGCACAATCTGACGACGTCTTTGAAAATGCTGAGCCCAGTGAGCAACATTCTGTGTTTTTAGTTGACTCTACAATGCATCTGATGTCCTCTCAGATAGAGCTGACACTGTACAATCCGATCGGAAATCAAGAGGTGGTGGTGACGATTTTGGAAGGAAAAGCTTCTTATGAAGATACGCCGGTTGCTTACGTGTCGAGGAGGGAACGCTTGGTGATTCCACCTGGACTTTACAAGACTCCCAGAATTGATATTTCGTATGCTCAGGGCAAGATGGGTGGTGAGCTTTTACGAAATGCGCTCAATGGAGAGTTGCAGATCAAATCCTCAGCTATCTTAAAAGTGGAGATTGGTCAGTTTGTATTGGAATTGCTTTACGAGGGAGCTGGCCTTTCTACGAAGATCAGGCTTTGATAAATAAGCCAAAGGCAGAAGTCTCTAGGATTGTTAATGTGTCCTTGGTCACTTTGATTGAGTTGAGCCCGGCTGTATTTCTGTTGAGATACAGCGGTTTGCCCCTATCTGTATTACGTAGTTTGTGATACCATATATTTTTGCTACGATGCTGCCGCATTAACTATCGCTTTAATATCTGTGTAATGATGGGGCTTCATAAAATGCAACCCTATTTTGTCCCATATCGGTTTTAGATGGTGCTTCAAGATCAGCTCTGCTATGAGCAACACATAACCGGAAACCTTTACAAGCTTTATCCAGGCCATATCCAGGTCGTCTGCTACAAAAAACTCAAGTGAGTAAAGTCCCTAGGCCATCATAGCGCCCTTCTTTCATACACTCACAGTAGCTACGTCTTCCCCAGAATTGACGCACCGATCGACGCGACTCCCCCACAATTTTGTGCACTCCGCGTCTGCAGGGCGACTCAAAAATTCCGCTCAAACGAGCGAAGTGCTCCAGCTGCGTCATCTGCGTTAAAATCTCCCCAGACTTTAGCGAAGTTTTACTCTATTTTATGATTGTGTTTGCATCTCCGTTTGTCTTGTTTTTTCCTCACTTCTTGTTTCCTATCTCCTGTCATTGCCAAAGACCATGAATTTTGGAATGAACGAGATTGCGGAGGTGGAAGAGCCCCAAATCCCAGGGAACTATTCTGCAAGGAAGCAAAACCGCTGGATTCCTGCTGCTGCCCTAGCTAGCCTGTCCAATCAAAGCAACACGAGGTCGGAGACGGCTTCGCCTGTATTGGTGGCGCCTTCTTCCCCGACTCTTCATAAGAAGTCGCTTGCTTCGAAGGACCGCAAAGATGAGAGACCGCAAGACGTTGACGAAATCCACAAGGCTGTCAACAAGTTTGATGTGTCTCCTGCCCAGATGTACTGCACAGACTCTGGCAAGCTATACCACGCTGGATCAATTTGTATAGTGCTGGTGGGAATTCCCGCTAGAGGGAAAACGAATCTGTCGATCTCTCTATGTCGATACCTTCGTTGGCTTGGTGTCAAAGCAAACCTGTTCCATATGGGTGACTACCGCAGAGAGCGGGCAAGAGATGTGCCGTCCGAGTTCTTTGACCCAAAGACAGAGAGCTATGAGGCTGCTGCTGTACGCAAGAAGCTGACTGCGATTGTGCTGGAAGACATGCTTTCGTTCTACCGCAACGATATGGGCCAGATCGCCATCTACGATGCTGTGAACGGAGTCAGGGCCGAGCGTGTTAGCTTAGCTAAACAGCTTGAAAAAGAGGGTATTAAGGTGCTGTTTGTGGAAAGCCTGATTGACGACGCTGACCTGCTTCAGAAGAACATTGCTGACGCTGCGAAGTCGCCAGATTACGAAAACTGGGACGTGAACGAGGCCATTTCTGACTACAAAAGCAGGGTGGAGCTTGTGTCCCACTCGTACGAAGAGATGTCGGAAACGGAAGACGTTACTTATATCAAATTTATCAATTTTGGCGAGCGGTTGCTGATCAACAAGGCGCAGCACGACTTCCTCACAACCCGCATCATATTTTTTCTTATGAACTCTAAGATCAAGACAGGGTCAGTTTACTTTGCCCGCTGTTCCAATAACAAGCTGAGCTTCAAGAGTGACCCTCCTCTTGACGCGAAGGGCAAGGCGTATTCAGACAAGATGTCTTCTGCTTTGCTAGACCATATAACCGCTTGTAAGGGGCTGAAAGACGTTAGCGAGATAGCAAAAACACTGACTGTGTGGACTTCCACACGGCAAAGAACCGCTCAGGCCGCACAAGTGTTCAAAGATATCAACATCAAGGTGTTGCACAGACCCGAATTGACACAGTTGAACCCAGGTGATTCCGAGGGGCTCGCTGAGGAGGAACTGAAGGAGAGGTTTCCCTTAGATTACGAGGCTTACAAGCTTGATCCTTATCACCAGAGGTACCCTCGTGGGGAGAGTTATCATGATTTGGCTGTCAAGTTTGAGCCCCTTCTTTTGGAGATTGAGCGTACGCGTGGAGATGTGCTCATCATCGCAGACGAGACTGTGATTAGAGTATTTTATGGTTATTTGATGGCCTCCTCGTGTGTTGATATTCCGTTCTTGCCGTTCCCTCAGAATGAGATAGTCAAGATCACCTACAGCGCGTACGCTAACCGCGCGACAAGAATACCTATTCCGGGTGTGGATCCTGAAATAAGGCAATAGCGTAGCATTGGCCGGATTGGTCAATGGTAATGTGTGTAGTACTGGGAAGTATTGGATGTAGCTATCTTGGTTTATCATAGTTGTTCACTTCTCGTAATTTGCGATTGGGTCTACGTAAGATGTATAGGATATGCTTATCGTGCGCCATGAGTGTATTCAGCGGCTCTAATACGTATAGTCGATTGGTCTAATAACACTTCAAACATTTTAAATGGTTATGATATCTCCAAAGTATTTATTATTCTCTATTACTGGCGTCTCGGGCCGCGCCGACGATCTAGATAGATATAGGCATGTGCTCTATTTATTTTCAGTTATTTATGACGTTTTCTTAACGTCATCTTTTCTAGTTGCATGTGTAAGCTCCCTCCAATTGTCCCTCTGTTGACGAAGCGTGCAAGGGTTTCTTCCCCATGTGTCTTTGACCAGCATCAATTCACAGATCGGCCATCTCACGACCCAATCAACTATATTGATTTCTCTCAGTAAAGATATAAGGACAAAGTAGAGTGACCCCAGAACAGACCCTAGCAAAAAGCCAACCAATATTTGCAATAAGCTATGGTACCCTAGGAAGAAACGCGAGCATACAACAAGAACAGATGTCGTATACAACATTGCTATCCCAATATTTTGGCTGTACCATGTTATATCTGTCCATTGGTAAAGCATTTTCAGAGTGAAATAGATGCTCATGAAGCCCATAAACTGGCTGTGAGCACTAGGCATTCCATACCCTGTACCAAACTCCTCTGGTCTTTCAAATGCAAGTATTTTCTTCAAAACAACATTGATCCCGTCGTTCACCACATGGCCCCCTGCTATAATAACGCTCTCTATTTCCCTTGTTGTGACAAACCAAGAAAAGTAAAATATCAGTACACCAATTGGGTAGAGAGACCAGAGTGCTAAAAAGAGTGAAAATAGATTCTCTGGATCGTAAACGACGTATGTATGGTCAAAAGGCACTAACAATCCCATTCGTAAGTGAGTTGGCAAAGCGGACTCGGTGATTGAACATCGGAACATTGCAAGACGCACATACTAAGGTGAAAAGATGATGCGTCGCGCCCGTGAGCGCGTGTTTGTGCGTGCAGACAGTCCATAATGTTCATCTTGCAGAGTGTAACGTAACATCTTTGCACCGGTTTAGATAGGAACAAGTATGACGCCTGGACTGAGGACAGAAATGTGTACTATCGCTAATCTGTTTTTTGGTCTTTGGCAATCAAATAGTCGGTTTATGTTAATGAGTCAAACTGAAAAGTTGGAGGTTATATCATATTTAGGTCCTGCTGGTATAGATATCGTCTGCCTGATGGATATCCAAAATATGTTTGCGAGGCTTCCTTCCAAAAAGGTGGGCTGACCAATTGGACACAAAGACTCTACCGAACAATTGTACATATCACAGTGCTTAGCATAATTTTTAATCGCTTCAAGCAACCCTTTAACCATCAACATTGTCCAACTCTTCAACCTTGTGTTCTCCGTTATCAGTCGCCGCACGTGTGCTTATATAATCTATGCGCTCCTTGCGCGTTGGAAATTTCGCATGGAAAATAAATGCAGATAGCTAACGGTTTATCTGAACGGTGAAGGGAGATGTTTTAATAGCCACGTGTGGCTTTGTATTCTAGAGTCTATTCCAACAGTCTCGCTAAGTAGCTGATGTGAAGAGCTGGAACATTTGTTAGCAGAGTGTAAACCTTAAGAATGGCAAAATCAAAGAGATCGCATCTAGCATGCATTCAGTGCGCACGACGAAAAGTCAAGTGCGATAAGAAGTTGCCATGTGCAAATTGTGTCAAGCGAGGAATTGGGCACGAATGTCGGAGACCCAGTGCACAGGATCTTCAGGAACAAGGGAAAAATACTGCTCTTTCGCCGGAGAACATTCTACCTGCGAAGTTTCAGCTGCATGGACTTGATGGTGACACTATTTCGAATAGGGTCGCTGCTGCGAAGAAAGATATTGGCAATTTATTGAACGCTACAAGCCAGCCGTTTCAATCCAGTGCATTTTCCTTGCCTTCTTATGTGCTGAAACCTGACTCAGTCCAGCAAGGGGCTAGGGGATCCTCTAATGACTTCAACATCGAAGAATATATCCATTCGGTGCAATCGTTTACGTTCGGTCTTACGCGAATTGAAGGTCTCATTTCTACCGTTCCCGAGCAGGATATCATACCTAGTCTGTATGAGGCTAAACTGACCAATTTTTTGCGCCAGTTAAGGTATGATATTTCCTACCGCGTATGTCTAATCTCATGTCAGCGAACTATCCTGTTGCACCAAGCGCTTGTAATGCCGTTGTTCATGGATGACCACGAACAATTCTGGAAAAAATTCGTTGAAGAGGATTTCGGTACACTCAATTATTTCAGTCACAGCAAGTTTAAATACTCGGCACCCATAGATTATCACTACTGGATGGCGTTGTACTACATGGTTTTGTGTATTGGACTTTACTTTGCACCGGATGAGCTTCAGCCTTTCATGACTTCTAGTAGTCAAGAATTGATTGAGGCTCCAAAAATACTATTCAAAGCTGCCCTTGAATGTATTTACAAGGCAAAGGCCCTTGAAATCCCGGATGTCCGCTTTATTCAAATCTACTCTCTGATGTCTGCGTGCTTCCACGCTTTTGGAAACGCGTATCTGCATAAGCAGTTCTTACGAATTGCTATTGAGACTGCGAAGTCTCTCAAACTGGATTCCATAGCGGATGATTTCTCCTCTCATGTGAGATTTGAGAAAGAGATTGGTAAAAGGTTATGCTATAATCTTTACATTATTGATAGCCTTAGTAATTACAAGGGGTCATTGATGGCTGATTTCAAAACAGACTTGCCACGTCTCCTGACTGAATCTGAACTGTTAGGTAAAGCATGTAATATAAAGAGGCAGCTTGACGATGAATACTATGGCCTTTTATACCAGCGCATAATGGTGAAGGTGGGTCAAATAAAACAGGAGAGTAGGTCTCCTGTTCAGCCAACTCTGCACATTTCAAAGTCTTGGATACTGATCAATGAGCTCAGGGAAAAGTTGGATAGTTTTTTCAAACAGGACGACAACAGTTTGCAAGCTGATATTTGCGGCACGAGGGATTACGCTCAATTTTTGCTCTACTCCTCCGTCACAAGAGAAACTTTGGATTTAGGCGCTAGAATGCTTTCCTTCATCGGAAGAAACATTTGGTGCATTAATTTCAGGAGCCATTGTCTCAGGCTTGCCATGAGCTTGCTTCTGCATAACGCAGACGCGAAAGTGCCTTCCTTTTACAGAAGGTATTGGATAGTTGTTCAGCATCTCATCTATGGTTGTATGTTCATACTGCTGGACATGCTGATGGTAAAGGACAAAGACAGTACGGTGTATACTGCTGATCAAAAATTAAAGGCGGTCAAGGTCGCTATGAATGTGATAGCGTCTCACAAAGAGACCCACTTTTCTGCTAGAGTTGGGTTTGCGGTAATCGAAAAAATGTTCCATCTTGTGAGTTCCCTATGCACAGGAACCGATACAAATTACGAAACGTTGCAAGAGATCTCATTAAAGAAATTCTTGAATGATCTCAAAATATCCACGTCTTCGAGTGGTATACCACACGCTAACTTGAGATCAGATAGAAATGTAATACCCTCTCTAGGCATGCCTCAATATCTTCGTTACAATGATGCAGCATGTCCGCAGCAAATGGTCTCGTCTCCCATAAATATGAATGTCGCAGATTCTAGCAACAAACAGATCCTAGATCCGGACTTGGATTCGTTGTTGGATGACAAGGGCTGGTACGAGTTTGTCGAGTTTTTTTTCGGTAATCACGACGAGTCTGTTTTTTAATGTATATATTACTAGAACTAATTGAAAGCAAGTTTAAAGTTGATATCTGAAATCAGGATCTTCAAACTCCATTATGTTGGCCTCGTCAATAGCGGGTTTCTCCTGCAATTTCTTCTGCAATTTGTTGCAAGTGATGAATACAAAGGCGATCACTCCGCACAATCCAACTAAAATACAAGCGCAAATGATCCACGACTCAAATGCAGGAGTGTATTTTGGCTCGTCCTTTTCTCTGAACAACTGTGGAGCAGCAATGTTCGATGAACAATAAATAACAAAAATGGCAGCAGCCGCAATATTTCTTCTGGTGTTGCCTCTGAAATTAGACGTCACAAGTGACACAAGAACTGGGAACACTGCTGGCTCAATAGCGACAAAATAATAGCCGACCAGTTTGGCACCCTTTGATTTGCCAGCATAGCACAAAACGTTACCAATTATTGTCAGCAAAGTGCAAACTACCACGCAAATGATTCTCATATTTTTGAAGTGCGTGCTGACGTAACCAGTACCCACGATGAAGATCCACGCAATGATCGAGGCAGGTAAATTCACCAAAGTGGATTCGATGGAACTAAAACCAAATGAGCGTAAGATAATTAAACCGTAACTGATCATACCTCCGTTAGGTAAGATCGTCAAAACAGTCGCCAGTAAAATAAGAATCAGCTTAATATCAAAAACAGTCTCTTTGGTTTGCCTCCAACTCCAATTGTTCTCGACTTCCGACTGCACCATATATTCACGGTAATAAGCCTTTTCTTCTGCGGTCAAAAATGAGCAAGTCTCTGGAGAATCTGGGAAAAAGAAAATAATGACAAAACTCCACAAAAACGTTACACATCCGTAGATGATAAAGATGAAGACCCATGGACTATGAGAGCCCTTAATGTGTCCAATACCGAAAGATGCAAAAGAAGCGACGATGGCACCAATATCGTTACCCGCAAACCATATACCCGTTCTCAGTGGCTGCTGTGCCGGCTTGTACCACATAGATGTGATCAGTACGAAACTTGGGGAAACAGCACTTTCAAAAAACCCCAAGAAGAATCTTGCCGCCAATAAACCGGAATAGCTAGTACAGGCACCAGTACAAGCCAGTGTTATACCCCAAAGACACACTGAAATACCAACAAATTTTCCAACGGGCACGAGCTGCAAAATCCTAGCAACACAAAAGTTTCCTGCCAGAAATCCAAAGTAAAAAATGGAGGAAGACCATGAGTAGTCTTGGCCCACTAGGTGCAGGTCTTTCTTCAGGCCAAAAATGGCACCAGATGAAATAGCTAACTTATCCATAAACTGCAACCCATAGGTAAGGGACATAATGATCAAAAGCCTGTAATCGACCTTTCTGAACATGCGTTTCTCATCTACCAGAGGCAACGAAACGTCAATGACCTCAGCTTCCTCGGTCGTCTGGGTCTCCTTTTTATCTAACATAGTGTCGGCCCTTGCGAGGTGACTAGAGCTACTGGACATAAATGTAGTTTACTTTGTTAAGTAAAAGTTGAAAGGATTTTGCCTAGGAGGCAGCGGTCTATCCATGGAGATATATAGCTTTTTGAAAAATAATAGATAAATTGAATCTGACTCCTTCTATCGATGATTTCTTGTTTCCTATCGCAAAATAGATAGCATGATATGTGCATTAATGCGCTCTATCGATTGAAAAATTTACGATTAGGCACAGATTATATGCATAAAGTACGTGTTTGCGCTAAAATATCGGCCGAAGTCTCAACTGGCGATGTGGTGTATGGGTTATCTGCTGAAGTCTAGGTAAATTCTGTGTAAAGATATTCGCTCTGCGCGGTATATACCCTATTTAATAGCCGAACTCTTATCAGCTCGGTCATAGGCGTCAAATATGACTTCCCAAAACTCTTCTACGTTTACACTTTGTAAAATTGTGACGCCATTACCCTCTGGGCCTTTCGTGGTCGCACCATCGCGTTCTCCGCCAATCTCTGTAATGATAGGAGCCTTGACGTAGGTATACTCTAAGTTTTTGATGTTGTAAAATTGAAGGAGCGCAGCGATGGCCACCGGGTCGTGCATACTTGGGCCTAGATTGTCCCGGCCTAGTCTTGCTTTGAGCCTCTCGTGCATAGAGCTCAACAGTTCGTAGATCAATAGTCTGAATTTTGTCGCATCTTCTCTATTCTCCGCATTGAGCAGTTCCTGTTGCTTTTCTACTGTAGCCTTTGCCGTATTGGTCAAGTCCAATGGCGCTAATATGATTTTCTCGCACAGAACCTCATCGCTGAACACTTCACGGGCAGCCAAGGGGTCACAAGCCACATTGAACTCAGCCGCAGACTTACGGTTGAAAACTGTGAAGGCCCCGCCCATAATTGTTAAATATCTAATCTTCTCTTTCGCTTCGGGGTATTCTCTAAAGAAGAGTGCCATGTTTGTGAGAGGCCCAATCGCCGCAATACTGATTTCTCCCTCATATTTACTAATCAGCTCATTTAGCCGAGGAAAAAACTCTTGAGCAGGTTTAGCTGAGGCCAGCGCTTCCGGTAATAGTGTCGAACCATTCAAGCCAGTAGTACCATGCACCTCTGGGCAATAGTCTGGCTCACGGTCCAACGGAGTCGCCGCACCAGGGTACACGGGAATGTTTGGCTTGCCAATGGCAGTGAGGTACCTGAGTGTATTGGTGGTAGTGTTCTTCAAAGAAGAGTTACCGTGGACTGTGGAAATACCCAGTAGGTTGAAGTGGGGATTATGGGCGCCTAATGTTATCGCTACTATATCGTCCTGACCGGGGTCACAGTCTATCCACAAAGGGATCTGGTAGTCAATAGTCATGTCAAGTGGGTGGAATAACTAAAACAGTGCCTTCTCTCGACGCAATACGCAACAGCACGACGGCGTGTATAAATACGCTTGACTCGGTCACACCTTTGTCTCTCTTAGTAAACAATATTCATAGGCATTATTTTCTTTTTCATGCATGAGAAAAAAGTTAATAATTCGGCCGAGCGTTTTTACATGCAAGACGTCAAGAGTATATAAAGGATGAGAAAAGTGCAACGGCTGGTGTTGCCAAGATGTTGATAGGCGATAAGCGATGATGACGACTCCGGATTTCGACTTGGAGGAGTTTTGCCACGACATGCCGAAGGTGGAACTTCACTGCCACCTCTTCGGTACCGTCCGCAAAAACACATTCGAGTTCTTCAATGATAGGGCAGGCAAGCCCTTTGAACAGCATGAGATTGAAGCATTCTACACAAGAGGAGAAAAACCTATAGGAGTTCTGCGTGTTCTTCGAGCATTAGACGCTCAGCTTATCGTGGGTCCGGAAGATCTTTACAGATTGACGTTCGAGTACCTGGAGGATGCGAGAGCTCACAACGTGATGTACGCGGAGTTTTTCTGGAATCCCACTGGTACGGTATACGAGTCGAAAATACCGTACAAGGATGCACAGCAAGCGATAACAGATGCCATAGATAATATAGAAAAGTCGCACGGTATAAGAGGCAGACTTATCTGCGCCATAGATAGGGAGTCGACACCCGAAAATGCCGTGAAGATGGTTGAATGGATGATTGAGAACCCCCATCCGAAGGTTATAGGCATTGGCATTGACTACAGAGAGACGGAAAGGCCGCCTCACTTATTTAAAGAGGCATACAAGAAGGCTAGGGATAACGGCTACAAGATGACAGCACATGCGGGTGAATTCGGAGAGCCTTCAACGAATGTCGACTATGTCATAAACACTTTAGGCGTCGACCGTGTGGATCACGGATATACCGTTATCGATAAGCCGGAGTTAATTGAGCAATGCCTGGAGGAGGGTACTATTTTCACTGTAGTCCCCACAAACTCATACTATCTTCGCACACTGGATCCCTCTGAGTGGGCCATGAAACATCCTATCAGAAAGATGATTCAACTAGGCTTGAGGGTCCATCCTAACACAGACGATCCGACGCTTCACCACGTGAATCCAACCAAGGTATGGCTTATGATGGTGGAATGTTTTGACTGTACTGTTGCTGACTTGAAGGGATTTTGCATGAACGGACTAGAAGCAGCATGGATCGACGAGAGTGTCAGACAGAAGTGGAAGAAAGAGTGGGCAGTTTACTTTGATAAGCACTTATAGACAAGTTTGTTCAATTTATAAATTCTATTTAGTTCAACGAGCCGTGGACTCTGAGGTACTGCTTGATTGTGTCTAGTGCAGATTCCTTGAAGTCGATAAACTTGTAGCCGCCGTCGACGAGTGCCACGACATTGTCGATGTCGTAATCGGCTGTTCCTGCAGGGATCGCGCCGCCAGGTTGACCTTTCGCAATTTTCCCCTTTAGGGCAGGAATGTTTTCGTTGATAACGTCAGCGGCATTTTGCGTCATCCAGCGTCCAGCAACGATGAACAGCCTGTTTCCCTCAACTTTTTCCTGTTGCAGGGGCAAGATGTGGAACCTGGCAACGTCCCTAACATCCACATACAATTGAGCAGGGGTGGTAAGAAGGTCAGTGCTATCGACTGGAACTTTCCCCACGTCGATGAGAAACTGATTAGAAGTGTTCAAAGTTTTGCCAACTGCAAAGTCAAACAGCTGAGGGCCAAACACAAATGGTGGATTGACAGTAGACAATGTGAAGTTTGGCTTCTCATTCTTGACGAAGTCCCAAGCTGCTTTTTCCGCGTAAGTCTTAGACGCTCTGTAAGCAGTAGAGGAATTTTTCACGTTCTCCCACTGAACGGGATTCCAGTCCGCATTAGTGTATTTTTCGCTCTTCAATGGGTCGCTGACAATGGCAGCAAACGAAGAGGTAATAACAACCTTCTTCACCTGAGGGCCGTACTTCTTGGTGGCCTTCAAGATGTTAGTTGTTCCCTCGACGGCAGGAATTAGGTAAGTCTCTTTGAACTTACTCTCATCCGCACCGAAAAAAAAGGGTGATGCCGTGTGTAGAACGTAGTCAATCTCGGAATGGCTCTTCAGCACCTCGTCAAATGCATCGGGTTTGGCAATGTCCTCAACAATCTCGAAAGTAAGTTTACCTTCAGGGTATTTCTCCTTGAAAGCGTCCAAGAATGGCTGGATTCTGGCTTCAGATCTTCCAGTTCCGATAACGGTATATCCTTCGGACAAAAGTTGGTCCACAATGTGGTTGGCGATAAATCCAGTGGCTCCCGTAACTAAGACTGTCGACATTTTATAAAGCTGTATGCAAATTGAGTTTTTATTGTAAAGGAAAAAGAGAAAGCCGGTATAGACTGAAAAAAGCGCTAAAGCCACTCTTTTTATAGGGCAATCGGCGATTGCATATGGTCCTCGCAAAATTGCGTATCCAGCCCTGGCATTGTTTTCGTTTTATCGCGCATGAGGCAAACCGGGTTTTTTTCGCTGATAAGAATAGGAAGTACAAAACTGGTGGGGGGAACAATCAAAACTTATATAAAGCCCGCCTGAATGCCTCACTAGTTGTGATGAGGCAGCAGCTACAGCCTATCTTTTGTAAATGTGTGGCTTACTATTGCAGGACACACAAGTTGCAGTGACTTTCGGTATCCGTCTATGAATAAAGCGTCCCTGTATGCCACTACGTGGCTTTCTTTCTCCCAAGGCCAAACGTCCAGGTCCGGAATGCCTCACGTGAGCTCTGTTTCTGAGGCATGATTCTATATTCTGATGCTAAGAGAATCGTAGTACAATGCTTGCCTGTCGTTTCATGGAGATTAGTACCAGAGACAAGGAAAATTCCCGTTCTTGGACGCAATCACAACAATCAAACTGTTGTAACGTAGAAGTAAAGTGACCACCCAAACCGCGAAATTAAATTTGTAATCAAAAGTTTTACAACGAGGTAAACGTTTTTACTGTAAATCATATCAAAAAACTGCGAACTATCTAAAAAATCACATTTTAAGGGCAATTCAGGAGGAAAACTAGGATGCAAAACTCTAGTTTCCAGTTAAGCAACTACGTAAATGTTATGGCCGACTGTATGTCCTTACATAATCCTTAGTTCTGGCCGTTCACTCTGAGGTACTGCTCGACTGTGTCAACAACAGACTTTTCAATGGGACCGAATTCATAGCCTCCCACCTTTGCTAATAAATCAGAATTGTCGAAAGGGAAAATTTCAGCTTTAGACGGCTTTTGGTTTGGGTTACCCTTAACAAACTTTCCCGGGTAGTGCTTAGAAAGAATGTTCAAAATACTCTGGCCCTGGAAGTCATCAGTGGCAAAAAATACTCTCTCGTTATGCAGTTGTTCCTTTTCGAAGGCCAAAATGTGAAAATTAGCAGTGTCTCTCACGTCAACAGCTAATCCAGCAGATCCTGTATAGTACTCTGTACTTGAAGGGTCAACCTCAAGAGCGGCTCTAATGACTTCGTTAGATGCGTTCAAGGTTTTCCCAACAGAAGAGTCAAATAACTGAGGACCAAAAATATAAGGGGGGCAGACGGTACTTAACGTAAAGTTTGGTGACTCAGTCTTGACAAAGTCCCAAGCAGCTCTCTCAGCTGAGACCTTAGAGAAAATATAAGCAAGGAACTCGTTTGAGACATCGTCCTCAGTGATTGGGTTCCAGTCCTTGGAAGTGTAAACGGGATTTTCGGCGAGAGCCTTATGGAATACGCCAATGGCAGCAAACGATGAGGTAACGACAACGTTGATTACCTGTGGAGCGTACTTTTTGGTAGACTTTAAGATATTGGTAGTGCCCTTAATTGCTGGGTCCAGGAAAGATTCCTTGAAACTCTTGCCGCCACCGAAAGTGATTGGAGAAGCAGTGTGTAAAACAATCTTGATCTCTGAGTGCTTCTTCAATACCTCATCAAAAGCATCATCCATGGCAATGTCCTCGACGATTTCGTAGCACAATTTGCCCTGGGGATACTTCTTTTGAAACTCCTCTAGTTGGGGTTGGTATTTTGCCTTAGATCTGGCGGTTGAGACAACCTCGTAGTTTCTCGACAGTAAAGCGTCAATAACATAATTGGCTAAAAATCCGGTACCTCCAGTGACTAAGACAGCCATTATTGAGTTGTGTGCACTGACGGGTGTCGAGATGGTACTTTCAATCGAAAGTAAAATCACTAAAGAAATAGAGGTCTTTATATATAACTCTTCTTACGTAAGCCTCTCAAAATGCTATTGCCCACAGGGCCTGCTTCGGTGAACACCTAACCAGGAACCAAAAAATAGCAATTTGGTCAGCATTTTCTTAGTACAATAACAGTTGATGCATAAGAAATAAACTAAGACCCCCTTCCCTACTAAATCCTAACTCCGAAGTCCGCAAAAGGAAAGCTTAGTAATACAATTACTGTGAACAAACTATGGAAATGGCCGAGCAGAGCAGTATTAATAATCGGCGGTGAACCAAGAAGATTATTGATGCAGGAGATATTAGTCGTTTGCTTAGAACTTGTAAGCATTGGATTGCTTGCAGTGCACTTGGAACATCTTGCGTAGACTTGCTGAATATTCGACTGAAGAAGCTTCGACATTCGAATTTATTGCGACATGTTAATGTCGCAGCGTATGGTCACGTGCCATTATCGGAGTAAGTTAAAGCAGGCGAGATTGTCAAGAGTGCATGACGTAAAAGCAGGAATAACATTAATGCTAATGAACTGTATTATAAATTGTATAGGCGCTTCTGATATCCTTAATATGTTATTTCAAGTAGTGTGTTTAATACTTCTATATGACAAAATGTGCGCTACAGCACGAATGACTTTGCCATTCAGATCAAAAGTTTAGTTCGAAAAGATGTGTGTAATGCCTTACAAGAATTGTTGTAATGAAATCTCTCACCAAATGAAAATCAGTAATCCTATCAACGTAATTGTGTAGGCTATATGAAAAAACCTCAGTGATTCATATTACAGCGACGTTACTTTATCTCTTTCTTATTTAGCCACATTCCTTCATTTCACGTCATCTATACCTTAATTTACATTCTATAGTATCGTCTTGTTTAAAGTTCTGTTTCCTAAAATTACATTGAGAATTCATCTTGTTAGTCTCGTCTTTATTGTATCTCAACTCCACTTATTCCAACCAAGATCACGGAATCATATATAGGTACATAATCATTTTGCACCATTGATCACGTGACTGTTAGTTGAGAATATGTTGTAATGCAGATCTCCATCTAGTTAGGATATCTACAAAACTACTAGACGTAGTCACATTAAAAGTGACTAGAATCTCTGTATTATTCATTGTTTTTCCAATATACGTATTCCTTAGTATTCCATTCTTTGCATAGTTCCTAGGCTCTGCCACTTCATTATTTAATTTGCATGCTTGTTGCTCCATTGCCCATCCTACTTTCTCCCTTGCTCAGCCTCCTTACTCTATTGCACAGCCTATCCGCTCTTTAACACCATTGTTTTACTTCCCTTCTTATTGTTCTAATGTCAATGCTCTTGTCGGTTGCCTTGTTCATGACCATGTGCAAATTCATCAAAGTTTGAATTATTTTGACAGGCAGTCACGTGACGATATTGCCCTACATCTTCATGTCGTAACCAGATATCTCAATAATAGTCTCCAGTCAAAGTTGAAAAAAAGCTCAGTGGCTTGGCGGAGTAATGACTTTAGCGGCGACATTGGTATTGGAATTGCAATGTTGAAGAAAGTTAGCAAATTACTGGCATTTTCTTAATCCTTTACAGATATTCTGAATACGCGTTTCCTTTTAGAAAAGTGCATACGATAATGACCGTTTCAAAAACATTGTAAAAACGTATGGCTTGCAAACAATCTTATTGTTGCCAAAATAGGTAACTGATGGTCTCAGCTGGTTAGCATGTCTTCAACAGCAGTTACCATTTTTACTTCTGCTGCCAATAATGACTTCCACAGAACTCATTCAGTTAGTTTGTTTTCAATTTTTTTTGCAAAAATGGAGACCACGTATGACAGACGCATCATTGGTGGTAATTGATTGTCAAGTTGAATCAAGGGTTATAAGCAAGATAGTGGTGACCTCGATGGACTTAAATAACTACAGAAACTTATTCTAATGCAATTATTGAAACAAGAATTAATTGTATCCTCTGTAGCGTTTATGGCCCAAAGGAATCCTAGACCAAAGGAAAGTACAGAACCAATAGTCGCTACCTTATTTGTTTTAAATTATAGGCTTTTCCTCGATTATCACAGTTTTTTGGATGAAAAGTAGAAATTTGAAGAAGGGGTGTCGCCTGGAGGGATCTTGTGTATTTGACAATATCCATTTTCTTCCATCCTGGTGTTATTCATTCTCATAATTGAGTTCTGGATTACAAATGGGAAATGACAGTTCCTGTAAAATTGATCTCACGAGGGGCCCTCCAGCCAAACGGACTATAAGGCATAATCACTTTTGGCATATGCTCTTAATGGTTGCTGGGATGTAATTAGGATAAGTTTCACTATCACAACTAAACTTTGAGGCTAAAGAAGTGCTTTAAAGACTACTCAATGTGCGTAAGAAACATTCCTCCAGACTGGCAGAGACAAAGTTCCCTAAAGATAAATGAAACATAAGATTGGAAAAAATCGTTTAATGTAGTGCATATCAACCCAAGTCAATTTGCTCTAGGGTATAGAGCAGCATCCCTCTTTTAATCTTCCTTAAAAATGGAATTTCGTACTACTTTTTCCCAATTCATGCTGGCCGCCTCATGGTAAATATTGGCATTACCCTGAGAATTTTTGTTATTTCATTTTCCAATTCATTTTCCAATTCACACAGTCACCAATACCAGAAATAATACACACAATCTTGTCCTGTTTCAAGCAGCCGTGAATCCATTGTCTGATTACATATCTTGGCGTAAACGTGCTAAAGTTGTCAAAGACAGAAAGCAAATTTTTTCAATGAGACACTACCTCAAAAAAAAATCCTGTATTTTCTGTACAAACTATTTTGATTGGATGATTGAATTGCAGTGCTTTTGCAGGGTACTAATACCGAATAAAACTACTCTTTTCGATCTTTCCTTATTTGAAGCATAAAGCTATCTGCATTTGTTTGATATGGGAACACCTTTTTCAAAAATGACATTTGTAATATAATAATCAGAATAGCTACTCCAAACGCTAAGAAATTGTACTCCCAGCAGACATCAACTTCCAATCTCGTTCATAATTTTGTTGTCAAGTGCAAATGCTACTTGGTGTCAATAGACTTACATAGACTGGAAAGAAGAACTGGCAATAATTTTAGGTACATCAATTTCTCGATTGGTTTCACATCTTTTTCGCCCGACAGCCAGCAAACATTCCAACGCAATCTATTAATTAGTACCGCCATTTTAAACGGGGAAAATGAGCATTAAGATTTGCACGAGTACAAATCATCGTCCCGTATACTGAAAAAGAAAGTACGATATTAAAACTGCAAGCACATTTTCTTACTTTTTTAGGTATATAGGCAATGAATGTTGCGGCTTTCAGCTTAAAAGGCAGACCACTTAAACTAAATAAACAAGTAAAAGTCACTAAGATCGTCTACTTTGGGAATGCCTTACTATCACTTCTAGTAATAAAAATGTGGCTAACCATAAATAACTCAAGCATTTACTGCGTCTGTGAATGCGTTGCTAAAGTACTGGTAAAATATTTTTTCGTCCCGGTAATCCCCAGAAATGAAAATGCATACAATTGCAGACCATCCACATTAGTCGATAAGTACGGTGAGGTACGAGACTATTGCTTCCACCGTTGATTGCTGTTTTAGGACGTTAAACATCTAAAAAGCGTAGATCGAGTTGGTATATGTGCAAGATTTATTGAGTGTTTTCTTCGTTCAGCTTCTGAAAACATAAGGACGGGGAGACTAATCTACACAAGCAAGCTCGGAACTTCCTAAGCAATTCAATGCAGGTAGACGGTACAAAATAGATGTCTAGCTCTGCGGACCATCCTTTTGTGGAGAAATGTTTTTGATTACTCCTTAAACATTGGGGCACCTTTTTTTTCCACTTTTAAGCATAACGTACCTAAAAGCAACATCAGTTGTTTTCCTACTTGGAAGGGGTCAATGCCAATTAAAATTTGGTCTTCTGTTTTCCTTACTATTTCGAAAACCACATCCGTGTCTAACGTGTATTACAAATCTAAATTTGTTGCTGACCCTCTGACCTAACTATGTTTAATCGTCTGCAAGCAATTTTCAAGGAATTTCAAACTATACTCTATCTACTTAATGACTGTCAATAAATTTTTATAAAGTTAAACCACGGGACTAATTACGACAATAACAAAATTTCAAGGGGCGTAAAAAGGTAAAACTTTTTGTGACCATCTTTATGTATGAGGAGTTTTAAGCGTCCATTTTCCACATTGGTAGCTCTTTTTGGAAGTTTTGGAGTACATTTTTTTTATATATATATATATATATGATGTTTGCAGCAATGGTTAT
Source organism: Wenyingozyma naganishii (assembly GCA_003706235.2). Classification (NCBI taxonomy): domain Eukaryota; kingdom Fungi; phylum Ascomycota; class Pichiomycetes; order Pichiales; family Pichiaceae; genus Wenyingozyma; species Wenyingozyma naganishii. The sequence continues at coordinate 6,207 of PPKS02000021.1, read as the reverse complement.
ATTTATAAAACAAACAGGACCAAATTGAATCAGCCCACTAAATTTTAGTATTCCCTCCATGATTGTCGTCATTAAAATATTACTGGCGCTGACCATATGTCACTTCGGACTTGCAGATTTATCTCAGCATTCATTTCAGCGTGCTACAGGATGTAGCATTGAATCAAATGCTGCGGTAGAAACAATTCCGGGTTTCAATCTTAAAGTTTATGAATACCCCTATGCTTCTTCGTTTTACACCACTTTTGGTTTCATGGCAAGTGACTATACAACAAGAAGCTTATTGGCAACTCAGACGGGCATCACTTATCCTCGGATTGCTTTCTCAACCGATTACTCGTCATCGGTACAGTTGACTTGGACAACGGAGTTTTTTGGAGTGACTGTTACTGCATTTCATTTTGCAATGGAGTTTACTGGATATTTTTTAGCCTCTGAAACAGGTATATACACGGTTCGGGCAATTTTAATTGACGATAGTGTTATAATGTTCCTGGGAAATGGTGCTTTCGCATGCTGTGATAGTGATGCGATTGGACAAAATAGTGGAGACAGTTATTTGGTATTTGGATTTTGGAGACCAGAGCAACCCAATGACAGCGAAAAAGGATATGTTTACTTAGAAGAGGGTTACTATTATCCGGTGAGAGTTGTTTATGTACAGCACTTCCATAACGCAAACCTAAACATTGAAGTGATTACCCCCAGCGGCCTAGTCTTGACAAATTTTGCTGATACTGTTTTCCAATATAACTCACAAGAAAGCCTGTCATGTTCTGCCACCACTGTTTTCCCCAACCCTCAAACAACCACAACTATTCCAGGTTCATCAAGTTTCACATTCACTTCGGAATACATTATTCCATCGGGAACCGAGAATATCACGACGCAGGAGATTGTCGTTGTTACACCAACTGAGCCTCTCCACACTACACTTATCCCTGGCTCCTCAAATAGCACTTTTACATCCCAAGTCTTGATCACCAGTGGTACCAGCGTATTGACAACAAGTGAAATTTTTGAAGTTACACCTACTGATCCCTTGCATACCACCACTGTAGTTGGTTCTTCAGATACGACATACACTACTGCCACGACCATTAGCAGTGGTGACTTTATAATTACAACCAGTGAGATTGTTGTAGTTACTCCATTGACCACTACCACGATCCCAGGTGATACACCAACTACCTACACTACTGGTATTGTCGTCACTACTGGATCTACCCCATACACTACCACTGAGGTTGTGGTAGTTACTCCATTGACCACTACCACGATCCCAGGTGATACACCAACCACCTACACTACTGGTATTGTTGTCACCACTGGATTGTCTACTTACACTACCACTGAGGTTGTTGTGATTACTCCATTGACAACTACCACCATCCCAGGTGATACTCCATCAACATACACTACCGGCATTGTCGTCACTACTGGATCTACCCCATACACTACCACTGAGGTTGTTGTGATTACTCCATTGACAACTACCACTATCCCAGGTCCTACACCAACCACCTACACTACTGGTATTGTCGTCACTACTGGATCGTCTACTTACACTACCACTGAGGTTGTGGTAGTTACTCCATTGACCACTACCACGATCCCAGGTGATACACCAACTACCTACACTACTGGTATTGTCGTCACTACTGGATCTACCCCATACACTACCACTGAGGTTGTGGTAGTTACTCCATTGACCACTACCACGATCCCAGGTGATACACCAACCACCTACACTACTGGTATTGTTGTCACCACTGGATTGTCTACTTACACTACCACTGAGGTTGTTGTGATTACTCCATTGACAACTACCACCATCCCAGGTGATACTCCATCAACATACACTACCGGCATTGTCGTCACTACTGGATCTACCCCATACACTACCACTGAGGTTGTTGTGATTACTCCATTGACAACTACCACTATCCCAGGTCCTACACCAACCACCTACACTACTGGTATTGTCGTCACTACTGGATTGTCTACTTACACTACCACTGAGGTTGTTGTGATTACTCCATTGACAACTACCACCATCCCAGGTGATATTCCATCAACATACACTACCGGCATTGTCGTCACCACTGGATCTACCCCATACACTACTAGCGAAGTTGTTGTGGTTGTCCCTACGACCGTGCCCCTTCGCACCACTACTATAGGCGGACCTTACGACCACACTTATACTTCGCACATGACTTTCATTGTCTCGTCTTCTACAATTACCACGGATGAGGTAATTGTCATCACACCAACTGACAAGCCACGCACGACAACTATTCCTGGTCCAAAGGCTACGACTTTTACAAGTCATGTTGTAGTCACCACCGGCTCAAGCCCATTCACATCTGATGAAATAGTTGTTGTCACGCCTACTTATCAGTACTCTAATTCTACATATAGTTTGCCTCACATCACTTTGGCTTCTAAACCAAAGGATACCACGGTCACGACAACTGAGTTGGGTCCAAAGTCAGACAAGACTTCCACTGCGACTGAAAATCCTGACTCGTCGTTTGTTCACTCTGCAGGAACAGCTCTGGAAAATATTTCTGGTGGAAGTCTCACCACATATATTATTACCGAACACGGTCAGATTATCACTGTAATCACTGAGTGCTCCACCACGGCAGCTCCCACCAATGGAGGTGTAGCTACAGGTTCTACAGCTGAGGGTTCTAACGCTAGTCACTCTGAAGTTCGTACAGCCGGAGATGTACCAACTAGGGGGGTGTCTTCCTATAAAACTGAATCCACCTCAGATGCCTTTGTACCAATCTCATCAACCGGAGTTCAAATCGACTATCAAGGCAAAGGTTCCAAGAGTGTTTTATCGTATTGTTTAAGCGCGGTATCGCTACTTTTTGTTGGTCTTGTAATTTGATGAGGTCGATCAACAGCCGGTTCGTAGCCAGGCAATTTCATCGATACTAAAATCACTGTTCTTTTTTTGTCGTTCTTTTACTATCTTTTATCTCTGTCAATCTTTGTACTGAGAGTGTTGACTACTGGAGGAAACAAGACCTCTAAGAGAGTATTTAGTTTATACCGTTTTTTTTTAGCCTCAATATTACACCGTTTTTTTTAGCCTCAAAATATTTTATGTAATCAGCTTTTTTTTAATTCATCTGGATGGCAAAAAAATTATTGTCTTCGAGGCTAAGCGATTGCTAACAATTTTAGCTTACATTGAGCAAATGGGACCAGTAAATTTATATCGCACTGCTTAAGACTTATCTGGCTGTAAAATGAAGTAAATCCGATATAGTAGACTATGAAGTTTTTTATCTTCCAGAGTATAGCAAGAGAAAATTTAATACTTGCAAAAGTTCCTCAATTTGGCGGTTCTATCAAAAACTGGACCGACTCCCTTTCTTGTCACTAAAATTTTTTTTAGGAGATTCTGCCGTTTTTGTTATTGAGGAAATAGAGAAAAGCTTGAGGTACTGTTTATAGATGGCATGTACTTTCGAGGCAAATGGTTCTCTTGTTCAGATAAGTAGCTGCGCCATGATAATGTTACAACGTACCATCACGCGATGATCTTCAAAGTAATTCAAACATCGATAAAACAACTATAAAAGATGATATGAAAACTAGTAGAACCAGTCACTACATATAAGGGATTGCTGTCTACAAAGAGATAAAGAACTGAACTCAGGAAGAGAAGAATATATGTAGTAATATTGATAAATAATACTGAGGTTTGATAAATTTCTAGTACGTCTAATCCTAATAATATTGCAGATATTCTATATAAGAGGGGATTTGGATTACAACAGATAAGTTCTCTCAAATTTAGCAAAGCATGTTTTTTAAGAGCAAATTGGAAATTAAACTTTGAAATTGTCGATTTGTAATATTTGCTTATATGCTGGCTTTGAAAATGTCTCCCTAGTTGCAAAATAGTTGCATGGAGGCTGTGAGCAAATTCAACATTCTTTGCTTCATGAAATTACTAAAACCAAAGTAGGGACAAATCAATTTTTACAGTCCAAACTAACCGGTGATCGGTGCAATGTAAACGCGCCGTAAATCAGAGTCCAAACTTATTTTTAGGTGCACTAGGCTGAACAGGTTGCTTTAATGGTTGTTCGCATCGAACGTTTGGGGGTTCTTGTTGTAATGCAGATCTCCGTCTAGTTAGGATATCTGCAAAACTACTAGAAGTAGTCATATTAGAAGTGGCTGGGGTCGCTAGATTATTCATCTCTATTATTATATAAGTTCCTTGGTCTTCTATCCTTTCTACATTTCTAAAAATCGGCCACTTCATGCTTAATTTATATTCTTCTACTTCTCCGTCAGATAGCCTATTTTCTCTTTCAAGCCATTGTTTTATTTTTCTTCCCGTTTTCCGGATGTCAATGACCTTATCAGTGACCATGTTCATGACCATGTGAATGACCAAGTCAATAATCATCGGAGTTCGAATTATTTTGACAGGCAGTCACGTGACGATATATTACTACATCTTCATGTCGTAACTAGATGTTCGGAAAAACTATTTTTCTCGTACTCCTCCTTTGCGTCCAATTTTGAAATTATTTTTTTGAGTTGGCATGGCAATGGAAATTCTCAAACGTAGGAATAATCGAAAGAGTAAGTCTTTCAAGAGGAAAATAGCTCATTGCAAAGTTAGGTATACTTTTAGGATTTTTCTTCGCCGAAGACAAGTTGTTTTGGAAATTCAGAATGAACACCAGCATAGCATGAATCAATTTTTCTCGGGCAAGACTCCTCTGTATCTGGAAAAGCTTATACTTTCTCAGACAAAAAACAATTCAGGTGGTAATAGCCATCACGTTAAATCTGCAATTCTTGTGATCTATACCAAGCACCTGAGGCAAAATTCCCCCATGTATTTGGAACTTCAGGATTTGCCGACGTACTGGATACACAATCTTATCAAGAGGAACAGTGAAGCAATTCCTGATAGGGAGAAGCATACCGGTGCGATGCTGAGTTTTAATGGCAAGCTAATGCGCCTAGAAACTTGGCTGCGAAATACCCAAATGGATGACAAAGCGGTACTACAGGCATTAACAGTAGATTATCGAGAGGATTTACAAGATGTAAGTCAGCTCATTTATACACATTACACTTGGAAAAAAGAGTATATTCCCCGCGTATCAAGGCAAAGGTTCCAAGAATGCACTATCGCATTGTTTGAGTGCAGTATCGTTGCTCTTGATTGGTCTCATTATTTGATGAGGTCACCGAAGAGTAGGCTCCTTAGCTCCGCCAACCCGGCATCAACTCAAGCCTCGTTCTTTTTCTTTGTTATTTACTTACCGTTAGTTTTTCATATATACATATATATAGATATCTTCACTCAAGTAAGTGCTTCTCCTCGAAGCGTTTACGAGTTGTAAATGTATCGAAATACAACAGAGTATGCGAAATTGCTTTTTAAGCTATGTATTTGTTATGTAATCAAGTTTTTTTTTGTTTCTATTGGCATCGTAAAAATCTGTCTGTTCTCGCCGCAAAATTGTTATGCAATCAAGTTTGAGTTGATCAAACTAAAACTATGACACTGGTGTGGACCTTCTTCATAGGTACACCAGTTTGAAAATGCTTCAGGATTTAGTTGGGATCTTTGCGAGCTATGTTATCTCCGAACTTTGTAGATGTCGTTGGAAGAAGAAATCACTTTTCTATATTGTCGTAGGTGTAACTTCGAAATTTAGTTTTTTTAGATGGGAGTGTTCATTTGAGATTTCTAAATCTAAGAAGTCAGGAATATTTTTGTGGATTTTTCAAAGCACAGTAGTTGTTCTGAATCATTTTTTTGACCAATTCACAATTATCTAGCAGTTGTGGCCAAGATTTCGTGCTCACATGGGCTATATAGTGTCTTTCATATTGTTGGTAAAGTTGTGACGTTTTTGTTGTATTTTGGCGTTTTTGTTGTAGTGGATTTTTTCAGTTTGTAAACGAACTTTTTTCATTCGAAGGGTTAGTGTATAGGTTGTGTAGTACTTTTGTGTAGTGTTATGTGTTTTGTCGATGTTGTGCGTTGTGTTGTGTGGTGTGTTGTGTTGTGTGGTGTGTGGTGTGTGGTGTGTGGTGTGGTGTGTGGTGTGTGGTGTGGTGTGGTGTGGTGTGTGGTGTGTGGTGTGTGGTGTGGTGTGTGGTGTGGTGTGTGTGGTGTGTGGTGTGTGTGGTGTGTGGTGTGGTGTG
>PPKS02000020.1:0-184659 GCA_003706235.2 Wenyingozyma naganishii | reverse complement strand
GGCCTCGCTGCCGTCTTTTATATCGCGCTGGTACAGAGGTACAGATGTTTGGACGCGCACACCTGACACCTGGCTATAAAGCCGAGGGTCTGACACGCGCAAAGCGGGACTCTGAACAACCGTACACCATAACGCATGTGAGCCAAACTCCGCATATAATTCGGTGACCTTGTCATGCTAGGTAGTTGAAGAGGCGTCAAATCGATTAGCCGACAATAGTTAAAATGAGCGAGATAAAACCTTTAGACCAGGACCTTAGTGCTAAGGAAACGGACGGTAGTCTAAATGATGACAAATCTGCTTCAAATCTCTACCAGTCAGTCCCCGTTGACTCACATCGCGATGACCAAGATGACCAAGACCATCTAGACGACCTAGACGATTTGGATGATTTGGACGACGTACTTGACGATTTTGCCGATGACGTGTCGCCGACGTCGGTCAGTCAGAAGATTGCAGCTTCCAATGTTGCAGCCGGCGCCGACAATGGTGGTGACAAGTCCGAAGGCGGAGCTGAAGTAGACGACAGCCCGCTAGAGATAGAAGAGAACTTGCAAAGTTTGTTAAGAGAAATGTCGCAGAACGACCCAAAGCTGGGGAGCGAGCTGGACTCGTTTTTGAAAGAGATATCCGCATTAGGTGGGGATGCGCCACCTTCTGAAGGTGCCAAGAAGCCTACGGCAGGAGGAGCAACGACATCGAACCAGAGCGCTGCGAATGACAATAGCAACACAAGCAATTCAAACGCTAACTTTAGAGACGTTGTACACGACACATTAAAGATGCTCAAGAAGGGAGGAGATACAGCGGATGCTGAAGTGCAAGAAGGCATCACAGACGATATGTTGATGCAGATGATGGAGGCCCTTGCTGTGGATGACCCAATCACAGGTGAAAAGAAAGACGCAAACGATATCTTCGGCCTCCTTTCTGATATGGTTGACGAGTTGACTGCCAAGTCGGTGATGTACGGCCCAATGAAGGAGCTGCACGAGAAATACCCCGACTGGATCAAGGCTCATCCTGAGGATCCGGAAATCGAGGAGTACAAAAAGCAATACACGCTCGTTAGAGAGCTTGTTGCCAAGTACGAGTCGCCCACCTACTCTGAATCAAACAAAGAAGACAGACAGGCGGTTTCTGACTTGGTAGGTCAGTTGCAGGAGCTGGGAATGCCCCCAAAGGAGATAATGAGCGATGAAATGAACGGACTGCCTGCCTTTGGTTCCGGTGCCGATATGGGGATGGGCGATGTGCCGAAAGAACTAGAGGAGGGATGCCAGCAGACGTAGCAATTGTAGCAGACAGCCTGCAGAAGAGAGATGGAAGATAATCATACAAATAGTAATGAGCATTATGGTGCCAATTGGTATATACTGTACTCTATTAAGTTATTCACGATGCTGAGGACTGAGATATTAGTTGTAGCTACTTACACACTACAAGCGGACGCTACATTCAACACTAACCAGCTTAATCCAATCAGTTTTAAATCAGACATCCATGGAAGGTCTATTGGCGGATCACCAGTGTACCACTGAGAAAAAATTGGGTTCAATCCCAGTGTGGACGTACACTTACCGAGGAAACTGCGAATGTTTATGGTAACTCTTCATCATATAAAAAACTGATTGGACTAAGGTAGCAAGTGTTCAATGAACTGGAACTAGTTGTCGAGCTCGTACTCATATTACAGCCGACTTTACTGATTTGTTAGTATATGGTTCATCCATATGAACTCAATCACTGAGAGATCAGAGGTGTAAAATACTGGCAAGTATAAGCCCCTCTGTGTCGAACACATTAGATCCGACACAGAAATAGCGATAAAAAAATGAGGGCCTGCAAAGGCCAACATATTTACCGCCTAGGACGATATAAACCCTGTCGTCATAGTCGAAATAGGATTGGGAAAGAAGTAGACTTAAGTTTCATCAAATCGTCAGTGAGTGAGCTAAAAAGATGAACTTACCTTATTTGAGAGAGACAAGCACTGAATGGTGTAGTATGTAACTAAATGCACCATTCAGAGCCTTCATAATCCATAGACAACATCTGTTCTCTACAAATTATCCTCTGACTAGAAAAAAACCATATATAGTGAGGATGCAAAGTATGGCTGAAAATTTCTCTCTTTAAATATTTTTTTTCCTGCAGCGATTGAAAATTTCTAGAAAGTCGCTGACACACGACCGTGACAAGAACGATGTTGTGCTAGTAAAAGAAAGAGGCATCCGAGTGGAGCACAATGTAATGAAGCCAATGGCATTGCCCATGTTACTCAACTTCTGTAGCTCATGTTAATAGCATTGACTGAAACATTAAAAATTGAAAACGTACATATAGTATTGAATAGTGTAGCCACTCAGGGCCACTTCAAACCTGAAAATTCCCCCAAATTATCCATTTTTAGTTGGTGCTGGTCAGCTTCACGATTTCCTCTGACGACACAAAGATCACCTCGTTCTCCTTTTCAATTGGCCTCTGCGACACAAGAAGCCCAGCCTTTGCAACATCGTCTGCAGAAACAGGGTAACCGGCCAACTTCCCCAGGAACGTCCCCCGTATTTTGGAAAAGATCGACTCAGTCAAAGGCTCCAGGCTGCTTCTAGGCTTCTCTCTGCCTAACAGAGGACCTGGCCTTAAAATGATAGTCCTGTTAAACTTCAAGTTGATGATATCGTTCTCCAGTCTGCCCTTCTCTTTGAAATAGAGAAAATACGAGTGCTCATTGGCGCCCATAGTCGAGACTAAAACAATTGTATCAAACTTACCGGACTCTTTAGCGGCCTTCGCTGAAGCAAAGTTGATGCCGTGATCAATCTTGGTGAACTTTTCCGCACCTCCCGCTGCCTTTCTAGTGGTGCCAAATGCACTAAAAAATGTGGCGTGGTCTTTGATGTCGGCGTTTTTGATGATATCTTGCCATTTGTCCGAATCCTTTTCGACAATTTGTGTCAACTTAGATGATTGCAAAGCATTGTCCAGCCCCCTTCTGCTCAACGTCACAATTGACTCGACACTGTCCGCCTTCAAACATTGGTTAACAAACTTCCCGCCGGTGAGGCCGGTGGCTCCAATTACAAAGTATGACATGCTGAGTGGTAATTTGTCAAGCAATGAAACTCTCTTTAGCTAATTAAAGACTCCTAGACGAATTGCTGGTGAAAAGGGTCCCGTTATATAGTTAATGGCTAAGCAGCATATGAGAATTGTGGTTGTCATGAAGTTTAAATTTGCCTTGCGATTGGCACTTTCGGGATTAATGTACATGGTGCAAGGTTGTCATTTCGGTACGAAATATGGGACTAGTGCGACCTTCAGATAGCCAACGAGAGCTGGAACAGCTGTCTAAATTGGCAGAGATGTGACTTGCTCTCCGGCAGAACAATAAACCCTTGTCATCTTACAGTGGTCCCTTGCTCAATTGGGCTTGCTTACAAAATGTTTTGTTATGGCTAAAAACGTCAATCACGTAATCACAAACAATGATCATCGAGCTAAGCCAAAAGCAGTGGGCTCCCAACTGGCATGGAGGTCCCAGGAATGCAATTGTGATCCTTCTGGGGTAACTGCATCTGCCTCTTTAGCCCGATCCTCCTGGAATCTTTCTCTACTATCTTGTTGGTTGCGTTTAAGCTTATCTAACAATTGTTGGTGCTCGGTATTGAGAATCTGTAACACCTGTTCCGTCTCCGATGACCGGCTTTCTCGTAGCATCTGTTCTACTGTAGCTATCGTATCTTCATTTATGAACGGCTGGCCTGCACCATTCTTGCGTAAAATTAACTTGGTTCCCACCAAGAATTCGCACCACCTCAGTGCTTGATCTCTCTCTGCCTGCGTAAACGTAATTTTCTCTTTGGTGATGACAGGAGTGTTAAGTACACTTTCGTCCTTCAATCCCACACTCTCTTTCCCTTCTCGCTCGTCCAAAACACCAACCAGCATGCGCAGCAGGTCACACAAAAAGTCTTCTCCAAGCTCCTCTAGCACAGGCCTGTACATCAGACGCATTCCATTCACCTTCTTTGCACTTAAGTTCTCGTCCTTTACTATCAACACGTTTTTTGAAGCACAAAGATTCACAAACAACGAGGGAAACTCAGCATAAAATTGCCGTAGCTCGCCTATGTTCTGCCAGTAATCCTTCCCTCGTTCACTTGAATCCCCGTGCTTGATAACAGCTGTGACGTCATCTCTGCGAATCTTTCGAAGAGCCTTCCACGCCTTCAATACTTTATCTAGCCTTAAGTTAATTTCTTTTGCCTCCTTCGCCTCCTGTTCCTCTTCCAACTCTAGAATTGTCTCGTTTTCACGTAGCACTTCTGCCCAGTAGTTATCCCAAAGCCATTGTAGGGCGTTTTTGGCACTACCTCGTAGCACCTCCAGCGAGGGGAGACGCTCATGAGTTCCCACATGGCGTAATTCCACGAAATAACTCGGAAGTTTCAATATTTCAGCCAATTTGTGCAGAGAAATGGCATAGCTGGAACGCTGGTATGGGTCCAAAAGTCCATTTACAAATTTGATGATACACATGCTGTAAGACAACCGTACGGGTGTGGTGTCCACAGGCACCAGAGTACCATTAGCAAAAACACTTTCATCCAAGAGTATTGCTGAGGTGATCAAGCCAGTCATCTCCAGCGAGTGGGGCACACTACTCCTAGCCTCGTAGCTGGCTACCTTCTGGACAGCTCTCTTGCGTCGATCGACGCTGTCATATGAGTAGAACCATTCGCGCAGAAGTGCGAGTTCTGCGACTGACTTGTATGGAACTACTTGTGGATTTCTGTTCATGGGAGGGCCTCCAATAATACGGGTGGCAAAAGGAAGGTATTCGGCAAGCTGGAATAATGTGCAAATGCAAACAGTATCCGAAGCTATGAATGCACAACATGTACAAATGAAAATATTCACATCTGTACACCACATTGGTGGTTAGGGGAGTAAAAGGTAGTCGAGAAGGTGGTGAGGAAGGTTATGAAGGATAGGGCCCAAGTGCCCTCTTCAAATTTACTGCAGGCAATCAAAACAATTGGCCTAGATTAGATTGACGTTTTTCCCATACCCAAAGACCACATATTCACCCACTTTCTTTTGACTACGAGCCTTTTATACCTTTACCCTACGTAATCATCCCTGCACCGATTCTCGGGAAGCCAGACCTGCCTATCACTCAAAATTCCCCCTCCACCTCCGTCTAACCCTTGTGCAACATTACAATTCGCCGATCATTATTCAATTTGCCCATTATTCTTCATATCAATGTCAAACAAAAGCTCAAGTGTGACTCCTGCCGAGCAGATCAAGATCCTTGAGAATGGGAAACACGTCATTAAACAGCAGGCTGCTCAAATGCGCCGCTGCCTGGAGCAGAAGAACATGTTCATGCACGCCTTAAAGCATGCTTCTGCCTTCTTGTCAGAGCTAAGGACGAACCTTCTGACTCCTAAACAATACTATGAGCTTTACATGCTTGTTTATGATGCATTGGAGGATTTGGCAGTGTACTTGAAGGAAAATCACCCGAACAATCATCTGGCTGACTTGTATGAACTGGTGCAGTACTCTGGTAATATTGTCCCCAGGCTCTATTTAATGGTCACTGTTGGCACGGTTTATATGACAGTACCTGGAGCGCCAGTAGTAGAGGTTATGAAAGATATGTTGGAAATGTGTAGAGGAGTGCAGCATCCTGTGCGAGGATTATTTTTGAGGTACTACTTGTCACAGAGAACAAAGGGTTTTACGAGCATCACCAATTCCACGAGCGAAACAAGTGACACCCGGATCATATTATCTGAGCATGCTGATTCTGCAGATAGGACCACCGATGGAAACACAGATTCCAGTTTTGTAAACACGGACAAGACGGATGACAGTAAAGAGAAGCGTCCTGCTGGCTCCACGGCGGGCAACTCCTCTATCGCCAGCGTTGATATCAATTCCGCAATTTCTTTTATTATCACGAACTTTGTTGAGATGAACAAGCTATGGGTACGCCTCCAACACCAGGGTCATTCTTCGGAGCGGAGAAAACGCACGGAAGAACGTAAAGAATTAAAGGTGTTAGTAGGCTCCAACCTTGTGAGACTATCGCAGCTTGAGAACCTCGACAAACAGCTTTACAAGCATGGTGTTTTACCGAGCATATTGGAGCAGATAGTCCAGTGTCGGGATGTGATAGCACAGGAGTACCTGCTGGATGTGATTATACAGGTTTTTCCGGATGACTTTCATTTCTACACTTTAGACGATTTATTTGAAGCTACATTAAAGTTGAACGAGGACGTAAACTTGAAGGCTATTTTGGTGACTCTGGTGAGCAGACTGGTGGGATTTAAGGAGAGAGAGTCTGACGTTGTGGAGAAACTGGTGGGTGAACACAAGAATGAAAATAAAGAACACGAGAATGGCACCAATGGCTCTGAAAGTGCTGTGACCACTAAAAGGACACCGCCTGTTGATCAATTTATTCGCTACCTTATCAGACTCAACACTCTAAAACCAGATATTTCGGTGCAAGACTACGCTTTCATTCTAGAGAGCATCTGCCGCCTTTCAATAGCTTACTACCCTACAGACTACGAGAACGTCAATTGTGTGTACCGTTTAGCCGTTGATAAACTAAGAGAGTCCAAAATTTTAGAGAAGCAGGTGCAAGACACTACAGAAACGAATTTCAAGTTGCTTTTGCTTGCGCCTCTTAACTACTTCAATGATGTTAAGGCTTTTTTCAAGTTAGACGAAAGCTATACTACTTTTTTTGCCTTACAGAGACGCAATTTGCAGACTGCCATTGCCTCAGAGGTGGTGGATAAGTTATTGGGAGCTGAAAACAAGAGTACTGTGCTAGCAACGTCACAAGAGGTTGAAAAAGTCTTTGACTTCATCGATGTTCTCATCAGTCCTAGTGCGAGTTTGACTGCAAAAGTGCTAGGCCTGGGAGTAGGCGCAAGCGGGTCTGTCAATGAGGGTGAAACTGTCCCCGACAGCACAACTGCTGTGAATGACGGGGGAAATCCTGTCAGCACACTTGGCACAGCTCTGGAAAGCACATCTTTACAGGACTCGGCTCCTTCGACCAGCAATACTCTCCTCTTTGGTAAGGATAGACAGAAGGTGACAGGGACAGACTTGTCGTCGCAGGCTATACATCAGGAGAGGCTATCCAAAGTCCTCCATCTCATCTACCACAAAAACCCATACACACATTTGGAGATGTTGAGCGTCGCTAGAGGCAAGCTCAGTGCTGGAGAGTTGCAGATTAGCCACACGTATCCTACGTTGGTGGCTATTGCTTTGAAGCTTGTAAGGAAGCTGCACTTGGTGCACTTAATTAGTAGCAAGCAGCAGCGCTTTAGAGCGCAATCCTTCTTCAAGTTTGTTTCCAGTGTGATAAACGAAATGCTGGAAGTAACAAGCCAATTTGGATCTACCACTCAAAATGCCCAGGTGGCCTCTTTGAGTCTAAATCTGAACTTAGCAGCAGCTCAGATTGCGGACGAAGTTGGTCTCGTTGAAATTGAGTACGAATATTTTATAGAGGCGTTTGTGGTGTATGAGCAGTCGTTGTTGGACTCACGCGCCCAGTTTCATGCGCTCAGTAATATTGTGAACAAGTTGCACTCTGCAGAGAACCTGATAAGACTGAATGTAGATAATTACGACGCTCTCATCACCAAGGTGGCTCTCTACGGCTCAAAATTGTTGAAAAAGACAGACCAGTGTAGAGGTGTGTATCTCGCCTCACACTTATGGTGGGTTGTCAAAGAGGACGTAGACGCCGACGTGGATACCGCATCAAGACGGTCTGACAATTCTGCCTACGAAGAAAACCCAGTTATGCAAGTAGCTCTCAAGAAGGATAGTAAGCGCGTGTTAGAGTGCCTACAAAAGTCCCTGCGTATAGCCGACTCATGTCTCGACGCAAATGTGTCCCTCGAGCTCTTCATTGAGATTCTGAATCGCTCTCTTTACTACTTTATTCACAGCAATGAGCTTGTCACTATAAAGTACATCAACGGGCTGATTGAATTGATTCAAAATAACTTCAAGCAGGCTGCTGTGACGTCCAACACTTCTTCGCATATCGGTTCGCCCAAGGACTACTTCGACCGTACGCTACAATATATCGACGAGCAGAAGCAGATTGATCCACGGTTTCAAGAGATCGTTTACTAAGCTACCCTCTAGGGTTTCTGTTATCTTAACACGTAACTAGGCACTATATATCTCAGTATGCCTGTACGTCTTGTAAGTGCTGAATCGCAAACATCCGGCTGATGAATGTATCGTATTCAACAGCTTTATTCTAGCACCCGCCTTTGTCAATGTTACTAATTACATTGCATCTCGCCTTAAAGCGACACTAACTAACAGTCAGGCTTTTACTATAACCTCGTACTTAACACTAAAGTAACTTAACGCAGCTTCTGGAATCCGATGTCAGCAGCCTTCTCTCTGAAAGACTGTCTGCACAGGTTCAGGCCGTACTTTCTGATCAGACCCTTGTGGGAACCGGTGATTCTACACTGTCTAGAACCTTTACCGTACTTTCTTGGGTGGGAGTACCAAACGTTTTCGTGAGCCATGATGTATCTGGAGAAAGTTAGTATGGGTTGTAGAAAGGTGAAAAATTGTGGGCATAGAGCGATAAGCGATGTTGTTGCAGTTTGAGATACTGCAGAGAGTGGTGAAAGACCTAGTCAGATATGCTCGGAACAAATGATATTTCGCAAAACACTACTTGAATTGTTGATTCGACGAAGACAGACGGTTATTGATTGATTTATGTGATCCCCTATAGCGCGTTCCGATTAACTCTCTCCATAGTTCATTACCATTTGCGATATGGTCGAAAGCACACAGTAACTCTCAAAGTCTGCACCGCTTGATACACGATTGCTTCTCACTCATATAGCCTCACTTAATATGACATCAACACTTACATATTATCTGTTGAAAACTGAAGTTACAAGAGAAAGGTATCACAGGTTCGTTACACTTCTATCATCTTTCCTTAATCTCTGAAAAAATTCGCATTTGCGAGGCATGCAAAAAAATCAAGAGGGTTTGAATCCCTTCCACATTTCACGTGACCTGTGAAATTGATAGTTATGGTATCGCCCCAAATGTTGTGACATCCTCGTGCAAGCGCGAAGTCTCCGATCGTATCTCGACGCGTCGGTACGTATCACGTGACTCAAAGTATGCAGTGCACGGATGTAATCATAAATTTTTCTTAACTATCGCATCTATCTGGACTTGACCACCCTATGAAGTCACTAAACACTTCATCTTTCTACCCGTAGATTCCTTATCAAGCGATATGGGCGGACACTCGCACAGAGCAACGCTCAAGAAGGGTAATAAAGGATTCAAAAGCGGACATGCGTCTAAGCGTGCGCTGAAAGCGGTAAACAAGGGTAAAGTGGAAAAATCAAAAGCCAATAACAAGGCCTTGAGAACGCCATCTAAATTAGAGAGGAAAAACCTATCCAAACAACTGAAGACTGCGAAGATTCAAAGTACAATAAGCGAGCGCAAACTCTTTAGTAGCCAATCAGATGCGTCCCGTGTCGTGACTGTGATCCCTCTTTGTTCGAATATATCTGCTGAGGATATAGTGTGCAAGCTATTAGCCTCTATAGATGAGGACACCACGCAATTTACTCAGGGAAAAGGCCCACAGGTGACGTCATTGAAGGCCCAGAGGTTCAAAGCTAATTTGAAGGTGATCATCCCCGACCAATCAAACTTCTTGCACATTCTGGATGCTGCTAAGGTGTCTGATTTTATAGTGCTCGGTCTTTCAGCTACTGAGGAGGTAGACCCATTAGTCGGCGAGCAGATTGTGCGAGTAATTGAGTCGCAGGGTATTTCATCAGTTATAGGAGTTGTTTGTGATGTTGTCGCTGCCTATCCTGGGCGTCGAAACTTGCAACTGGACGTAATCAAGTCGTTGCACTCTTGGTTTATCCACTTCTTTCCCGATACAGAGAAGCTATACACTATAGAATCGCCTTCTGAGGCCTTGAATTGCATTCGCTATATTTGCCAGAAATTCCCCAAGACTATCTCTTGGCGTGACCAACGTGGATACCTTGTTGCCGAGGAGATTGCATGGCAGTCTGCCTCTGAAGGAAGTGTCGAGGGCACTTTGTTGGTGACAGGTGTCGTCAGGGGTACCGGTTTCAGCAGCAATAGGCTGGTACATTTGCCTGGACTGGGTGATTTCCAAGTGAACAAGGTAGAGAAACTGGGGAAAGAAAGTTGTGAGTTTGTGCCAGATGCACAGCAGGACTCACTCGATGAACTTCTTCCACTAGAGGTGGAGATGGGAGACGAGGACGATATTGAAAATTACAATGATGTAGATAGTATTAATGGTTCGAATGGTCATACAGGCTGGGGTATTGCCCAGGAAGGTGCCTCCAGAAAGCTGCCCAAAGGAATATCCGAATACCAAGCTAGATGGCTTCTAGATGACGATATCGAAGAAATGATCGAAGAGAATGGACTTGAAAGCGAGGCTGATAGTGAAGGAGAGCATGCAAGTGATGAGGAGATGAGTGATGCCATGGACGCTGACATGAACGATAACTCTAATTCCGACATTCCCGACAACGTCACCTATGCACCTACGGAAAACTTTGTCGAGTTGTCACCGGAAGAGGAACAACGACAGCTGGAGGCGTACAAGCAGCGTGAAAAAGAAGACCTTGAATTCCCCGATGAGATTGAACTTCACCCAGAGGAGTCTGCGCAGAAGCGACTTGCTCGTTACCGTGGAGTCAAATCTTTGGGTAACTGTGATTGGGACTACGATGAGCCCGACCCTAGGAGACCAAGCGAGTGGGAACGTTACCTAAGAATTACAAATTACAGAGCCACAAAGCAGAAGACGCTGAAAGACTACAAACAAAGTGTAAACGTAGTAGCTGGAGACGCTGTCGTATTGCACATATCAATGGCACAGTTCCATGTCGAGAAGATTCCCGATCCTAAGGTGATCCCCCTCACAGTGTATGGCCTAATGGAGCACGAGCACAAACAGGCAGTTTGTAACTTTTCTTTGCAAGCTTGGGAGGCATACGAGAAGCCAATTCCATCAAAGGAGTTGATGATAGTTCAGTACGGCTGCCGCAGACAGGTAATACAGCCTGTGTTTTCTAACACCAACCGTAATCCCAACAATGTTTCCAAATACCAGCGCTTTTTGCACCCCGGGAGTTTTTCCATGGCCACTTGTATTGCACCAATCACATTCGCCAACACACCTGCCGTTTTCTTTAAACAATCGCCTACTAACGGACAGATAGAGATGTTGGCCCAGGGTACCTTCCTCAACTGCGACCACACACGTATACTCGCAAAGAGAATCGTCCTGACTGGTGACATTTTCAGAATCCACAAGAATGTTGTGACCATCAGGTACATGTTCTTCAACCCTGACGATGTTAACACTTACAGACACATTCCGCTATTCACTAAGATGGGTAGGTCTGGTCTCATAAAGGAAAGTTTGGGTACTCATGGCTACTTCAAGGCGACATTTGACGGTAAGTTAAATGCACAGGATACTGTGGCTTTGGCCTTGTACAAACGTGTGTGGCCCAAAAGTTCCCAAATGTTTACTGCTTAGATAAGGAGATAGGAATAGGACATAAATGTATAAGTAGATGGCGATAAGCATTTTTTAGTATATCGAAGATAGCGTATGCCACGATAACAACATTGAAAGTTAGGGAAAATTCAACGCTAGTTTATGCTAATTTCTTGCAGCAGTTGTGGTGCACTTTTCCTGAGATTTGACCAACTGCAAGCCTATATGACTAAGTAGTCATCTTTATTCGCTTTTCCTCCTCCTGCTCCTGCCCTAGGAAGGTGACGGCGGCGTTTCAATACCATTATATGCTAGATTTTACTCTTTCAGTTTCTATTCTCATCTTCATGTTTGACTTTTGTTTTCTGTGGACCAGTGCATATGGATGCTTTACCTAAGATTCATTTTCGGCTGTCAAAATCATTTAGCTACACGAGTAACCTTTTGTAGACTCTTATTTTACCTTTTACTTTGGCGACGGTGTAAAGCTATACAGTAATTTCAATTACTCTAAAACGTTATCCAACCTCTTTTTCATGCTATTGCATAGCCAGCGGGCTGATATGCTTCTTGTGTCATTATCTATGCAATTTAATCTACGCCCTATGGATGAGCTTTCATACGACCCGATAGCTTTCTCGCTAAGTCTACCGTAGGCGGCTTTTGTGGTGATGATTTTATAGAGCTCGAGTCCAAAGGAAAAGACGACCTGCTGTCGAAGAGCGTTGTTGTCGGCTCTATTTTAAGATCAGCAAGCTCGAAAAGACCTGCCATGTAGGCTGGCTCAGAGGATCTGGTGTCTCCGTTTCCAGCATTTGCGACAGAAGTAGATACGGCAGTGTCCCTTCTATGACCAGCCCTGTAACGCTCGTGCTTCTGCTGGAGCTCGTCAAACTGCTGGAGCAAGAGATTTGCGTCAAGCGATGACGCCAATGTGTCCTTCCGCTTGCCATCAGTTTGATTAGTTGTAGGGCCGCCTTTATCCAGCTCGTTTTCACCCGTTCCTTCTTCTCCAATTTCACTCCTTTGAGCGGTTTCGCCAAGCTCAATATTGCTGACACTTGGAGGTACGCTCGCTAGCGAAGCCATCGGGGATACACTTGCAAGACGGTTCCTTAGGGTCACAAATGCGGTCGACTGAGGCAGTAGCATCAAAATACCGTACAGGCATTTATACAGGTAAGGGTGCTCGTGAGGAGACAATAGTTTCAGGCGAAGTATGCTAAACACCGGGCTCTCCAGTAGCTGTACAAGGACGTCAATCTGCACCAGTGTACTCACGCTCATTTCTGAAGCTGCCAGCCTCTCAACGATGGCGCATGCAAGCTTCTCGTTCTGGGAAAGTAACGCAAGACACAGCGATGCCGGCGCATTGTGACACCAACTACGAAAGAGAATGGTGAACAGAGAGTCGGAAGAAGGAGGTGTGTTAATTGCTACTGCGCCAGAAGAAGATTTGGCGGAGAAAGTCACGCTGGAAGTTAAGTTTACCGTTGAGCCTATAGCCGGTGTAACGCCTGAGGTGCTCCCAGAAGAGGCTGCACCACTCAATTTTCTTCTCAAGCTTGTAAGCTCAGGCGCTGTGATCAGATTGTTGTTGAGTATTTGCACCATAATACCAGCAAAAGTGAGGTTCTCTTCGTCCTCCAGCACCCTAGAAAGGGCTTTATAGATGCGCTCAGCATTAAGAGAGCGGCAAATCGTCCGTAAGATGAAATCAGCACGAGTATTTAGTTGCTTTCGGTCGTTCTTGAATAAGTTAAGCAAGTCAACCATAAACGACTGGAAATACTTGTCATCGCTCTCATTTGAAATACGTGCTAACAACTCGAGGTCTTTATTCACCACCGCGTCACTAGGGTCATTAAGTGCCTTCACCAATGTGGTAAACGTAATGTCACTCAAAGCAAGCATCTTTTTAGGATTTTTATCGTGGAGCATTATAAGCCATTCCAAGGCAGCGAGTCTTGTGGGTTGCTGATCATTGAGGAACTGCAGCGTTAGTTGATTCAAAACTAGCGTATAGTTAAATTCTGGAGCATCGTACTCAGCCGGGTCCAAGCTGGCCGCCAGATCCATAAGACTGCGGTTCAATGCTGCAGCACTTGCGCGGATCTGAGTATGGCCGTGTGACAGTGTCTGTAGTAAAACCGCCAGGAGCTTTGGAGTGAACATTACAAAGTCGAGTTGTAAAATCTCTAAAAGAGTTTGAAGCCACTGCAATGCCACAAGCTGGATCGTCTCTTCTGGCGAATCGAGGCTCTGGATGAGGATCTCTATGATGCGTGTATAGTCCATTTGCACGTCCTGGCCGGGAATGTAGAGGTCAGTGTTGTCTGCTGTATCGCTCTTCTCAGCCACCTCAGGTTTTTCTGTACCGTCCGTATTTTTGTTATCCCCATGATTACGTTCATTACGCTCCTTTACATACCGCTGTATCTCACTAATCCTTTTGATCTCTACCAGTAACAGGGACAAGAAAGACGAGGTTACGACCCTCACGTCCTCTAAAGGAGAACTCAAGTATGAAATCAAAGCCTCGAGAAACGTAGGCAGATACGAAATTAGGTCTAAGTTGGGGATTGAGTCCAATAAACGCAGCCAGGACACTAGGAACATACGCGTATAGGGATTAGTGGTGTAGATACGCTCTTTTAACAGGGGAATAAACTTCGGTAGTGAAAAGGCACGGGGATCTTGCGCCTCGTACACCTGGAAAGTCTTTCCATTAGCGTCAGTCACGTGGTTAGTGTTACCAGGCTCAGCTGCTGCGCCAGAGGGGCCGCTGTTACCAGAGACATGGACAACAGAAACGTAGGTAGCAGCCTTCTCCGAGGTGATATCCTTGATCAGCCGGTCCAGAATGTCAGCACCATTCTTCACGCTTATGTCTACATCGGCTACCAGTTTGCATAGAACGTCGAATATCTCATTGAAAAACACTAGCACCTCACCCTTCGCTACTTTGGCGATGTTGTAAAGAGCCTCACACGCAAAATAACGAACCATTGGGTCTTGGTCGCCGAAGCATGCAAGCACAGGGTGGAAAATTGACACCAGGTAGTAAGGCACTTCTTGCTGGCCCAAAGCTAAAGCCACCGCGGCCAGCCCAATTAAACCACCGTACCGAGCATTGGGTTGGTGCACAGCATAGGCGTAGTCGTTGCGCAGCTGTTCAATGATCAGGTCAATCTTCTCACGGTTGCCCTCCTCCAGGCATTCACGGACCACACGCTCAAGCTCTAGCGCTGCAGCCTTACGTTTGTCGTAGACCCTGTCGTTGAGTCCGCGTTTGACTGATTTATCTATGATGTTAGTATGCTAAAAGCGGAATAGAGTAAATTTTTGAGTTAAGCAGGTCAGGAAAGGGGGAATTAAAAGATCATCTCATAAGATTAAGACCGAACACCGACTTTGGCGGAGTGACACGGCAATGGTATACTTACCCATGGAACTGTTGGGGAAAGAAGGTCTGTTGATGGAGCAAGGTGCATATGGAATTGGCGTGTTTTTATGTGCGATAGGGAAGACAGCTCGCGGTAGCGCGACAATAAAATTGTTGCATGAATACGAGTGTGCGAGTAGACAAAGTGTTGTAGCGGCGGAATTTGGCGTGAGTACCGATCTTGATTCTGCCATTTTCAGCAGCATTCAAAGATAGGTGAGACTGTCTTACCTTGCTTAGTTAATTACACTGAACACTGGGTCCCATTGTGTTTTCCTCGCAGACGAGTCTGCCTATCATCAATTCCATTGATAAATCAAGGCTATAGCAAGACAATGAGGTAAAAACCTATCATAGTAAGCAAAGTGGTTCAGTAACTCGAACGACATGAACTAGGCCTTTTCAGATCTACCAGGACTACACGAAGCAGGCCTTACCAACAACTGTCACTCTAACATTTAAAATTAAATTTCATAACTATGTACACATAATCTTAACGATAGTTTGAAAGTATCACTTCTGCAACGATTGCAAGCTATAATGGTTAGTAAACAAT
The DNA here is from genome assembly GCA_003706235.2 of Wenyingozyma naganishii. Taxonomy (NCBI): domain Eukaryota; kingdom Fungi; phylum Ascomycota; class Pichiomycetes; order Pichiales; family Pichiaceae; genus Wenyingozyma; species Wenyingozyma naganishii. The sequence continues at coordinate 169,044 of PPKS02000020.1, read as the reverse complement.
CTTTTCATAATGGCACAGCACTTATACTTACATTCCCACAATCTGAATATTCGTATCCAAAAATCTGTTCACACAATCGTTCACACAGGTCTCTTCCTGCTTGCTCAGATCGTTAGACTTGACGCTGGTAACACATTTCTTGAAGCACATATCAGTGAAATTTGTGATGGTGCTTTGCACCTTAGCCTTGGAGGTCTCAGCCTGTACAAACTGGAGGACCTCTTGTCTCGAGCTACCGTCTAGGGATTGTAAAAGCTTCGGGTCAAACTCACTCATGGTCAGGGATGCTGGGGAGTAAGGTACAATGCTAAGGCAATCAACGGGATTTCTGCAAATTTTTTGGCTTCGAGATCCTGAGGGTCTCGCGAAGCTGGGGAAAATTGCAACCTTTACTATGTTGTATGGGAACGAGTAGGCTTGGGAAAATACCGCCTACCCCATTACGCAGGGACGACGCTGGTCATGATGAGATGTATACGCCAGGAAATGAAAAGTAGACTGTCCCTTTGCCTCACTGTTGCAAAAATTTCATATCTTAGGAAAAATCATATGGTCCACTAGTACAGCCCGACATTCGTATTATTACACTTCGAGGCGATTATGTGTAATACTGCTAAGTTTACCGCGACTTACTCGTCCACACACGCCACTAATGAACCTTGGATCATAACAAGAAGAATAGCTAAGCAACACAGGATCCCCAAGGATTCTCCAATGATCAACACCACTTATTAATAAAACCAGGAAGCTGGCAAGTACCCCATGACACTTGCTGACTTGCTAATTCACTATTCAGGTACTGTTCGTCGGCCTGCTACTTGTCTAACGACAATCACTCACCAGCTCCCGGGACGCTGCGAGCCTTCTCTCGACTTCATCTCCATGCCTCTCCCCATTCTTTCCACCCTTCTTCAGTGCATACTCCACTCTTACCGCCTGGTTCATCAATAGCTGCCCATTCATCTCGGCCACGGCTCGATCACTTGGAGCAAAGGAAGTGTAACTCAAAAATGCTATTCCTCGTGATTCTCCGGTCGCAGCATCACGCTCCACCCTTGGTGGCTCAGCAAACTCTCCAAACTGGGAGAAGGTCTGCACCAGCAACTTTTCGTCTACCAAAGGGTGCAAATTTCCAAGAAACAAATTGGCCCCGATAGTCTGGACTCTGGCTGGCGATTTTGCTGAGGCATGAGCTTTACCTTTATTATTAGTGCCCTGAGAAGCACCACCACTCTGACCAGTTGGGCCAGTTTGCCCAACTCTTCGCACTCTGAGCGGCCTGTTATACAACATCAAGCCATTGAACAGCTCCTGCGCATACTCTGCGTCTTTGACACTCTTAAACTCAACAAAACCGTACCCCTGGTGAGTTTGAAGTACTCTGTCCTTAGGCATTCTCACACTAACTACCGGTGCTACTTGAGACATTAGCTCAAAGAGGATAGCCTCGTTAGCCTGCAGGTCTAAATTACCCACGTACACCGAAGTGTCCTTGTTATCCATTGACAAAAATGTAATCTTTAGTTCAGAAAACGGGCTGCTCTGGCTGTGTCAAGACAATGTCACTCTGCACTTCTCTAGCTCTACATAATTTAGGATTTTTCACTATGCCTTAAATATTCGCGCTATCTTAATGTACGCGTATGCACCCTAGGTATCGTTATCAACATTTCCTTTTCCCATAATCACGCCCTTATGGTTACCCAACAATGAACGAACCTCATGCTAATAATACAATTACACAAGATGAACACAACGATACCTCCAATATTGATCCCCAGCTGATCGGTCCCACCCTGGATGACATAACTGAAACATCACCTCAGGAATCCACATACTTAGCTAACTTACAGAATAACATCCAATCTAAACAGCGGTTCCTGGACATCGCAAAAGTGGCACTCCAGCGTCAAGAGCAAAAATTGCAAGGCGTACTGGACGACTTGAAGACTCGCGGAGAAACCGAAAAGCTGGACCCAGAATTGCTTAAAAAAATAAAGGTACTAGCGCTGTACGACTCGCTCAACATCCTCCCTTACTTATCCACGCGGAACGATTTGATAGGAATTTCGCTTGCCCAGTCGACTACGACAGATCAAACTGAGCAGACCGAGCGGATCAATAACACGCTGACCAAAGAGCGCGACGATATTTCGTCCTCACTATCGTACTACACATCAATCAAGGACAACTTTGACTCTTTGATGTCGGCAATGGACCAGCGAATAGACGAAGAGATCGGCAAGAAAGAGGTGCTCCAGAAGGACTTTAATAATGCGACTGCAGAATCAGCACAGACGAGGCTGACGCACAAGATCCAGTTGCTTAGACAGCGCCAGCTACAACTGGCTAACTACCCTCGTGAGCTTATATCTAAGTACCTAGTTGAGCGCCAAGTAGATGTATTCCGTCCTGGAATGTCCGAGGAAGGATTGGAGAAACGCAAGCAAAAGGCGTTCACGTTTATGGAAATTTTGCTGAACAATTCCGTCAGAGAACAGGAATATCTGGAAGGTAACAACGATGATGGGGACGAAAATGATGACGACTTTTACCTTACTGTGGCCAATAAAGACGACCCACTGATAAGACACCTGCTTAGATCGGGAATAATAGTTGAGAAGAAGAACACTAACAAGATCAAGCTGCGTCCGTACTCTCGGGTATTTGAATAAAATGTAGTGAAGTGTATTATTCAGTGCTATTTCGGGGAAATTATATGACGAATAAAGATAGAGTATAGGATGTCAATAACAATTGCCAATGAGAAATCAATCATCCTTTAGTTCATTAGGTAAATACGCCTGAATGTTGACCCACAGCTAAACATATAGCCGACAATGGATTCGTCGTATTCGGTAAGCGTTTTATTGAAACCTGCAATTACAAACCCACTATACCGTTTGTAGAGCTTGATTGTCCCACGAGCCTCTTTCTGTCCTTGGTGTCGGTGCTGCCTTAACAATGTCGCGGGTTTCCTGTGGAAGGGAAGACACATGCCAGATTGGTATTTCAAAAAAGCCTCACGCGAAGCATAAACGTATCCGAAGTCTGACTTGGAAGCTTGTTGGTTGATTAGGTGGTGAACTATTGACCCCAGCTCTGACTCGTTCAGCCCGAAACTCCCAAAGACTTTGCATCTGCTAGTTTCCTCATCCAGAGCTTGAAGTTTGGCTTTTTTGGGGAACGTCTCGTACACCACCTCGCCTTCTGCTGGGAACAAAGACGCGTCAATTGACATGGACTGGCTGGTCGCAAACTTCATAATGTAAACACAGTCTAGCTGGAAGCGCTCTGCAAGGCTAGCACATAGAATTTGTGAAGCATTCCTGGCATTTACACAACCAACTAGCATTTTCCAAACATGTGGATCAACGTAGTTGCCAACGGGAACACTAGAATCCAGGTTACTGTTTTGAGAGTATCTGGTGCCGGAGCCATCTTTTTCGAAGACGGTGCTAATAACGTCACTGGCTCCAGTGCTGGTAGCTCTGCCGAATCTAGTTAGCAACACTTTTTTCTCCACTTCGTTGGATGCCATGTATGCCTTTTTTCTGCTCACGCGAGCAAGTGGAGAAGACTTGCAAAGACCGGGTGCTAATTCCACAAAATCACTGTTCAAATAGGTCATCGTGTTGGTAGCAAACATCTGGAGTGTCTCTACGTCGGACTCTTTGATTTTGAGTCTTGGGAACGAGTCAAAAACTGCAAATACACCGATGGTTTCTCCGGTCTGTGTGCAAAGAGGGGCAGCCGTATAGAACCTTATATATGGAGACCCCTTGACAAAAGGGCTATCCACAAAGCGCCAGTCTTTCGAGGCATCCAAAGTGCTGAAAAAGCCTGCTGACAGCAGAGCATGGCTGTCCAGTGACATTGATCTTGCACAGTTTGTAATTCCCAAGTTGCGCTGAAATTTTACGATCTGGTTGGAAGCATCAATAAGGCTGATGGATGCGCCTGAGCATTCGAACAATTTACTTGCCTTGATCAAAATGTCATGGAAGATTGACTCGTTTTTCCAGTGTGGAAGATCAATGTACTTTTGTACAGCTTTTAATCGCTTCACCTCATTGTACGCTTCAGGAGAACGCAAAAATGTGATTTCGCCAAAGCACTCTGGTTTTGACACAATTGACAAATTCCACATTCCCTTACTGTATGCGTCAAGAAACATTTCTTTGGTGAGAGGGGCAGGATAGAGTGAGTCTTTTGCAAGTGATATCAGTTGTTGAACTGGCATACCGGACTGTGGCTTTCTTGTACTTGTATCCGTTTTTCTAGCCATCGACCTTTGAATGTGTCAGTAAATTTATAGAATTTCCCAAATCATTGGCTCAAAATTGAAGACTCCAGTTGAACTTACTTTTGTCGGTCTACAATGCTGCGCTTCGAGGAGCTAAAGTTGAAGCTGACATCTGTGTCTGTCATTGCCGGTGTCAGACCAATGTAGAGCGAAACTGTGTTGTGTAAATAACAAGGATTAAGTAAATTTATGCACTCACAAAATTGTGGTACAAAGTATTTATTGGGCGCTAGTGAGAATTTCCGAATTCTCACATCTAGCCCCAAACCTCAGAGTTTTTCAGGCCTTTCTTATGGAGTAAAAACTTTAAATACAATTACTTGGAGAACACAGTTTGCCAACAATGGCCATACTGTTGATAACAAAACGTCACACTCTATATGCTTACATATCTGTCTAGATACAACTACCTCTAGTCCTTGTGTTCTTCGGCATCCGGCATCTCAACGTCACCAGCACCTGAATCAGCTGGCGCCTGTTCCTGACTGCCACCCTGCTCGCTTTGCGCAGTTTGCTGTGTTTCCTGTGTGCTTTCATCATTTTGATTATTGTCATGATTCACTTGCTCAGTCTGGCCAGCTTGACTAGCCTGTGTAGAGTCGCCAGCTCGCTCGCTGCGCTGGTTAGCCTCCTCTAGCGACAATCTTATAGCCAATGCTAACTCTGGGTCCATGTTTGGATCATCAAATCCGAAGTCATCGGTCGTAGCGCCAAAACCTCCAGCTCCGCCAATATCACCCTCCTCACGGAATATTGTTGACTTTTCCACTTGTTCGTAGAGTAGTTCGGGTCCACGATGCACGCTGACAAAATGCGAGGTATTCTCCTTGTCTGCTAGTTTGACAAAATTCTCTAACATGTGATTCTGCTCTGGCACAAAGGACACGATGTCGATCGAAACGTTGTTCTTCTTGAGTCTCTTGGCAAGTTTCTCCAGTTCTTTCTCACTATCGCCATTGCTGCTTAAATCCAAATTTGTTCCTAAGAACAAAACGATCCTCTGCCTCTGCGTTTTGTTTTGCCTGTTCTTCAAAGCTAAGCAGGCAATCTGGATGGCTGTGATAAACTTGGGGCTGCCCTCCAGCTTAATATCGTGGAAGCCCGCCAGGATCCTACCAATGTCACGTGTAAAAGTGGACAACACACGCGGAGAGCCGCCACTCATAGACATCAATCCTACGGTGTTTTCTGGATTAGAATTCGTCTTCTTGCGAAATATCACCTGCGACGCATCGGCCTGGGCCTGGAAGTCATTGGGTAAGAACCGCTCATTGCGCATCCACTTGCTGTTGTCGACAACTATCATCGTGGCTTCCAACACCATTTTGAGAAGTAGAAGATATGAAGGTGCGGGATGAAAGAGAAATAAGTTAATCAACAAATGTATCAACTGTTAATTGGTTAGTCAGTTTAACGAAGACAAGGTAATAGGCAAACAAGTTAAATCCAAACGTCGCCACCAGTATGGAAACACCCATACACCAAGATTACAAAAGCAGAGAGAGCCTTGCATTTGTCTCAGGCGCGCATTTATATAAGTGACATAAACAATGAAATATTTATTTATCTTTTGTTAGGTAGAGTCTTAACCGTTATTGGAGGCTACTGTTTTCCGCCAGTTGTTGACTGTATTTCTTTAGATAATTGTTGTGAGCGGTTACCTGTTGTATCGTTTCACCCACAGCTATACAAACCACCTAGTCACAACTTCTTTCAAATACAATCGATCTCCCATGCCCCTAACAAAGGAAAGGGCAAGCTACACAGCGGCCGAAAAGGAGGCTATCATACGCAAATTCAAAGAAGATGGTAAGTTCCATAGCCAATGTGTTTGGTGTGCTCATACCAGTTATCTATTTTCTTTTACTAACAAATTAGTTGCTCGCAAGGAGGAAGAACTACGAAAAGAAGCACAGCGAGAAGCGCAGGCCGCCGAGGAACTCGTGAAGAATAGCAGCACAAAGATACCGCGTAAAGTGTGGGATGTCAAGATTAAGGACGTCATTGAACTAGAAAGAGAGCAGCCGCAGTTGAAGCTGGCGACACTACTCTATGATATTCAACAGATCAAGCAGGGAAAGTGAGCGAAATAGACAGTATGATGAACGTAACTATGACGAATGAGTGATACAGAAGAGCCGAAGGGACTGTGCTCCCAGATTGACGTAATTCGATGGCGTAGCTTAATAGAGTTAACAGCTGTCATACCAGCCCCTAATGGGTTGATCTTGGGCTATTCAAATATAGAATAGTACTGCAATTGATAGCTTCTCAGATGGAGAAGCCTGTGCACCTCTTTGTGAGCCAAGAATATGAGCAATTTCAGTCTCAAAATTGTGTTACCTACATGCATTAGCAAGCCGAGTTCCTTGTCATACTCATTAGCTTATTATACTGCTTGCTAGACCGACATACTCAAGTATTTCTATGCTCTGGTCAGAAGTCTACGTACAGTTTGAGACCACAGTCACGACCATAGGGCTGTTCAAAATTGCACAGCCCGACTCTCTCTATAGTTCCCTTCAAGGAACAGTCTGATAAGGTAGTACTAGACCTTACATATCTCGACATATCACGACATCAAGCTGGTCTTGACATTTTGCTTACACGAATAGCACTGTATATTCTCTTCTATGTATACCGATTATGGCCTAGAAAACCAGCATTATAGTACATCAGGGCACCGCTAGGTCCCAGAGATGTAGGCAGACGGAAGCATCAGCTTCTACTCCAGCTAAGAAGAAATCACTTACCCATGAATATCAACAAAACCTTTAACATTCTACTTTATTACACTGAATATATTATTAAACGATTACGCATCCTCAGGAACGTTATCGTGGAAGTATTTACCCTCGGTAGTTGGCGCAATTACACCGACCCTCACGAGGAAGTCACCAAAGTGTTCTCCCTCGTTTCTTTCCAGTGACCATCTTTTGAAAAGAGGCTTCAAAATCTCCAAGACCTCGTCTTCCTTGATCGACTGTCTGTATAACTTGTTGAGTCTCTCTCCGTGGTATCCTCCACCTAGAAGCAAATTATAGGCACCATAAGCTTTACCGACAAGAGCCACTTCGGCCAGCCATGGTCTGGCACATCCGTTAGGGCATCCAGTCATTCTCATCACCACAGAGTCGTGTCTCAAACCATACTCTTCCAAAGACTCCTCGAGCTTAGAGATAAGCACAGGAAGATAACGCTCAGACTCAGCCATCGCCAAACCACAGGTGGGGAAAGCTACACAGGCAGCAGAAGACAATCTCAAAGCGGAATAGTTGGTGTTATCCAGCTTGTACTGTGAAAGCAGATCCTTCACACCTTGCAAATCGTCATCTGTAATGTTCGAAATCAGCATGTGCTGGTTACCAGTGAGTCGGAACTCACCAGAGCGCTCGTCCATAAATTTGGCAATCTCTTTCAAACCAGTTTTGTGAGGCTTTTCAGGTGTATCTTCCACTCTTCCGTTCTCAATAAAACAGGTGTAGTGGTTAAGTCCATTCTCATCTTTAACCCAACCAAAGTAATCGATATTCGATTTGATTTCAAACGGCCTTGCAGGTTCAAAGTTCTTTCCCCAGTAAAATTCCACTTCCGCACGGAAGTTGTCGACTCCCATGTCGTCTATAGTATATTTCAGTCTAGCATGCTTTCTATTGCTACGGTCACCGTTGTCTCTTTGTACCATCATGATCCTCTCGCAAACAATATGAACCTCGTCATAGCTGACATAACCCATCATAGAACCGGTACGAGGGTAGGTCTTCGTGTTGTTATGAGTAGTACCCATACCTCCACCAGCTAATACGTTGTAACCTGTCACGACATTGTTTTCATCGACAATGGCGATCAGTCCAATATCATGAGCGTATACGTCGACGTCGTTGTATGGAGGAACAGTAATCACCACCTTGAACTTACGAGGTAGGTAGGTAGCGCCATAAAGGGGCTCAGCATCTACCAACGCGTTACCACTTACCAGTGTCTTCTTTTTCTTTGGTCCGTCCTTCCTATTCTCCCACACTGAGGCGTCTTTAGGGGACGAGTCGTTAGCATCAGCACCCTCTAACCAGATCTCGTGATAAGCCGTAGTCTGAGGCAGTAAATGCTCGGAGATAACATAGGAGGTCTTGGCGATCTGCTCATGCACTTTGGCGTTAGCTGGCAAAGCACTTACCATCACGTTACGGTTCACATCTCCACAAGCACCCAGGGTATCGAGCAATACAGAGTTCATTCCCCTAATGGCGGCCTTCAAATTGTGCTTGACTAAACCGTGCAGCTGGAAGGTAGCTCTCGTGGTGATCTTCATGGTACCATTGCCTCTGACATCAGCTAACTCGTCCAACTTCAACCACTGCCTAGGTGTAGCAGCACCACCAGGGAGCCTAACTCTAGCCATGAAGGCATATGCAGGCTCCAAACCTTCAGCTTTACGCTGGTCTCTGATGTCTCTATCGTCCTGCATGTAAATACCGTGGAACTTAGTCAGCTGCTGGTCACTGGCAGAGATGGCACCAGTAGATTCATCTTGTAAACCCTCTTTGATAGTCCCTCTCAGGAAGTCAGAGCCTAATTTGATATCTTCGTTGGTGATGGGAGGTGGCTCGTCGGCCTGAGCAACTCCAGAGACGCCCAAGACCTCCCAGATAGTAGCCTCCCACTCATTGTAACCAGTGTTGTAACCATCAGCATCTTGGTCATCACCTAGCCCAAGTGGAACCAATTCTGGAGAACCCAAAAGTCTCAGTCTAGCGTCCAAATCTTTGGCTGGCTTGTTGTAGTAGTGCTTGTCCTCCTTCCGGGGCCAGTATTTTGAGTCACCAAGTCCAAAAACAGAAGTCTTGACAGTGGTCAAGTCAAGGTCAGTTGCACCTTTAACCGCATCCCAAAAGCGCTTACCATTTTGAGGGAATTCACCCTGCCCAGACGTAGAGGTGATAAACACAACATTCTCTTCTAAGGCAAAATCTTCAAGAGCGAGATCATCCATTGACGAAATAGAAATCTTCAGACCTCTCGAAGCACCTCTTCTTGCAAGCTTCTTGGCCAAATTTTCACCGTTTCCTCCGTCAGAAGCAAACGCGATAGTCAAGGGAGCGCCAACTAAGCTGTCAAGCAGTTGTTCGTATGCATTCTTGGCGTTCTTACGCTGCTTCTCTTTAATAGTAGTCGACTGAGAGGAAGCCAAATTACGTGCAAACAGTGGATCCTTTTTGGCTAATAAACTCAACTTGTTCTCACGATCCAAAAAATCCTGCAACTCTCTCTTGATGTTGGAAGAATCCAGTTTGAATGCGTCTTCGACAACGCCACGCTCTTCAAGCTGAGGATTGAACCTATACAAAGGCCAGTAGCCTGAGTCAACAGCCTGTTTAGTTTCTTTGAGCACCACCAAAGGATCATCAGCTTCGGAGTGATAGGGCAAGTATCCAAGGACGACAGAAGGACCTTCGTACTTGCCAGCCTCAATGATGGCCTGCAACACTTGCGTGTATGAAGCATAAACAGCAACCGAAGCCACATAAACTCCACCAAAATTCATGGCATATAATCCCACATCCTTCTTTCTCTGTTCACGAACCTTCAGAGTAGAATGAGGGTTACTGTCAATGATCAACATGTTGATGTTTTTGCCAGAAGCAATCAGGTGGTGCACACCGGAATGGCCCAAGTCATAAGACCAAAGGTCGGAGCCAATCAACCATGAAGATTTCACCTCAAACGAGTCCTCGTATGATAACAGATCACTGGCAGTTTGAGATTGCGTCCCTACTTGCTCCTCCTTTAGCAGCTCAATAATCTTAGCACTATCAAAGGGGTCGTTGCCTCTAGCTGCTACTAGCCACTTAGTCAAGAGATCAACAAGTTCGGCAGCTTGAGGAGTGCGGAAATCGTTGGTAGAAACAGCCTCGTGCACGAGAAAAATCAGCTCTTTACGCAACTCCTCCTGGTGAACAAAACGACCGTATCCAAACTCTGGATTTGACTGTTCAATGGTGTCCTTGTTGTACGCATTGAGGACATTCAAACGGGTACCGTATACCTGATCTAAAATCTTGACATAAGCCTCTTCGAGCTTTTGAGCTTGCTCAATGGTGTTCTCTAAGCCGAGAGTGGTCAATTTGGCAGTGACTTCTGTCACATCGCTTGCACCAGTATTATCGCTGCCCAATACCAAGTTTTGGATAGGCTTATCTAAGCCAGCGTTACTCAATAACGTGCTTATGATCGTCGCAGCATTGCCTTTAGATACACCCAATAGCTGAGAACCCACAACAGTCATAATACCCCTGGTCAGTAGCAAATCCAAATTACCAACAAAGTCGAGTAGCAAGCTCTGGAACTGTGCTCCCACATGCGTAGATTGCTCTAACAGTAAAGTCTTCTCTACAGTGGAAGGAATCGCGGCTAAGCACGCAGCAATATCCAATGGCCTATACGCCTTAATAGTAACAACACCAACGTTGGCTTTGTATGCGGCAGCTTGTAATTCAGGAGAGCTACCCAACAACACGATAATTTCTTTGGGTCTCCATGGACCGTTGTAAGCAAAGAGGTTGTGGGTGTTGCCAGAAACGGACTTAACTAATTTGAAAGCGGAGGCTACAGTGAGAATGTCATCACCAGCGGTGACGCCATCCAACAACTTCGAAATTTTCTTAGAGTCAGCCTTTTTGCCAGTAGATCCATCATTTGAGTAAAAATGCAAAGTAGGTCTGTTTTGCTTAGCCAACAAGTAAGCAGCGATCTGGAAATCTTGGGTCTCGGTAGCAGTGGAGGAAACAAGGATGTTGAAACCCAGATCCTTCAACGCCGTGACAACTGCATAGTCCTTGTTCAGTTCGACTGTAACAACAAGAGGGCTTTTAGTCAACTCATGCAAAAATGGCACCTGACTAAGTAGAACGTCGGCAGAAACATCGATTGTCGTGAGCTCGGTCAGGGATGACTCCAGCAGCACAGCAAGAGGATCAGCACACTGTAACAAGGTTGTATGTTGTATGCCCTGTTCCTTGAGTGCGGAAACAAACCCCGTTTCAAGTGATTTGGCGGGCTGAGTGGCAAATACGTTACTCTCCACAGCAAAGGCCGTGCTGGCGACTATCACTTGTTAGTATCGGACACAAAAAAGCTTAAGATAAGCGATGAGCCTTCCAGCAAAATGGATGCCAAAATCTGCACTTACGTAAAGAGTAATGACTCATATCGTAAACTCCTCCTTTAGAAGCAAAGGAATCAGAAGAAACTACCCACTCTTGAAGATGAGAACGAACAAGAGCTATGCTTGTATATGTACGAAAAAATTTAAGCCTTATGTCTTCATAGTCCATGCGACAATTAGACGATGCACACCATGAAAACTATGCAGGTAGCTTGGGTCTCCACATTGCACGTGACTTAAAATCATAATATGGGGAAAAAGCAGGCGGTGAGTTTGAGGAGAGGGCCCGCGGTAGAGTGTTTTGCATACCGCGGGTATAGCTGCACCACCGCGCGATTTCGAAAATGCGGGATCTGGATATTTCCCAAACTTCAATTTCCGCGCGAATGCTTTCCCTTATCGCGCAAAAACTCGCGCTTCAAATAGTCATACTCAGCGAGTAAAATGGCGGTAAATTCAAAGCAAAGCGCGGGGGAGGAGCAAAAATCTCGGGTTCTGCTTTTAAAATAAATAACATCCATGCACCAATTACGTAGGCTCCAAATGTACTGCGGGCTTTGCAGACGACAAGCATAGGGGATGGGGTTGACCAAAGTGAAGGGAAGTGACCTGGGTCGGAATGAAAGAGGTAGATCACCGATGCCCAATAGATAAAATGTCATGATATTTAGTGATATGTCTATTTAGCATGCTGGCAAATAGATCATCTCCATAAGAACCTGAACTGTGCAAGGATGTATGGTTCGTAAGAGCAGTGGTGGTGACCGGCTTCGTCTTTCATTTAATTTAGTACCTCTCAACGCCACAGAGACTCACCAACTCCTTAAACACCCGGTGGTTCGGAAGCCCCACAATATTTGTAAAAGATCCACTTGTGCCCTTAATCATTAGAGACCCGTACCCCTGGACTCTAAACCCACCGGCGATACCATCACCTTCACCTGTGCTTATATAATCATTGATAAAGTCGTCTGAAACGTCGGGGTCCAGCTCAATGGTACTCTTTTCGACGAATTTGCGCATCGTAAACCCGTCACTGCTGTCATCTTGTTTCATCAGCACAACTCCCGTCAAAACATATATGGGCTTATTCGAGTCTCGCATTTTGCGGATGCTGTTAAAATGCTGCTCTTTATCTGATGGTTTTTCATAGATAACACCCTCGTTCACCACCACAGTATCTGCCGAGATCAAAATTGTGTTACCATGTTTATTTTGTGATGTCAATGAGTCCCACACATCTACCATCTTGCCTAAAGCGGTAGCCTGCACATACTGCTCTGGCGAATAATCGGCCTTGTTCAAGTCTTCAGGGAAGTTAGATGGGACCCTTCGTACATTGGGAATGCTCATTTCCTCTAGTATATCCTTCCTGCGAAGGGAAGTTGAGCATAGAATAACCTCCTTCGTTTGAAGATAGGTGATCAGAGGGTGCTGTAGTGGAGTTATGGTCATCGTGGAGGGAACAATTGCGATTAACACAACTGGAGTCTTGCTGATAGAGATGATTTTCAATTGCTCATAATCAACTAGAGATTACATAAGCGGTGAAAAATTCAAAAGTGCGACTTCCCAATTTGGCCATGCACTATGAATTTTTTTTATCTTAGTTTATTTTTTATCTAGTGAATTTTCATAGACAAGTCGTATTGATAACTTCCATCGAACACTAGCCAACATTTCAACCATGGCGTCTAGCAAGAAAACCGGCTCGTCATCTGCATCGACCCCACTCAAGGCGACAGTGTCAAAGAAAGACGCTAAGTATAGGTCCCCAGTGCTCACCAGAACTAGAACTAGAAACATACAGGATAAGTTACAGGAAGCCGATCCCAGTAAAGCTAAGCCAAGCGAGTCCAAGGGAAAGCAGAGAAAAGCTCTGAAGGAAGAAGAGGAAAAAGGAGAAACCCCCAAGGCTTCTGAAGTGCCCAAGCACGAAAGTTCTACCAGGGGTACCACCGCTGATGCTGAGGTAGATTTTGTTCTCCCAAGTGACAGTGAAAGTGAGAGCGACAATGACAACGACCTAGATAAGGAAACAGAGCCCGAGAAGGAGAAGAAAAATGAGCAGAGAACAGTTACCAAGGGACAGCATACCATCACTAAGCCGACGCTGAAGAAGCAGACTGCTGTGTCTGGCAGCAGCAGTAGTAAGAAGCGTGGAGTCATATACATTGGCAGAATCCCACACGGGTTTTACGAGAACGAGATGACAAAGTATTTCAAACAGTTTGGCGATATTACGAGGCTGAGACTGTCGCGTAACAAAAAGACGGGCCAATCGAAGCATTATGGCTTTATTGAGTTCCAGAGCAGAGAAGTGGCCAAGGTCGCTGCTGAGACTATGGACAACTATCTGATTTTTGGACATCTGTTGAAGGTGAAATTGTTAGAACCTGAACAGGTGAACGAAGAGCTTTTCAAGGGCTCCAGGACAAAATTCAAGGCAATCCCATGGGCCAAGATCTCGCAAAACAAGAACGATGCACAGAAGCCTTTAGAGAAATGGTCGAAGTTGAACGCTAAGCATCAACAGAAGCTTGCTAAGAAACAATCGGTGCTTACATCGAAGGGTATAAATTACGATATCAAGGCATTGTTGTAGGTGGTTTTAGAGACATAGGCAATATATAATTTTAAGTATGAACTAGAGTTGTGCTATTACATGATTGTAGGGGCTGTGAACGCTGAATTAGAGTTGATGATACATTGCCACTTAAAGGGCATAGTTTTCGAAAGCACAGTAACGACGACGACTAATCAATTCTAATTCAAGCTCGTTTGCAAGCCTATCGTACCACTCTCCCGAAGTCCGGCCAATGGCCCATTTAAACTTCCCACCCAACAACACCTAGCACCTCAACCGACGCTTTTTTTTCCTTTTTTAAGAAAAAATTCTAACAAGCGGACCTTGGGAAAGCTGAAAAATCAAAAAACACGCATGTATAAATTGATAGTTCGATCAACTCCGTTTTTTCCTTCTGTTACGTAGCCACACAGCTAGTGCCCATCATCAAAAACATAATAAATTAGCATGTCCAAAGTGTTTACGCTAGAAGAAATCGCAGAGCACAACACTAGAGAAGATCTTTGGGTTGTGTACAACGGTAATGTGTACAATGTTACCGAGTACCTGGATGAGCATCCAGGAGGAGAGGAGGTGATTCTTGACTGTTCTGGAACAGCGGATGCCACCGAGGCATTTGACGATATTGGACACTCCGAAGACGCAAGAACCATCATGAAGGGCCTTCTTATCGGCGAAGTGGAAGGTGGTGCGGAGGCTATGAAGGCCGTGAAAGCCTCAAGAGTCTCCTCTGCTGGCAGTGGAGAGACCAACAACATTCCTTTGATAGCAGCTGGTTTAGTGGCTGTAGCTGCAATTGCATATTTCGTGTTGATGCAATGAGATTAGGGAAATAGTGAATAGTGAGAAAAGCATTTAGGAAAGGATGAAACACCGATAGAGAACTGTGAGAATTGATGATCAGGCGATATTGATAGCTTACAACTCACATAATTACAAGCACATGTTAGAAAGACTTGTCGCGCATGAGGCTTACAATAGTCGTGGCATCCACACACTAGTTGAGGAAATGGGATGATACCGCGATAACGCGCTCCGATACATATTTTCAACTATGGTTCGTCTCTTCAATACATTCGCCGCCTCACACATTAATAACACCGGCACGCTCTCTGACGTCCTCGTATAGCTCGTTTAACTTACATTGTAGCACTAATTGTATTTGTCCTTTATATATTTAGATATTCAGCACTGATTGAAGATACGAATAACGTGAGTTTGTCTGATCGTAAATCGTGTAGATTTGAGTGTAAGCGTTGATTGCTTTCTTTTGGCGCCTCAATGTGTTGCTTTATCGCGTTGCCTACGGCTGCTTGCACTGCCTGGCTTCATACGTCTTACTATTTCGCAACTTACCATTCGCCAACCCGGGCCACAAAAAAGCGCGATAAGCTAAATTGTTTAGTGGCAGCTCACTATTAACTTTCCAGTTTTTCCCAAAATATAAGTCATTATACGAGTGAGCATTTGCCAGTTAAATAAAAGGATTGTAACAAATATATAGTATGTTCAGGTGTAGATGTAAAAGCGCTCTCAAAGCTGTCACTTTTCTCTGAGTGTGAAGAGTCATATGAACTAGCCACATTAAGTTATCTTTAGTGACCTACGCTCTTCCTCAATCATTGTTAAATTCACTTCTCGCCAGTCAGCTGCTGAAACAACTCAATTTTTGTTAAATTTGCATACCATCGACCTCACTCTTTACTGCAGAGTTTAAATGGATATTCAAAAGAATGAATACGGAGCTCAGCGTAGGCGAATACTTATGTAACTGATTTAGCTCAAGGGATCTCAAATTAGTTCTTCCTATCTACGGTCTGGTACTTGCGTTAAGCTCTCCATTGCCCATTCTCAGCACTTCTGTAAACAGTTATCATCATACTACTCGAACACTATAAAAAAATTACTGAATATTCTCACTATAGCATAAAAACAGGTATCGCCCTCTGTGACGAAATTGGTGACATTGTGATAACAGTTTTCTTGATCTACCTGATTTATTACCTAACTACAGAAAATATTATAGAGAAAATATTGGGTTTTCTGTGCTTAGCTGTACAAATCATCTTCCTCATCTTCGCCAAAAGCTGCTCCAGCGGCCGCACTCTCTCCGGTACCATCAGCACCTCCGAGAGAATCACCTTCGCCAAACTTGAAGTTTGCAAACTGGCCTCTGGAAGCCTGCAGCTGTTGAGCATAAGCCTCATACCTTCTCAGTTCGGCTGGCGAAACAGAGCGCTTAGCAGTCTTCATAGCCTCCTCAAAGTGGGCTTTGGTGATGTAAGGAACGGGGTCCTCAGCCTCAACTTCGTCACCCTCTTGCTTCATCTCGACGTCAACATCTCCAGTTGCAGCAGCCTTTTCTTCTTTGATGTTTTCTTTCTCTTGCTTCTCTTTTTCAATTCTCTTTTGCGCTTCAATAGCATCTTTGATCGCAAACTTGGCTGATCTCTGCACGATGTATGACAAATCGGCACCAGAGAATCCATTAGTAGCCTTAGCAATGGCTCCCAGCTCTAAGCCAGGCTCCAAAGGAGTCTTACGCAGCTGCGCTTGCAAAATAGATAGTCTAGCAGGCTCATCTGGCAGTGGAACGTAAATCAACTGGTCCAATCTACCAGGCCTCAAAATAGCTGGGTCAATCTGGTCAGGTCTGTTAGTAGCACCGATAATAAAAACGTTCTTCTTCGCGTTCATTCCGTCCATTTCTGTCAGTAATTGGTTAACAACTCTGTCGGAAGCACCTCCGGCATCACCCATAGAGTTACCTCTAGCCTTGGCAATGGAGTCTAACTCGTCAAGGAAGACAACGGTTGGGGCAGCAGCACGTGCCTTGTCAAAAATATCTCTGATATTAGACTCAGACTCACCGAAGTACATACTCAGTAACTCAGGTCCTTTAACAGAGATAAAGTTCGCAGAGACTTCTGTAGCCACAGCTTTGGCCAACAGAGTCTTACCAGTACCTGGAGGACCAAAGAACAGGACACCCTTCGAAGGAGCCAGTCCAAACTTTGAAAATTGGTCGGGGTGCAAAACGGGATACTCCACTGTCTCCTTGAGTTCCTCCTTGATGCCATCCAGACCTCCAATGTCGTCCCAAGTAACGTTAACACTCTCGACAACAGTCTCACGCAGAGCAGAGGGGTTGGAGTTACCCAGGGCAAATCTGAAGTTATCCATAGTGACGCCCAAAGAGTCGAGAATCTCGGCATCAATGTTCTCTTCCTCTAGATCGATCAAGTCCATCTTTTCTCTAATCTGCTGCATAGCGGCCTCGGAGCAAAGCGACGCAATATCGGCTCCGACGTAACCATGAGTTTCGGAAGCAATGGTTTCCAAATCAACATCATCGGCGAGTTTCATGTTCTTAGTGTGAATGCGGAGCACCTCGAGTCTACCTGTAGCATCAGGAATACCAATATCCACCTCTCTATCGAATCTACCAAATCTTCTAAGAGCTGGATCAATGGAGTTGGGACGGTTGGTGGCAGCAATGACAACAATGTTCGATCTTGCTTTCATTCCATCCATAAGAGTCAACAGTTGAGACACAACTCTACGTTCAACCTCACCGTTGGTCTTGTCTCTTTTAGGTGCAATCGAGTCAATCTCATCAATAAAGATAATAGATGGAGCATTCTTCTCGGCCTCTTCAAATGCCTTACGTAGGTTAGACTCACTCTCACCTGCCATCTTGGACATAATCTCAGGTCCGTTAATCAAGAAGAAAAAAGCACCCGTTTCGTTCGCCACAGCTCTGGCCATCAGAGTCTTACCTGTACCTGGTGGTCCATACATCAATATTCCCTTTGGTGGCTTGATACCAATAGCTTTGAATAGCTGGGGGTGCCTAAGTGGCAACTCAACAAGTTCTCTAATCTGGGCCATCTGCTTTCTGCAACCTCCAATGTCGTCATAACCGACTTCGTTAAGGTTGTTCTCTTCATCTTCACGGTTAATGGGCTCACCCTCAGAGTGAATGATTGTATCCTGAGAGACAATGGCATAATCTTCAGGCTCTACTTCAACGACCTTAAACTCTACTTGTCTCATTCCACCTCTAACAACAAAGTGATCGCCCTTTCTCACTGGCCTATAAGCGTCGACAAAGTATGGCTTTAGATAGACGTCAAACAGGGAACCAGTGATACCCTCAATGGTATCAGCCATAGGCAATACGGAGATACGAGAGGCAAACTTGATCTCTGGACAAGCATGCACAGTGATCACATCACCTAATCTGACCCTCAAGTTGTTGCGGGCAACCCTGTTGATCTTGCAGGCTCCATCTTCCATATCATCATCGGCCAAGACAACCAGTACGGTATCCTTTCTCTTCTTGCCCTTGACAAGAACAGCGTCACCTCTGAACAGCTCGAGCTTCTCCATGGTGTTGGAACTCATCGAGATAATTGAGTTGTCATCGTTGGTGGCGTCGTCCACAATGAGCGCATTGTCCTTCTTCTTTCTTCTCAAAATGGCAGTGGCGGTCGAGTCTTCGGGCTCGACGTCTCTACCAGAGGCATCTAATAAGGGCTTTTTCTCATCAACCATTGCTCCTTAATCAATTGGTATGGTAATGGGTAGGAGAATTGATCAACTACTTGATTAACAAGAGAAATAAAATAGACAAAAGAAGACAAGGACAAATGCGAAATGGTTATCGCAGCAGTTTGCAGTTGCACTCTGGTGTCAATTTCGAGACCGCCGGATTTGCCACCGCAAACGCGGTGCAAAGATGAATATTTGGTGTTGAGGTGAGCATAAGAAGGCAGTCGAAGCAGTGAGATTTGTTTGTGATTATATAATTTACAGTGATTATATAATCAATATTATGTTGAGCCTGGGTTGTAGCCCTAGAGGAAAGAGAATCATGTCCTCCCTGGCTAGGCGAAAGATGCTTGAGCTAGTCTAGCAGTCAAGACTCCGGCAAACTCTTTCAGCTCATCCATGTTGGCATTCTCAGCAGGCCATCCTACACCCAACCCAGTCTTGTCATTATACTTAGGAATCAGATGGAAGTGCACGTGATCAACAACTTGGTGTGCGATTCTACCATTGTTCTGTAGAATGTTGTAGCCAACGCCATCTGGAGAATTGATGTCAAGATCCAAAGCCTTCACTATTCTTTTAGTGACAGGCAAAATGTCTGCTAAATATTCGTCTGGGATATTGTGTAGTTTTGCTCCGTGGTATTTGGGGATAACCAATAGGTGACCCTTAGAGGTGGGCTGGATGTCTAGGAAGGCATAAGAGTAGGCTGTTTCCAATATCTTGAAGGAAGGTATTTCACCTGTTAGTTAGTATTATAGGCTTCAATCAAAAAAATGTTGCCTGATCACACGGTTTGGATATGTTCATGTAACGTAGGCTAGACTAGCGTCAGCTTTGTAGCGAGACCTGACGGCTATTTACTTACCCGTGATGATTTTGCAGAATATGCAAGTAGCGTCATAGCCAACAACAGACATGATTGAGTTGACTGGCGTGGATATTGAGCTATCTGAAAGACTATTAGTGCAGAGAAACGAAGCGGGGTAACAACCAGTTAGGTGGTGAGACGAATATCAAACTCCGAAAATTTGGTAGGTGAAAAGTGAGCGCGCAGTTGCAATGTGCAGAGATGGTGAACTGGCTATCTTTTCCTTGTTGGGCTAAATAGTGTAATGACTATTGAGGTGTATGGTGACTTCGAATTTAGAGTGCAATTTAATTAGGCAAGTATATATACAGCTATGGGATGTAAGCTTTATGTAAAAGCTGTCGCTGTTGTTGAGCTTATGGCCTATCTGCCAATGCCGGCTTTCTATATATTTACATAATGCGAGTGACCATACAATACCAGTGCTCAAAAGAAGCTGTTGGCTTGAATAATGGCCTAGAGGATCAGCCGTGGTAGTTTTGTATAAACTATTTAGTTGGGTTGGGACCCAACGGAGTTTTGACCTATATCGCTTTGACATCGAGGATGTGGATTGATCAAGGACAACATCAGGCTACTCTCCCTCGGGACTAACATCACATTTCCATATAAGCCAGGCTCACAAATCATCACCCTTAATATTTTACGCCTATAATTGACGTGGTTAAATTACCTGACAAATTCAGCCAGTATCAATGACATAACACGACGCGGTTGAAGCATTAAGTTTCCCCCAAAATATCAGCCTGGTACGAGCCACTCGGTTCAAAAGTAAAGTCAGCAGGAGCAGATAAGAAGAAGAGTAACCTCATACTCAACTCACTCGGTACTCTTACATGCTTAAGATATCTAAAATACACATGCCTGACCAACAGGCAATTCACACAAGCTACTCGCAATGTTATCCGGCAGTTAAGTAGTCAACCACGTGTTCGCCGGGTTGCTAGCTGGTCACCAGCTATTCATTTGTTGGCTCAATTTGAGCTCACTGCGCACTTTGCTACAACCCGTAGCTCAGCCCAGGCCAATCATTGTGCTGAACTGTCTCAGCCCCATTGACGTAATCATGCTGAATCCCTGAGCGCCGAAAGGGAAGTAACTCAGCGTATAGTAAAGCACAGCAAAAATCTCCACTATACCTGTAATGAGCGTGAGAATCGTAGACTTGAGCACAGCCGCACAATAGAGCGTGCTGACGATGCTGCCAAAAAACACTATCGTAAAAGGTAGTCTCTCCTTTGATATCAAATGTTTGGCGTAATTCACTGGCCCTTGCAAGCAACCAAAACTCAACACAAATAGCAGCGAGCCCAAGGTCCATAGCATGGCAAATTTCCTAGGCTTCAGGGCAAGCACAGGGAAGAGGACCACACCAAGAGCGAAACATAATACAGAGCCAGCAATCAAAACGAAGAAGCAGATGAGTCTCTCGAAGCGTGACAGCTTGAACCACGAAGGTTCCTGTTGTGTCTGCTCCAAATCAGAGCTGTTCAATGGCAGATAATTGTACGCCTGGTTGTAGCCAGTACTGAGGGAGTCGCCCAGGTTACCAAAAAACGACTTTGCCTGTTCGGTTACCGACCCTGCAGGGCCCCCTGGGGTAATTCTAGTTCGCCAATTTTGTACTTGCGAAAGGAACTCATTAGATGTATCTGAGCTCATTGGGACTGGTGTATATTTGATTGGAAGTGAAGATTGAGGGGAAGAGTATGGTACGGATGGTAAGTAATATGCTAAGTAAGGTTTGGTTTGATTTATTGAAGGCCAAATTTTCGCGGTAGCTGTAACTGCGCGCGCCAGGGTACACTGCAGGGAGACAGGCAGCTGAGCGGCCAGATGGCTGATTAGGTAGTTGGTGGGGATATGTTATCAACGAGTCCAAAGGTTAGAAATTACATTCCGCTAGAGTATTCAGTTGAAAAGTCCAATCAGTTTGTGAATACCGAGGACTCAATTATCAAGGTATTCACCTAGTTTGCTACTCACTTACTACCCATTTAACCAAGGCAACAGCCGTTCAGTATGCACGCACAAACGTACGCCACTGCTGCCACTATGCTCTGGCTAGTTGGCCAACTGTTCTTATAATCCTCATAAATGATCCACCTTAGATCATCTTTTACATAATTACACACGGACCAGCCATTATTATACATTGTAGTTATAGAACTGATCCTCATTCAGTCCTGGCGCTGGCCTTCCAGCTGGGTTTCCCGGATTTCCCGCCGAACTTTTCGAAAGCTCTTGTAAGTGTTGAATCTTCTGCAGCAATAACCTCAGACGCTCGTCCTGACTATCCATGATTTCCTGTAGGTATTGCACGTACTCCACCGACTTGTTTAGAATAACGCTCTTATTCGCTTTGATTTCACGAACATGACCGGTCTTGGTCTTAGAGTACGCGTACAGAAGCGTGGGGGGTATCAGCGTGCCAAGTTCTTTAATCTTCTCTTTTATCAGATCTCTGCGCCTTCTTTCGACAGCATTATGGAGCTCCCTACGACGACTTAGCTTATTATCTTTGCCTAGCACTGACTTTGGGTTCATATGTGCACCAACACTCGCTGGCGAACCCATCGACTTGAAAGAAGGTGAGTTTACGGGCGACTTCAAAAAGTTATCATTGAAACTAGAATGGTATGATTGTGACTGGTATGACTGTGAATGATGTGACTGATAGGACCCGTACGGACTATCCTCAAAGCCGCTGTAGGTCGTAGAAGCCGGCGATACTAGGTTGTTTAAAGAAGTACCCAGTTGAGAAGAGTAACTGCGACCCTGCGGCCCGCTTATACTGCCGGAACGGTGCTTTAGAAGCGCAGAGTTGATGGAAGTAGAAACATTGCCAGAGGGTTTGACACTGTGCGAAAAGTACTGTGGGTTCACCGAGTTCTGCTGCTTATCCCTGGGGCTTAGTATGTCGTCGAAATTGCTGGAGGGATCAAAATTGACAGCTGATGGGTCAAAGTTACTACTTGCAGCGCCAGGAGTATCAAAGGCCTGGCCCGAGGCGTCTAGCTTTGACATAAACTCATCAATGTTGAGCTCATCGGGCAATTTGGCCATGTCAGTTGGCAGTTGTGACTGTGTGTTATCTATATGGGGCTGTTGACGCTGGTATGAAGATGATTGATGAGCCTGTTGTCGCGGGTAAGATTGACTAGTTGGGTCTCCCTGGTAATTTGATTGCCGCGATTGATAAGACTGCTGGTAATTTCGCTGGTCCTGGTCGACCACACGCTCTATCTTGATATTAGGATGCAAGCTTCGGTGTTCCTGGGGCGGTATGTCGTAGTTTGACTCATCATACTGGTCACGCAGAGGTGCTGTAACCCCCGTTCCGTTGAATGTGTTGAACCCGGAGAAGTTCTTTTGGTCTCCAGTGAAAAGCGCATCATTCAAACCGTCTAATTCATTCAGGTCCATCTTTAAGTTCGGCTCATTGATATCACCGGCATCAGCAAAGCCAGTGTGCTTGTCAGACAAGAAGTCGAAATTGTCCATGCTTGCGTGTTTATCGATGCTCGGTATAAAAGTATATGAAATCACCTACAGGGGGGTTCCAGTTGGTTGGAAATGCACATAAACACTATGAACACGAATAAAACACTCCCTCTTCTGATGCTCTGTACAACTCCACAGATATTTCGCTCTCAAGAGTTTATTTCCGTTCAATCATGTTTTTCCCCCCAAACTTGGACTCATTTTTTTGCAGGAAGCCTCTGGTGTGAGGTGTAGACAATGACGTAAGGCTAAGAGCCGGGCCGAAACATTAGGACAACTCACTACGTACGTGGCAATACCATAGCTTCCACAAGGCACCACTTGTGGAAGGCAATGAGCTATCTCTTTTGTGATCCAACACGTAACCTCTGGCATACTAAGTCTGAATGGCACTGCCCGTAAAGATCAATTCCCGTTCACTGCCCAAGTTGTTTTGACATCCATGCACTGGCAATTATTTACATCCCTGCACCACTAATCATCTATTCCTGCAGTCCGCTGCACCTAGACATATGAGGAATGTGGCCTCTACACCACCCTTGTTTCCTATGTAATTCATCCCGCCACCATGCTTTGGATCACTTCTGATCTCGCAATGATCACCCTTTTCAAATATATAGTGGTTTACATCATTGGAGGGCTGACGTTCATACCGTTAGTGGTACTTTTCCTCTATTTATTGACCTCTAAGCCTGCCGCAACCGAAGCTGAACTAGCAGAGAAAGCGCGTCTAGAACGCATGCACCCGTCTGAGGTGAAGGGAGAGGAGCCCGGGTACAGAGAACTCAAGGCCGGTGAATTTTTGGATAAAGAATCATCTGGCTTGAAGACATTCCATGCTGGTTGGATCACTGTCACGAGGGAATTTTATACATTTCCCCAGATAAATCCTAAGGACTTTCAAAATCCGCCATTGAGCGCTGGCAATACGAGTAATGTCATACCGCCCAATGGTAGATCAGAAACAGAAACAGCACAGTCCAATATCTCGCTGGCTTCGCTAGCGAAGATCATGAAGAGCTCTAGCAGCTCAAATAACACAGAGATTGTAGAGGACCCGGAGTCCTTAGACAGCAAGAAGCTGAGATCTATACGGAAAAAGAACAGATTCTACGCAGTGCTGAAGCACGGGAATTTGTTTCTGTATAACGACGAGGATATGACGAACGTTCAGCAGGTGATAGTCCTGGCTCATAAGGTAGTCACCATTTGGCCTAGGAATACCACCGATGGACAATTGTTCACCAAAAAAACAGCCATCTGCATTCTGGACACTTACAAAACATACACAAACGAAGTTGGCAGATTCAGCGCCATTGATATCATGACGAGCACAGCAAAAAATGCTCCTGCTCCCAAGAACGCTTTCTATCTGTATGCAGACATGAACCACCAAAAAGAGGACTGGTACTTTTCTCTCATCAGAGCGACAACAACAGACTGCATGAAAACGGGCACCAGAAAAGATCTGTTGGCTCCGTCGCTGTATGCACGCACTCTACACTACAGGACATCAGACATGATCGACCTTATACAAGTCCTTAACTCCACCGAGGGACAACTTACCACCAAATGGCTAAACGCAATAATTGGTAGGCTTTTCTTATCTATGCAAAACACGGAAACCCTGCTTAACTTGGTGGAGAAGACAGTGTCAAACAAGCTGCAAAAGATCAAGAGGCCCGGGTTTCTCGACGACCTCGTAATAAAAAGAATAGATATTGGCCGTAGTGCGCCGTTCATCTCACACCCTCAACTGAAATCGCTTACGCCTGAGGGAGACCTAGAAACAGTTGTAAATTTTCTGTATCAAGGTGGCTTAACTGTAGAGATTTCAACAAAGTTCTTTTTGAACCTGGGCGCACGCTTCAAACAGCGTGAATTTGCAATCAATCTAAAGATAAAAGTGAAAAAAATACACGGAGACATGCTTATAAAGATAAAACCTCCCCCTAGCAATAGGATATGGTATGGGTTTGTCACAATGCCAAAGTTGGATCTCGTAATAGAACCCGTTCTCAGCACTATGTCCTTGAACTACAATCTGGTAACAAATATAATCTCTAATAAATTCAGAGAAGCAATTAGAGACAGCCTCGTTCTTCCTTTCATGGACGACTTTGTGTTCTGTCCGACAGATGGAGAGATATTTCGTGGTGGTATCTGGGACAAGTCTCACAGGGATAATGTATTTAGAGACGTCCCTGCGACTCCGGTGGACTCCGTAATCCCGGAACCTACATCAATGTCTTTTGTTTCTAACTCTCAGTCTTTAGCGGATTCGATTGCTCCTAGTACTGCTTCAGCTGATGCAGATTCTTCTATCAACATTAGGTCTACCGCAGCGTCTAACAAAACCGTATCATCTCCCTGGTCAGATGTTGCTGATAACGCAGATTTATACTCTGAAATAAGCACCGAGGTTGTTGTTAATTCTGAGAGCCCATTTTATACAGGGCATCCAAAGAAAGGTACACCAAATGATACAGCAGGTGGTCCTGTATCTGACTTAGATACTGCTTTGGGTAGCACATCTGGGTCCTCGGTCACTGCAGATAGATCAAAGGGTAAAACATCTGGTCTCACTAAAAGAGCTTCATCTCTTATTGAGAAGCGATTCAACTCCAAAGCCGATTTAAAAGAGCAACTAGAATCGGGTGATGGGTCATCCGATTCAGTTTCTGCAGTAGCAAAGGCAAAATACACTAATGGAGTCACTAAACTAAAGGGTTGGTATTCTAAAGAGAAATTAAACTTTCAAAAAGTTGGCACTGAAGGCAAGACTGAGCCACTCCCAAAGGAAAAGCAAACCTATAAAACGCCGGAAATGATCTCTTCTAGAAGACAAACTAGAAGAATGTCTCATAGTAGATCAAACGAGGGTGATAGTGCCTATTTTAATATGCCCTTGACTCCTTCAGATCCGCCTGCTTTGCCAGACCGTAATGTATCTCCATTAGAAAGTGTAACAGGAAGCGAGATGTTCTTGAATGAATCTGCTTCACCTGTTGTTTCGAGCCAAATAGTTTCAGATAACTTGCATCGCAAACAACGCTCAATTTCTGGGGCCGATTCAGTTGCTTCTGATAAGTCGAGAATGTCAAGAAAGCCACCACCTCCACCTCCTCGTCCGATAGTCCGAGATATGCCTGAGCAGCCGTTTAATGAGATAGTCAGAGGAGATGAAACATCTCTTCCTTTTGTCGAATCCGATATCTCTCATGGTCTTTCTAATGTTGACACAAAAGCCGCTGATATGTACGATGTGAACAGATTTAGACCCGTTCCTGCGGTTCCGCCTGCTCCTCCCACTACTAATTTAAGTTCAAGTTTTGGGGCGAATGAAACTGAAATGAACACTCAACCTAACCTAAAGCCTGTTACCGAAATCGGTCAGACAAAAGAAAATACGGCACTAGATACAGCGATTGCCAGACGCGACCCTACTGAGAATGTTACTGCCGCCATGCCTGGTTTTATGGTCGGTAATGCCTCCGAAGTTTCTTTGGAAGACAAAGTCGTGTCCGAAGAGGTAAATCAAGTGCCCACAACAAGGTAAATAATATACATACTACAAAAAGGGCATCCAACCTATGTACATCTGTGCCAGGCTTTCGGGGTCTGTAGCCTGTTGTATGACTGCGTCCACTTGAGCTGAGACGCTGACCGGAAGCCCACCACTATCTTTAGCACCAGTGTCAAGATCCTTTGCATCTAATACACCTCTTATTTTGCGTCTAATAGCCGCCATAGCTTCCTGTGGAATAAGACTGTCGTCAATGTCGCCGTAGCCTCTTTTCTTCTTGTGTGGCTTGGCCTTCCAGTCCATAATTGGATCGTATAAGAATGTCTCCAGGACGTTCATTAATACGTTCTCATTTTTCCTGATCAAAGATGTAGTCACTTCACATGTCTTTCTGAAGGTTCCTTCAACACCGTTAGATCCACAGGCAGCCACCATATTCTGAGTTAATCTGAAAGGCACACGCTCAGGAACGGCTAGGCGCTTGCCCTTATCAAAAAGACAATCGAAGTCAACATGCAAAACATGACCCGTATTTTCGCCAATCAATATATTATCCCCATGCCTATCACCCATTCCCACAAGGTAGCCTACAATTGACATCACTGCAGCAGATCTAACAAATCCATTTCTTGCGCCGTACCATGTAGAAGGCTCTGGGAACTGGTCGAAAAACCAGTTTTGTAAAACAGCAGGATAAGCTGCTACCAGCTTTTCAAAATTCTGAATTTTCTCTTCCACAGGTAGCTTATCGTTCAGTAGTGTCTTTACCTTGTTGATGTCCAGAGGTGTACCTTTTCTTGACAGATATGACAAGAGTATTTCTCTAATAGTCCGAACATCATTTACCATTTCGATCAAACCCATCTCCTCATTCAATGGAGTGACTGCATAGGAGTTAATTTGCAATTTTCTCTTTTCAGATTCACTATCAGTCTTGAGCAACCGATCTACAACAGTCACAAATTCCATGAGTTTTGCATCCTTTCTTAGATCGTCATTGGGCTTGCACAAAATACTGTATCTATGGCCATCTGTTCCATACACTGCAAGCTTCCTAGGCTTCTGCATAGAAGACAATATTACAACTTTGGGATCAAACCGAGAGAACTTAATCTGCTTTTCTGCAGGAAACCCATCTTTCCTCGGTCTATCACCCACCATGGGCAATGCCAGTTGGAAGTTGATTCTCAGCGGCACAACCAAAGCTCTGCATTCTGAATTACTAGCAAATGGAAATCGTAGATCATCCCACAAATGATACTTTGATCGCTTGGACCTCTGAAGATTGATGCTGCAGATGCCTTTCAAAGCCTCAAGAAGTGTAAAGGCAGACTGAACTTGTTTTGCAACAAAATCATGGCCCTTCTGTAATGATTTACATATTTTCTTCCCCTTTTCTACACGCTCTTGGTTAGTAGATTGTACTTGCGAGTAAACAGAATAGAGCAAAATGTCTGGATACGCTTTGGTAAGTTCAGTAATAATCAACAAAATAAGCTTCTCTGTGTTGGGGTCGTCATGAAGAATTCTCGATACTAGCTGTGACAGCACTGAATACCATTTGTACTTTGGAGAATCTAGAGAGTATTCAATTACTTTTAGAATACTGGAGTAATTTTCCACTCTTTTGGCGACAACCATATTGTAGGAATAGCCTTTAAACTCGTCAGAATTTCGGTACTGACCTGCATAATCCAGCCAAATGGTGACAACTTTGGGAAGGACTTCAAACAAATAAGTATCTGATGTCACCAAAGAGCGCAAATATGCTTTGATTAATCCAAATTCTAAATGCCCGTAAAAGTCCTTCTCTGGTTTCCGCAAACCAGGAGTGTTGATATAGCAGGCATCAAGAAGCTTGTTGTAGTATCGCCCCAAACAGTATTGAGGTTTTGACCAAGACTTATCAAGTAGTATCGCATTGCTGTAACCCTTGATGATTTCTTCAGAGCTACCATTGGCAGATAGTTCCAGCCATTCAGTGTAGATAGTTTGACTCTCGGCAGCATTACTGATATTGTTTTGATTTTGGATTGTGGGTTCAATAATTTTTAAAGCCTGGCGATGCTCTCCCTGTTGCCAAAGGAGCTTGGAATATTCTAAGTTCACTTCCTCTGTTCCTATCATAAAAGCAGCAGTAATATTATGGGTGGCCTTGTCCAACATTCCGGCCTCTCTTAGAATAGTACAGCTTTCTACTAGTGTATTTTTAAGGTCATCTCTGACAATGGCATTTGGATGCAAAGTTTCTACAGCTTTTTTCAAAAGATGTATCTTCCAATTGACTTTGAATTCCTTTGTAGTGACCTCTAGCCTCTTTTTCAATAGGCTGAGAGCTGCTGTAAGGCTGTCCTTATCATCACACCTAGCAAGAAGCTCAAAGTCATAAAGACAGTGAAGCAGGACCATATATTTCAATGTTTTCGTGTGCGACATTTCTTTCGAACCTGACAGAGAAACTCCAAGGTGCTCTCTGGCTCTCTTTATGTGTGAAAGTGACATTTCAACTTTATTGTTGCCCAAGCTGGCCATCGCTTGTGCAGCCTCGTAGAAAATCGACATTTCAGATCCTGTCGACAGAATCGATGGGTAGTTCTCGGCTTCATGAAGCCATCGCTTCAGCTCAGCTCTGTTTCCCGCAAATATAGCAGCCTGCAGGCCAGAAACCACCCATTCCTTCGTAGCAGCCGGGACAATTGATGGGATACAGTTGTCTAGTTTAATCAAAATCTCGTCAAATTCACTACGGTCTTCCAGACAATTTAGCAGCATTCCAGTCCTTCGAATTTTTTCGTCTTCTTCAACCTGGTTGGTCTCAAGATCAAACTTCGTCAGCGCCGTCCGTGATTCCTTCGTAATATCCCAGTCATCGCTATACTCAAATTGGAGCAGTCTATCACTTAGACTTTCACTAGAAAAAGTTTTGAGTACTCCATGTAGAGCATCCATGTCATTCAACTCGGAATACATGTGTCTTATTGTGTCAAAAAATTCATGTTTTTCAATCCGATTAGCTAACAAACTTTTCTCCAGGAGTAAAACAGCTCTCTCATACGAATTACACTCTGCTGTTCTCTTAGCAAGTAATTCTATGGGCAGCCCATTGAAGAATGACTCAACTACATTGTTCTCCTCCATACAAGGAGCAGTTGAAAATGTTTTGTCTCGCTTTCTGCCCGATAGCCATTCTGTGAAGTAGTCAACAATAGAAAAAACAGATCTATAACAAGATTTCAAACTTTCCCTAGCCGCTTCGTTACGGATATCATTCAAGCTTGTATTAAGGACAGTGTTGATTTCTATCTCAATGTCAGCTTTCACTTGGTCGTCTCCGAACAAAACAGAAAATAGGATCACATACGGCAGAATAAACTGCGCAATGGCCAGATCTTGGCTCTTGATAATCTTAGAACAGTGAATAAATACGTTCTGGGCCGTTTTGGGCAACTTTTTCATGTCACCAGTTCTTTTGAGCAGATCGTCAGTCAAGTTTCGAAGCCAAGAAGAATGCTTCAGGTCTGACTTGAATAAGGGATAAGTAGGCTTCTCGTAACTAAAAGAGCTCATACGGTATTTTGATTTCAACAAGGGCCGCACAACCGCTCTTGTGACGTCAGTGAACTTGCTCCACAAGTACACACTTTTGTCATTTAGCGAAGACAAATTATCCACATCTGAATTAGATAGCCCTAACATCACCATATATTCTTGTATGCACAACGCTAAGAACAATTGCCTGTTGGGATCGTTTGATGAAACAAATGCTTTCACAACGATAGCGTTGAGGAAATAGATCATAAAATCCATTAGCTCACGGTCAGTGCACAAGTTGGTCAGTAAAATAATGTTCTTGTGACTTTGATGTTGCAAAGAAAACTTGTTGAGGTCTAAAGCACCAAGTAGAGCTAAAACTTGAGCACATTTTGCTGGTATTTCTGTGTTGGACGTCGCAAATCTGTGAGATGCTTCTGTTATTGTAGTGATAAGAAGTGACAAAACTTCAATATACTTCCTTTCTTGATAAAATTTTTCATGCAAAGCATCTTGATAGGTAGAGCAAAAATAAACAATATCGTCAAGAGCCTGCAAAACCACCCACTGGTTGTCTTGATTGGCTCTCTTTTCCAGTTGCACTAAAATGACATAGTAATTGTTGATAACTTTTTTAAATTGCTGTTTAATCAGCTCAAATTCCTTGGTTCTCGGAAGTGAAAATGCATATGAACAGTAACTTGTGGCGATTAATGCATGCTCATCAGTAAAGATAGTATCCAAAATTTCTTTTGCCACTGCCTTGGACTTGACATTGAAAGATTCGTACTTTTGTATCAAGTACGATATAAGGAAGTCAATGACAATGGGCAAGGACTTCGGCCCCAGTTGCTTGACCACCGTATGCATACATTTCAAGGCCTCAATACGGAGCTCTGGGGACTCCATTGCCACCTGCAGACATACCATCACCTGAGGAACACACGCTTGAAAGCCGTTCGCAATTTCAGCAAGACATGTGGTGGCTCTGAGGGCATCGATTTTCGTAACAAACGGCTGGTTTCCCTTCATCTGATTAATTTTTGCAGTAAATGACTGTGCCAAGCCGAGTAGCACTGTATCCAGAAAAGTGTTCAAAACCTCTTCATTCTTTCCTTTTCGTAAACTTTTTCCTTCTGCAGCACCCTGTCTAGTTAATGCGACGTATGTAATGGCCCGTACGACGCGATCCTTCATTTCATCCGAGTTGTTCAAACACAAAATATCCCACACCAAGTTTAGGCTGTTTTGAGCAGCTATGACTTCATCAAGTTTCACTCCCTTGTAAGTCGGATATACAATGGAGATTATTTTAGAGATTTTCTCATGATCCAGCTTGTGTTCTGAAGTCAACAAGACTGCGAGAATTTGAGAGAAGTTGTCTTCAATGACCCTGAGTCTACTTTTCTTTATCTTCTCTGCAATGAACCCAATGTGATCTTCCCTGAAAAACTGGATAAATCGTGGAACCGTAAATTCTTGAGTACGAGACAAAAACAAATCAATCTCCATTCGAATGAATTCACAAAAATTAAAAAGCAGCGTCGGATGCGATCTTCGCTTTAGAACGAGGTCTACACTGATGTAAGGAATGAAAGGTTCAACTAATTGCCACGGTGTGACATTTTTTGTAGTGGCTACTATTCGTAGCTCATGAAAAGCCAGATTTTTCCTCATTGGATCCTCGTCCCCCATGAACTGTATGAGCGGGTTAACCATCACGTACATTCTTTCGTCCAGTTTGCTAATTATCAGAAGCTCACCCCAGGACATTATGACAGCCTCAAATAAATAAGCATTATCTTTTTCAGGTCGCATAGAACCAATATATTTCAGAATTACATCGAGATCAGACTCTAGCTGGCTGTCGTCTGGGGCATACAAAATGAGGGGAAAGAGTTTCACCGTAAGCATTCTGATTTCTCTAATTGGGCTGGTGAAACAATCCCGAACGAATAGCCACAGATCCTTTTGTCCTGCAAGGGACGGTAGTCTAAAAGCGACAAGTATTTTTCTGAGAGCTAACAGAAGAGAGATTGTTAGGTATGGAGAATCACTAGAAACGTGGGCCTTAACGATAAAATTTTTGTACAGGAGAGTCCAGAGTTTTAGCATATCATGCGCTTCTTCAATATGTGGTTTGTTTAGGCTGACGATATTCGGAATATACACTCTCTCATCCCCCCAAAAGTCACTTTTGGCGCCTTTCGTGGTGATAGGGTCATAATCTCCGGAAAGATAACATGCCGCTCTGCCAATGCTGTTAATAAAATACATTTTTTCCAATGTTCCTGACTTCAATACCTTCGGGATAGCTTTGATTAAAGTTGAAAGAGAGCGTGTAAGATCATGATGAAGATGTTTTTGCAATTTAAGACGTTGTCGTATTTTCTCTGAGTTAATTCTAGTAGGCTTCAAAATAGTTTCCAAGTCATCCATGGCTAGCGCAAAGTCAGGAGAGTCAGCACAGCGGTCATTGTAAAGAGTATCAATCACAGTTTCACGCAGCCCAGTGAGCCTAGTAGACTTGAACGGCAGCAAGGCCGTTTCTGTTATGCCATTTATTCGCTCCTCCAGTAATGCATCGTGGGCCTCAGAATCGTAGTGGTAGTGTATCGCTATTAGCAGATTAAGGACAATTCTCAGGTCTTGAGATATGTCTTTTGAAAAAATGGCATCGAGATGTGATAGTTTGGAAGAATCCAATCCAGTCTTGACCCAAAAAACAACCGTATTGCCTCTCTCAAAGCAGGTAATGTACAATTTAAGAAGAACTTCGGCGATCGCAGTTTGGAATGCAACAAATTTTGCCACCAGAGTAGAGTTGAGCAGCTCTTTACATTTGAGAAGAACTTGATCAAGACTGGTAGAGCTTGGTATCGGATCCTTATACACGTAGTTGGCCGTACTGAGTAGCAAAATGGAGTACAGCTCGTCAAACTTCTTTGCATATTCTTTAGTAGATGCTAAGAATGATACACTCAGACTTTCCTGTGATGTCTCCATGTCTTCATCGTTTCCGTCTTCGTCGCCGATGTCGTTGAATTTGAAGTTGACAACAGTATTGTCTATGCAGAACCATACACGATTTATGCATATTTCCATGGGATAAGATCCCTGCAAATGCAGCATGAAGGATTCTGACAGGGTCACATCAAGAATTGCCTGCAAGATCCTAACAGAAATACTCAAATTCGAAAACTTGGACTCATTGGAGGCTACTAGGTCTTGCAAATTCTGAACCTCTTCCTTATCATGTCTGGGGTTAGTGATTGTACTAATTAGATCACGTAGGTTACTTTCTAACGTAGCAACTAAGTCATCTCTTATGGCAAACCTTAGTTTGTTATTTCTGAGTCTCCTCGCAAATTTGCCTGTGGTCAAGTGGACAAGTGTCGCATTGGCTGCTTCGGCTAGCGTGCTGTCGTGATACCTCATGTCGTAGAACCATTTAATGCTGCGGAGGAAAACAATATACCTGTCGTTTTCTATAAGGAGGCTCGGGCTACTGGATAGCAACTTCTCTATAGCTTGAAATATCTTGATGACAACACTGGTTTCTTCCGCATTGAGAACCCTCTTAGAGTAAGCAGGTAGGACCGTGTGCAGTAGTGCGTTTAACGAGTTAGCATCGGCCTCTATGTCCTCCGAATCCTGCTCCAGCAGGGTATCCAGGACATGCGAAAGCTGCTTCGTCTGGTTGGACATCAACGAGACTGGCCTGTCGTTTAGCTGAGCCACAGTAGGGGAGCTGTGCGGGGCGTACTGTTAGTGAAAGTCGTAAATACTCCTTGCCTTTGTCTTGTATGTGCACTTGTTTTTTCAGATCAATAGTCACGTGACTGGCGCGTTAACTGAAAAGGAAAGCCTGTGGATGAAGAATAGGGTGAAACTGAAGAGACACTTTTGGTTGGCGCGGGCAGGTACTCAGCAACTGCATCAAAACGCAAGACAAAGCGAGTGGTGCATACCCTTATCTCTAAACATCATTAGGAGTATACTATATGAAATATAAGTACTAAATCATAAAGTACAAAATATACACAGTGATCTGCGCTATTTATATGCAAGAAACGGGAGAGAGACACAAGGAGACTTGCTAGCCGGGATTACCAAGCCCCATGAAGCACTGAAATTTCTAGGTGAGCCTTTGCTCACAGGGGAAATGCAAATGGACCCACATACTAAACGTCATCTCTCAATGCAACCGGCTCTATAGCCACGCGCCAAATTTCATAAATAATGGCGAATTCATCATGATCGCGTCGACTCGTCATGACTTGCGCCTATCAGCGTTAGCTGTTGGTTAGGCTTTGCTAACGTCTTTATTTGGGAAGCGGCCTTTTAAACAAGAGAATATGAGGCTCTGGGGCATGCGTTTCGTAATGGACCCATCCCAGCGACTGCGTTATTCCCAGCCCCCTCCACTCCTCTTCTAAAAGTAATCTTAAAGTCCCAGTCTCGGTGAAATAATCGGTAGGTATGAGAGCAAGCATCTCTTTGGGAAGCGCAACGTGTCTATATTCGTTTTCGTCGTCAGAGTAGCGACTGGAGTAGTATATTTTCTCCCTGAAGGGTTCTATGCGAGCCCTTTCAGCTTCGGAAAGGTACCTTGGTCTTGTAGGCTTCTGCGACATTGTGTGATGGGTATTGAAGAGGCGAACAGATGATGACTGTTGAGAGACTAGAGTTAGAGAGAGCTCGGATAAACAAGGGAAAGGGTAAATGAGCGCGAAAAGACGCATTTTGAAATGCGAGGAAAACGCGACTGGAACGTGTTGTTGTATCTATAAATATTTGTTGTACTCGATAAAGTCAAAAATGCTCATTTTACTTGGTTCACGTCCACAGTAAATGGTGCAGCGGTTGTGATCATTGAAGCATATTCAGCTTAATGCGGGAAGTCTCTAGTGAAAGTATGCTCGTCTATACTACCTTGCTGAGACATGTGAGGTAAATGCCATCTTTTTCGTCTATTGCCTGCACTGCACTGGGAATATGCACCGCAAGTTATGTCCCATGCGTCTTAACGCATCTTGCCAATCACCTAAGCTAAAACGAGCTGAAACGACCCTTAACAGAACCCCTAAAACTTGAAACACAGAAAGGAGAATCAATAGACGGTTACAAGTAAATATGTGACTTTCTCTCAGTTGCAAGGTGAGCCAGCAGAAATAAATTCCATGTTCTTCTCGTACCACTCAATCTGCTTCGTTCTTTCCAAACGTAACCTTTCGCGTCTTAGGCCACCGCATGGGCTTTTTTTTTGACGTAAACAACAGTTAAGAGAACGAGAGGTTAAGTGTAAGTGCTGCGAAGTCACATGATTTTACAAACTAATTGACTAGTCCGCATGCTCGAGCGTCTGGCGTTGCCAATAAGGTTTTCCATCGCTCAGTAATGGATCGAAAACGCCCCTTGACATACTTCCCATGCACTATTGCACTGCTCTGACACACTAAAACTTCATATGCATGCGCGATGCCCTAAGTTTATGCAATTGCGAAATTCACTGATGGCGGCGCTATGCCTGCGATTTTATGTGTCAGATCAAGCAGGAAAGTAGAAAAAGGTTGCTCTTATTAGATAAGTAACATCCATAGAGGATTTTTTTTCACAGATACAAATGTCTCCTCAGCTTTACATATTCAGCCTATTCTCCCACTAAAGTTTACAAACTCTACCCCGCCTTATCTCCTTCTATATTTCTCAGAGGCTCGCTTTGATTGGGCTTAGGACCCCGTTCTCCTGTAGGTGAAAAAAAACCTTATGCACGCTGCGAAATTAAAAAGAACGCTCGCAGCGCAATCACTCAAATAGTACAAAATCGCAACAAGCCCCAGTCAAACTGATCATATACATTCCATTGTCCTTAATCTCAAGCTCTTCTACTGCTATACCTAGATGGCGACATCAATCGTTTAATAAAGCATACCATCTTTTTTTTATTTTCCAGTCCATCGTTCGTTTCCGCAAGAAAATTTCTCGTTCATGTCAAAAGGTGTCACGGCACAGGCTGAGAGAACAATCTCCTCTTCTTCTGCGGCCACCACTGTCAGCGTGCCAACACATGACAAAACCAAGCAGACAAAACAAGTAAGGTCCATATCTGATGAATCAGAGCTTGACATATTCATATCCATCAAATCTGATAAGATCAGCATCGGTATCAAACCTCTGCCCCTAACATCGGCTCTTGCAAAATCAGATTACAGTCTGGTGCAGAATTTCACCAACATTGGATACGACTATGTCGTTCTTCCGCTGACAAATGCACGCTATAGAGAGAATTGCAAAAGGTACTTCAAACTCTTCAAAGAGAGCACAAGAGCCACGCAGCACGGAGACTCCGGCGTAACTACGGACCTCAATGATCTATCAGTAGAGTTTCCCAAACTAAACGAAGTTAACGTGCTAACTGGTGTGCATACTAGTAACACAATTGGATTATTGAGTTCATGGGTAGAACTTGATTGTCCTGATAGACTCATCAATGAGTTCTCGGTGCAGGTGATCATGAACGAGATCTCATACGCTCATTATGTAGGCATTACAACACTGCTGTTGGCCCCTCCACGTGATCTGAATCAACTCCCTTATTATACGAACAACTTGAACTTGATACTGCACCAATTTCCCACGGTACAAATATCTATTTCTCTTCCTCTGTGTGAAGATGCACGCTATAACATCAACGGAGAGCCTATTCCTATCATTGATCCGCTTTCGACATGGGATATGTGGAACACTATAAGAACGCAATGCGACTATCACGATAATTTGTCTGTTTCGCTAGGTTCACCAAAGCAAAACGTCCCTCAAAGCGTGATAAACAGGTGGCTTTTAGAACCCATAAAGTTTTACCTCATCTCCAACTCCCGCTTTATTCCCAACTCTAAGAACTACCCTGTACTCAACAAGTTCAACCAACTGATAATATGGAAAATCATTCAGAAGAAGGCACTGAAACCCCCCATTTTATTACTCCATGGTGTAGACAAAGAGACAAATATCATGAAGGAAGATACGGAAAACAGATACGCTTTTGTAGAAGTTGATAATAAGCTTGTCTATCTTGGAGATCGAGCGTATCTCAATTATCTTAGATATCTCTGTTCGGCCAGCGAGCACAATAACCAGCTTCTACCGTATGAGAATTTCACTATAAACAACCTCAAATTGTCCAACCTAAGAAATGAAGTGCTTACATCCTCCGCTTTGCTTCAAGTTCCCCTGCAGCCACTAAACAATAACCTCGACAATCTCACATATAAACTGTTCGAGCAAGACAGTGCAAAGTATGACTCTTATGAGAGAGCCATTATTTCTGCTCTATTGGACCTCACCAGTCTTCCGAGATTCCAGCATATTAAGAATCTACCTAGTTTTGCTACCGAAAACCTCACTGTTGCAGGCATGAATATAAATGATGACAGAGTGGCATCGTCATTGTTGAGAATACTAGTCGTTGGACCTGGTAGAGGACCTTTAATAGAAAAACTCTACTCTGCATTTAGGATTCTTAATCTTAACATCAACAAAATCAAAATTACGGCTATTGAAAAGAACCCCAACGTAATGGTCTACTTGACTCAACGTAATAGAGACCATTGGTCCAACAAAGTGGATATAATCAGTCAAGATGTGCGTTTATGGCAGCCTGCGACAGACGAAATAGGTTATAATTTGGTCCTCTCTGAACTATTAGGTAGTTTTGGGTGCAACGAGCTTGCCCCTGAGTGCTTGGACACTGTGGAGGACTACTGCGATAAAAAGAACTGTATTTTCATTCCGAGATCTTATTCTAGCTACATTGCCCCAGCCATATCTCCTTCCATTTACAGCAAGCTTAGTAAAATGCAAGACCCTTCAAAATACCACGCACTTTATATTCCCGCAGTTGACCAATATGAGCCTGTCTCGTCAAAGTATGCCAAACTATGGACATTTATTCACCCGCAGAACAAGTGGTCTCGGAATGCTGATAAAGCAAGCAATACTTCTGGTGCTTCGAGACGCTTGCCAGCTAATAGACACAACAAAAAGGCTGCTCAGGTAACCATAAAATGCCATAGAAAGGGCACAATACACGGTCTTTTGGGCTACTTTAATGCTGAATTATACAAAGACATCTCTATTTCTAATTGCCCTACTGGTTCTGGGCCTTCTCCTTACAACTTGGTTTCATGGTTGCCATGCTTTTTCCCCTTAGAAACGCCGATGCACCTAACAGATGACCAAGAAGTCTCCATTTTCATGAAACGAGAGTGTTTAGCTGACAAGGTGTGGTATGAATGGAGTGTGGAAAGCTTCATGTACGTGGTGGCTCCTACAGAATCTACACATTCGACCTGTACCAACACTAGCAAGACCAACTCAATAGTTTCATCTAATGCCTTGCAACCAATTAACCCAATTCCAATCCATAGACAGTCGAACAACGACAGATTTTTTCAATACAGAAACAGCATGGCAAGCGGGGCCTCTTCTAACTCTGCTTCGATTCAACCGCAGAATAATGTTTCCGCTTCTGATGATAAACCCAAAACTAATGAGGTGTACTCTGATCTTCAGGAAGAGCATCAGATGCGTATTCGTACTGGCATCAGCAAAATACACAATCCAGGAGGTAGATATTATAATTTGCGTCTATAGCGGATACGTAAAAACTTATCATATTCTACAGTTTGTTAATAGAGTATTAGGAATAAACTTGTAGGACTAGTGCAATATTTAATCGTTTGTTCCACCAATGATAGTGCTTCCTATGTAAATACATGCATAATACCTGCTGTTTTACTTGATGTACAAGTGTCACCTCAGATATAAATACCTTGAGTCAAGAACTGGAACTGATCATACAGGCGTGTATAGTAGCTGCCCATACTCTTAGCAATCAGTGAGTTCTCTATAAATGAATCGATCTCCTCCTCTGATAACTGTAGCTGAAGTCTCTGTTTGAGCTGAATGCTAGTATTATCGCCTAGCTTGAAACATGGCAGCTTCGAATCTTTC
Organism: Wenyingozyma naganishii; assembly: GCA_003706235.2. NCBI lineage: Eukaryota > Fungi > Ascomycota > Pichiomycetes > Pichiales > Pichiaceae > Wenyingozyma > Wenyingozyma naganishii. The sequence goes on along the minus strand of PPKS02000020.1, from coordinate 129,988 downwards.
TGCATCAGCTCCACCATATTTATCAGCGAATCAGCATTCTTTCTAATCGATTTGAAAGCTTCTTTTGTTAACTGTTTAAAACGGTTAAAGTAATAACCATTCACTCCATCCAGCAGCGCAACATACTCATTTGTAAGCTTGAAAGGGGCCGCTTCAAACCCTACAGATCCCGGCGAATTCGACAGCAAGAACCCAAAGTCAATGTGAATTATATGGCCCTCGGTATCAAGCATGATGTTACCGTTATGTCTGTCTTTTATCTGTAAGATATAGCAGATGACAGAGTAAGCCGCGAGCGAGCTACAGAAATTTTCCTGGGCCATTTTGTACCTAGGTGTCTCTGGTTTGCCAAACATGCGCACAAAGTGGTCCTGGAGCGTAGCAATCTCCTGCCTGGGATTATCCTGCTCCTGGGAAATGTGCTCAGTGAGGGATTTTTTGATGGAGTGTATTGACACTGCGTTTGTGATTGTTTCAACAAGACCAGTACTAGATGAAGTCACCAAGATTCGCATACGTTTCACCCATACTTTCACCTTATCCTGGTACCATATGTTGGCCATAGCCTGTATCAGCTGCGACGCAAATGCTTCTTGCGTCAGATCGTCTCCGGTCTTCGCTATCACCGAAAAAAGGTCCCAATTGTCAAGATGGCCATATTTGCTCTCTTTACGGATACGCTCGCGTTTGGTTTTCCAATCCTCTCCCAGGTAACTAATACCCGCGACCTTCATATCATTGGAGAGCTTGCGCTCGCCCGCCTCAGCACTAAACTCGTTCAGGTTCGTAACGCCGAACCCGTTTTGCATTGACTTCATAGAATCAATGATACGGGATTTGATCTCAAGAGCTTGAGCAGCAGGCATCGTCGAAGTAGGCGAATCTAGTTGAGTGAGCATAACGGCGGCTATCCGCATTTGGTTTGCAAGGTCGCTGTCATCGTCGCCTCTATTGTTGAAGCGTGAGCTGAAACTGAGCTCAATGTTACGAACGTTCTCTTCTGCTGTGTTGATGTCAAGATCGTCGCCCATTTTTGGAGGCTTTTTGGAATGCAAAGCTGACTGGATGAGAGTGTCCTTCTCTATCTTGTTTGACAGTCTGACTACACTAACGTCACCCAGGTCAGACTCTTCTGCTGTAGATTTTGTTACTTCGTCCAAGCCCAAGTTGTTCATGTCACTATTGATGGAGTTAGCCGAAGCGGCCAACTGTAAAGGCACTTTAGGAGCCACAAGGTCAAACTTATGATTAGAAACAACAGGCCTAGAAAAGGTTGTGCTTTTAAAGTTGCCACTGAGCTTCTCTATCAGTTGCTGATTTGATTTTGATGTTGGATCAAAATCAATCTCATCAGCTAGATACTCTATTAGCAAGAGGTATGGCACTCTTTCAGCTGAGTTCAGGACGGCAGATTCTTTTACAGCAATGCGTACAACCTTGTGCAGTTTCCCTCTCTTATTTTTTGGCAACAGAAGGGGAATATCAACTTCACAGGGCAGATCAGTGTTAAGAAGCGATAGTTCAGCCTTCAGAGTGGATAAGCGCGCGTCCTTAGGCACTTTTGACAGTCTAATCGAAATGTTTTGCAACGAAATCACAAACTGTGTTTCCAAGTTGAAGTAATTCGACTTTAAAAGCTTTACCTTTTGAGCATAGGTCAAACGAGAACGTTGATCTTTCCTGGAAGCGAGAGAGGGAGGCGAATTAGGTGCTGACTCGTAGTCGCTTTCGATATCACTATATTCCCTCGACGTGCGTGTTGACGAGTAGCCAATAGAGTATCCGCTTTCGTTATCTTGTATGTTGTCTTGGGGGGAATAATCATTGACTGAGGAAACAGAAGGTGAACGAGAAGATTGCTGCAGGTGCAAATTAGGCAATGACAGTGTTCCAGGGTCTTTGCTTTTGGCGCCCGAGTGATTGAACACAGTACTAGAGGTAGCCACCTTGGTGAGTCCAAGCAATGACCTTGAACTCTTTTTGACGATGGGTTTATTAACAACGGGAAAGTGTGTGTCCACATATTTTTCAATGTCAGAAAATTTGAAGTCCTCTGATCTACGCTCTAGTTTGGGATTCGGGCTTGTTCTAGAAGAGATTGAGAATGATTTAGCCCGTCTGCTAGTGGCCGAACTGAGGTTTTCACCGACCTGGCCAATCAAGGAATTTGACAGAGTGTTCTTCTTGGTGATGTTCTCTCTCAAATTCTTTTTAATATCCTTCACAACCTCAAACACAAAAGACTTTATCTGTTTTCCCTGTACTTTCACTATGGGAGCCACCAATTGAGTCGTTTGGGGCAACCCATAGGCAGCTAAGATTGAGGAAGACAGCACAACTGCGGGCACGACATTCTCTCTGAATTCCTTGTTTACTTCGTTCTTCACCACCACCCCGGAAGTGACTGTGCTGGGGGATACGAGTGTCTTTTGCGAGGCGAAGAGCTCGAACAACTGATACTGTAAAGTGTTAAGCAAGCGTTTACAGGTCTGAAAGCCAACACTTTGAGGCTCAGAGCTCAATTCTTGCAAATATGCTTGAAGATGCCAAAAGGTCAAGAGACTGAAATGCACATCACGCTCACAAAGTTTCTGAATCGTGTCTTCTAGGGCCAATGACTCGGTCTCCACGGTTATTAGTAATTGGAGGAACTGGGGAATAAAGAAGCGCAGCTCTGCAATTGGGTACTCTACCGCTCGTTGACATAAATAGTAGTAAATGCCGATATTATCCGCATATTTTTGCAGATACAAGATGCACAGGTAGAGATTGAAGTTGGGTGAATCGATCAGCCGCTGAAGCATAGAGTTTCCACTCTCCATTGTGCTTCGTTAAAAAATGTTGTTGAGATGAGGAAAGGAGAAAAGAACAACTGGGGCAAAGGCCGGATACGCAATCACTGATTGGGTTGCAAACTCCTTTTCGAAATTGGTGGGTGCTTCGTACGAAATTATGCTATTCAATTTGCTTCCGGCTGACCTTGATTATCGCTCAAGAATGAAAACAGTTGGAGCAATAGGGGACCAATGAGGGGCGGTCAGATTTCGGCTGCCTGCACCGTTCTTTGGCTCAACGGGTAGATATCGATGAGACTTGAGTGCTGCGTGACTTAGAGCCTTGGAGCTGTGCGTTGCGTATATTAACTGGAAGTACAGAGGCGTATAAGTGTACTGATCCGCTGGCTAAACATTTAGTTACACAAGTAAAAGAGCGGTGGTGTAAAGGTGCGCAAAAGTTCTTTCGAAGACAACAAAAAAAATTGCCAAGCGCGCTAGAGCAGCAGTACACCCGTACACCACAGTTTCTTTCCTCATAGCCAACTTGACCTTTGACTTGACTATAACACCACAAACACCCCAATAGAGCAACCAGAATAGTGGTGATCGGTTGGTGCTATTGGTCTCAATCGACTCTATCACCCCTGTTATACTTTGCGCTTTTCCGTTTTGACACTACACACCCTATGATGCCCACATTGTTAGACCATCCATCGGTCAACGCGCATACCAACGTCACCCCAAAGAGACATATCGGCTCTCGTCATCACGATGCCTTTGCACCACAGCAGGCGCTTCGAGTCGCGTATCAAAAGGTGTCACTTGACATTGACTTAGCGGATCACGTAATATATGGCGAAACTGAATTGACTGTGTTACCCCTAGAGAGCACCTTGAAGCAAATACAGCTCGACTGTAGGGGCATTCAGGTCAAGTCTGTGAACATCAATGGCCGAGATTGTGCCATTCAGTACAGAGATTTCTTTCAAAATGACGAGTTCATGAATGACATTGAAAATCCTACATTAAAAGACTACAATTACACTCAACGATACGATACGAACTCTCCTACTATGAGCATAGAGCAGCATCATTTATACCGAGGTAAGTTCTACCCACTTTTCTCAGACCAAAATGATACGGAGAATCCTTTAAGCCACACTGTAAAAGACACTGCTGAGCTCATAGTCACGCTACCAGATGGGCTGAAGCTGAAGCTACATGATCCCAACAAAAATACTTCTCTTTCAACAACATATTCCCCTGCCAACGCCCGCTCCCATGGCATGACCCCTCTTGCCACTAACACACTAATGGGTGCAGACAAGGTGTACACGCCGTTGCATGTGAAAATTATATATTCCGTTGTCAATGCGAAGAACGGTATTGTCTTCTACGGCGGTAAGTACACCAATATTCCCAGGGAAAGGTGGATGTGCTACACCTGTAATGACAACTTGGGATGCAGTGCTAGCTCATGGGTACCCTGCATAGACAACCTATATGAAAAACCTGTATGGGACATCAATTTAATAGTGCCAAAGACTGTTGGTAACATAGGTGAAACTAAAATAATTGGCACCAAAGAGGCAGAAGAGGCTCTTCTTAAGCTCCAGCGGTACGATTTACCAGACGATGACGATGACGATGACGCTGGCCACGGTAATGCTGCAGCGAATGTCGAGGAAGATGAAGATGAGGTTGGTGACATACCAATAGTGGTTGCACTTCCTGACCTTGTCAGCTCTAAGGAGTCGTTTCATCCGCTAGATGTAGGGAAGAAGGTCGTCAATTTTCAATTTTACAACCCAGTCTGCCCGCAGCACCTGGGGTTTGCTGTCGGTTGCTTTGAAACGGTGCCGATTTTGGCTCCAAAACCCGTTACCGGTGACTTGGTCCCCAGCTCTGCAAAAATAGACGAGCCTGAAGAAATCGGTGACCCTTCGTTGGAGTCTTTGAGCGCTAACATTAACCAAGTTCCTGCGAAGTTGTATTTCCCAGCTGGCAGGAAAACAGAAGCCCTTAACACCACTGTGTTTCTCTACAAAGCTCTTGAGTTCTACTCAAAAGAATTTGGCTCTTTTCCTTTCAACAGCTACTCTCTTGTGTTTCTAGATGACATGCCCTGCAAAAGTTGTGGATTTGCTGGAATGAGTTTTGTATCGGCAAGGCTTCTATACGGCCCTGAATTTATCAAGCCCATGTTCGACACGACAGAACTTATTTCTGTTCTATTGGCTGAACAATATTCTGGGATTAACGTACTACCCAAGACCTACAACGATATCTGGTGCACTTTGGGGCTCTCAGGATTCATGGCAGGTCAGTTTCTGAAAAAATTATTTGGCCTTAACCACTACAAATTTATTGTGAAACAAAGAAGCGACCTACTGTGTGAGATAGATGTGTGCAAAAGGCCATTAGCCAATCAGTACTACCGTTTTCCTGTAAATCTAGATCAAGATTTTGACTTTGTGAGGCTCAAATCCTCTTTGGTCTTGTTCATCCTTGATAGACGAATGACAAAAACCGACAAATCTTTTGGGTTGTCGCGTGTCATTCCCAAACTGTTTCTCCAAGCGATGTCTAATGATTTATACAACGGTAACTGTCTTTCCACAGCGCATTTCCAGCATGTTTGCGAAAAGGTGGCGCACCATAAGTTGGAACAGTTCTTTCAAAACTGGGTGCATAAGAGCGGTACACCTGTTCTTAGAGTGACGCAGAAGTTTAACAGGAAACGTATGGTGATAGAGATGAGCATTCGCCAGGTTCAGTCTAGTAGCAAAGAGGGAAATGAAATAGACGAGTTCGAAATGGATCTCAATGAAAGAGAAGATATACGCAGAGATTACAAGCGTGACAATTTCTTGGAAGAAGCCAGCATCAGTCTCACTGACGGCGGTAATGATACTGGTCCCCAGAACGTTTTCACGGGTCCCATGACTATTAGAATCCATGAGGCTGATGGTACCCCTTACGAACACATTGTTGACATCAAAGATAGCAATACTCGTCTTGATATTCAGTACAACACCAAATACCGCAGAGCAAAGAAAGCACGCAAGGAAGAAGATGCTCACGCAGACAACGACAAACCTAAGCCAGCATCACAAAATAAAGCTTCACAACAAAAAGTTGTGTGTTTAGGAGATGTTCTAGTCTCGTCCAAGGATATTGAAAACTGGGAGTTGCAGTTGCCTGAGCCCAAGGATGAAGAAGCACAGCTGAACCAGTTGAATAATGAGGCATTTGAGTGGATAAGAGTTGATGCGGATTTTGAATGGATCTCAAAAGTGTACATAAACCAGACTGACGCGATGTTCGAGTCACAGCTGCGCCAGGACAGAGACGTTGAGGCCCAAGTCGAAAGTGTCAAATTCTTTTCACAGTCTTTGCGACCAAAATTGCATTATGCTACCATTCTATTACGGGCTGTGATCGACGAGCGCTATTTTTATGGCATCAGAGTTGAGGCTTTGAAGGGGCTGGCAGCGATGTCAAAGGAAGAAAATGATCACATTGGGTTCAAATACTTACTGAAAGCTTACAAACACCTGTTTTGCTATTCTCCCAGAATTAAGAAAGGTTACAATGTTCTTGATCCTAACGCTTACTTGCCCAAAGCAAACGATTTTTCTGATTTTGCAAAGGCTTTTGTCCAGAGTAGCATACCCGAGGCGCTCAGTCGGATCAGAAATAAGGATGGGTCAATCCCTGTAGAAATACGACAGATCTTGCTCAACATGTTGAAATATAATGACAACATGAACAACGAGTTTAGCGACTATTTCTATCAAAATAGTATTATCAGGGCCCTCATAGATGTGGTTCTTCGCCTAAACAAATATGTGGAAAACCACAATTTGAGTGGCGTAGACGACGTGGGTGATGTTGGCAGTTCAACCAGTAACGGATCGCCTGCTGATGCTGATAAATCATATCTTGAAGAGTGCTTCATTGAGTTAGGACGGTGCTGGAAGCTTGACTCGTTTCTTCCCTCGTTTCACTATAGTGTGACCAATACCATATTGAAGGGGAAGATCAAACTTGCGGTGCACAACCTTATAGACCTAACATTTGAAGAACTTCTGGAATTTACGAAACCGGAGTACCACTGTGACATCAGGATTACTGCCTTTCAAGGTCTCTTGACTTTGGGAGGGCTCAAAAGCAGGACTATCCTGGCCCTATTGTTCACGACTGCAAAAATAGACCCTTCTCCGTACGTCAGAACGTCCTTAATCAACGTGTTTGCGCTCGTTGTAGGTATTGCTGCGCTCGAAGGTCTTAACAACAAGCTGGAAGATGACGAATTTTATAGATCAAGACTAACAACTGGTGGAGCCAATCCGACCGAAGCCGAGCGTAGCAAAGCCTTTGGCAATACTATGGTATATGTTGATGATACTGGGCATGCAGCAGCGATGGATAACAGAAGAGATCAGATTGCCAGGTCTACTTTGAGAGGTGCCATTGAAGTGCTCCGTAGGGATTATGGTATTGGCAAAGGGCTGAAGAAACAGATATGGGATGCTTTACATTCGGCACTTTTCAGCATAAATGCTAAGCGTAATTTGTTTGATATTGCAACACTCTTGTATGGCGCAAGAAATGTCTTTATAGTAACAACGGACCTGCCTTCAGATAAGAAAGTTGTTGCGAAAATTGAGCATATTGGGCGGGTTGAGCAAGAAAGTGTGGATAGAGGCGACATTGGGACTGAAGATGGCGGAGAAAGTAGCACCAGTGCAAAGGGGTCAATTATAGTTGCTTTCAGAAGAGAGGGACGGATAAAGATTCAGTTGGGTAATGTCCTTAAAACAAAGATCACGGCACCTAAATCAGAGCCTAAGCTCCAACCAAGCAGCAAGCCAATTATCAAGCTGAAGACTGAAGCGCAGAAAGCTGTACCTAAAGTATCAGCTATGTCAGAGATGCCCCCCTCTCCAGCATCGCAATCCAATTCTCATGTCCTGCCTTCTGTAGTGAATGTTTCATCTGAGCGTGGAAGAACCTTTATAGTGTCCTTCAAGTATAAGCGACAAAGTGAAGGTATAGCTTTGAAAAAGGACTATGAAGGTACAAGACGTCGTGTATCATTTGAGGTGGTTAGGTCGCAGGAGGATTTACCTCTTCGATATGTGAAATTGGACATCTTCAATCGCAAAGTAGTGGTTTCTTCTGATCCATTTGAGACTGCCAATGCTAGAAGCGATGGTGTCCGTGATGGGAGCACTAACCGGATTAGTGAACCAAATCAACAGAGCGCGGTTACTGAGTCCAATGGCCGATCGCACACTACTTCCATGCCCATCACACTTAAGATATCGTCGGAGAAGATGTCTTGGGCGCTTAAGCATGAGAATCAAAAGGCCGCAGCAACGGGCAGCACAGTTGCCGACCAACCTGATCGCATAGTTGTAAAGCCAGAGATTGAGGCACCGGCTGACCTGGAAGAAGAGGCTGAGAAATCCAAGACTGAGAGCGAAAAGCCTGAGAGGCCGGCAATGCCAAAGATAAAGTTAAAGCTAAGGTGATTTTTTGTAATGTAGTTTAGTAATGTAATATAGTCATATCTGTTAGTATCGTATTTTGGTATTGTAGACTAACAGTATTGTGGTATTTAATGATCGCGCGGTGGGTCATTAACATCTGCGATCGGCTGACCGTTGCATTCCGGTAGCAGAGTATCAAGCCACAGCATGCACACTTTTGTCCTCGCGAATACTTATCAAATTTTGTTTCTTTGACAACTGTAATAATCGATACAGGAATTACTACCACCAGAATATACACCTTGTACTGCTTTCAATAGCACCTGAGTCTGCGAGAGACAAGATCTTGAGCCTAGCGACAATGGCCCCAAATAAGCGGCGCAACAGAGCGTTGCTGGCACTTTGGGCTGTGCATTTGTGCACTGTTTTGGCAGGAGAAGTTGCTAGTGCGAATAGCACTAACGGGGGTGTTGTCGAGGACAAAAGCGGTTTTGTAACGACTGGAGTGACTAGCTCCGTAGGTTTCGCAGCGCCTTTGAATTCAAGTTTGATTTTCAATACAGAGAGCACCGATACTGCCGTCAGATCCTTTGGCTCAGCTACAAAGAGCTCTGCCTTAAACAGCTTTTTGAAGACAATCATTGATACAGAAATCACAACTAGCGCCATGCCATACAATACAAAAACACAGAGTGAAACAAATGGTACGCAGGGGATAGACACGAGGGGCAATGGTACAGACTCTGAATGGCTCACCGAAGCTAGTGACTGGGTGCTCGAAGAAAGTACGGCAGTTAGAGTCGATACCACGAACGACGTGCCCGTCACGAAAGATGTTACGAAAAGAGTAGTAAGCAGTCGGGATGCCACTCAAGACAGCTCTGAGATTGGTAGTGTGATAGATGTGACTAATGAGACAGTTGCCACTAGTTTGATTGCAGCACAACAATCAAATTATTCTTCAAATGAGAGAATGCCTAGAACCATTCTCCACAACGACACGGAATATCATTATCAACCCGCTACGGATGACAGTCAATTCAACAAAAGCAAAGCAACTGTCAATAACGAAACTGACGAAACCGATCAGTCGCACTTTATGTCGTTTGAAGAGTGGAAAAAGAAAAAGGTGAGTGAGGAAGTGGCTGCTGTCAGTAAGTCTCAGAGGAAGGTGGCCGGTCTTGAGGAGCGAAACGAGCGTAGAAAGGCTGAAGACAGTAGTCTGAACGGAGTGGTGGGAGATGAGATGGAGATTGACTTTTCGATGTTCTCTGGGAGTACATCGCTGGAAGGAGATGATCCGGAGGGCAAAGTGTACAAGGACAAGTTTAACTATGCCTCATTTGACTGTGCTGCTACGATAGTGAAGATCAATTCCGAAGCTAAGGGAGCAGGTGCTGTGCTCAATGAAAATAAGGACACATACCTTTTAACTGAGTGTGCTGCTCCCAATAAGTTTATCATCATTGAACTATGTGAGGATATACTGGTAGACGAGATTTTGGTCGGCAACTACGAGTTCTTTTCGTCAATGTTCCGCAAGCTCCGCTTTTCCGTCAGTGATCGATTTCCTGTTTCCCAGAATGGCTGGACTGTCCTGGGTGAGTTTGAGGCTGAGAATATGCGCAAACTCCAGCTGTTCAGTATCAAAAACCCTCTGATCTGGGCTCGATATCTTCGAGTAGAGATACTTTCTCACTACGGAAGCGAATACTACTGCCCCATCTCTTCTGTGCAGGTTCACGGGCGAACGATGATTGAGCAGTTCAAGATGGAAGAAAATAGTCAACTGTGCGATGGGGATGACGTGAATGTGAAGAGCGTTGATGCAGACACAGTGAAAGAGATAAAGACGTCAAAAGGAGGGAATGATGCAGAGAAAGAAGAGGGTGAAAGAACTAGAGAAGAAAGGGACCATGCAGATATAGATTGCGAGGCGAAGACTTTGCTTAATGGCACCCAGAAAGAGGTAAATTCAAGTTGTCTAGCAAGATCAGATACTGAACTTGAGGATGATGAGGGCGATTATGACTGCTCTGTGTTGCCATACCTCGGCTTTAACCATTTCGTTGATCAGCTCGACCTGGAGGAGCTTGACATTTGCATTCCTCAAGGAGTTACGGAAAGTCTCCCCTTGGGAAAGGACTCCGAAATGCCTATCGCTACGGAGCCTGCAACGCAGGAGTCCATATATAAAAACATCGTCAAGAGGCTTTCATTACTCGAAGCAAACACTACACTCTCCCTGTTGTATATCGAGGAGCAGAGCAAACTTTTGTCCCATGCGTTTGACCAACTCGAGAAGAAGCATAGCATTAGGTTTGAAGAGCTCTATAAAAGCGCCAACAACTCAATCATTGACGCCTTAGCACAACTGAGAAGTTCTCAGGAATCTTTTGAACGACATTTCAAAGCACTTTTTCAAATGCAAACGATTGCGAGCAATGGAAACCTCGAGAGTGCGGAGAGAACGGTACAACTACTGACTCAGCAAATGAAGTTTCAAAGGCGTCTTGTGGTGATCAACTTTGTTGTTGTAATTTGTCTCTTTGTCTACATTATGATCACAAGGGACGCTTACATAGAGACGGATTATATAGAGCCTGAGGAGTATGCCGGCTTTCCTCAGTATGCTTTCTCTAGCGGAACAGATCACCTTTTTACTCCCAGGTCAAACTCATTGGGCTCATTGGCTAGTGAGTCTGCATCTGGCTCTCCAAAGGCTCGTGTGCCTGAGACAAATATAGGCCAGACTTTAGTTGATGTGGCCGGTACGCAACAGTCTGCACTGACACCTGTACAAAGAGCAGCGCGTCTTTCCAAATCGCTCTCCAGACAGCGATCCAAGACAAGCTCAGGTGTTTCTACACCCAATACTCTTCGTAGCAGTTTCGACAATGCCTCGGTAGGAAGCAATGACAACAGTTCGGCCTCGCAGTCTGTGTCTCCACGTCTGTGGAAACGTAAAGTCCAAATTAGAAGCTTCTCTAATATTGGCAGGATTTTCTTCCCTGAAAAATATAAGCAATTGCGGGTGAATGAGCAAGAGAATGACAGTTCTAGGAATGTTATAGATTTGTCAGCTTCACAAGTGGTGCGAGGTAGCAACACTCCCAAACATAACCCTTTGCAATCTTCTAGCTCATCTTTCAACGAAGACGAAATAGTCGACGATCACTACGAGAGCGACAGCGAATACACAGCCGAAGAGAACAGTCTTCAACACGAATCTTCCACTGACAGTAATAATAAAACGACACCTTCCTCTGCTTCTGTAGCGGACGCTTGCCAGGAGGATGCCGCACCGGAGCGCACTCCGAGTGCTAACCCACAATCCATAATCGTGTAAACTAATTCATTCATTTTCGATAGCTAGCGTAGAGCAGGGTAGACGTCTCAAGCATTTTTTACTGAAAGCTATTGTTTCCACTATTAGCTAATTGCGTCGTAAGGAGCTCTTACTATATAAATATACTGACATACCGAGAAGGCATGATATGGAGGTAGTACATGCAAAAATTATGCAATTATGACGTAGAAAAGGGGAGAGCATGTCACACTCGCAGGCCGGACATCTCACTGGGGGACTGTGTGGTGACGAAAGGCGACGAATTTGGATACTGGTTCTTTGAGTTTCGTGTGTCTGTGTTGCTAATGGTATTTTCACTCTCATTTGTATGAGTATGCGCTGCGTATTCTTTTGTAGATATTCCAATGAAGTCGTCATTGGATGCACATGATGTTCTTGGGGAAGACACAGAAGAGAAACTTGAAAAGATCTTAGGCGATGTTCGTATTATTGGCGATGAGTCACTGTACTCATAAGACTTCGACATAGAGCCGTGATGGAACCGCATTGGCGAGTTTTCTGAGATGGAAAGGGCGGATATAGGAGCAGAGATAGGTGATTTTTGGATCGATTTCGACATCACCAGCTGTTTGTACACATCGTTCTCAAACTCTTGGGGCAAGCCAAGAAGAATATCACTGAGTCTGGTGATATACAGATGCGTAGCGAGTTCTTCACGTGACTGAAGGGTCACCTGAAACAAGTTCTCGAGGTTATGATTGACGAGCTCTCTCACTGTGTTGACGTTATTCTCGTCAGCAAATAAACGGGCGTTTTTAGCAAAAAACTCCTCTACAGCTTTGATCACGCCTAAGGAATTGTATTTATCGCTGATGATCTCTGATGGTGCCTTCAAGGAAAAGAACATTAATAAAGCAATTTGGCGCATCTCTTTCAAGGTCTCTGAGCCTGCAAACCCAGAAACAAAGGGGCCGTTATCCACGCGGTCAGTAGGGTCCTGATTCTCGCGATTGCTTGAGTGGCTGTGATGACGAGAGTGGTAAGGCTGATTTTGGCGATTGATTCGGAGAGCGACGTCGTTTAGGCCGCTGTATTCACCCTCCGACTCACCCATGTCGTCGTCCTGCATATTCTCGCTGTCTTCATAGCGAAACACCTTATCGTCTTCATCTTCGTCGTCTAAGTGGAAATTACTACTTCTTTGGGGTTGTAAATGAGAGTCAAAGTAGGAAGTAAGCACTGTTTCTAAAGATTTCACGCCGGTTTTCACATTAAGCATCGAGCAGGCTATCAAATGTGCAGTAATCGCCACTAACGAAGGCTTATACAAGAGGAATGCTCGCTGGCATAGCGAGAGTTCGCAAAGGTAACGAGAAACTGCTAAGATTCCTGAGACAATCCGGGAGTTACCCCTAACTTCAATAGGAGAGTCACTGTACTCTCTACCGTCATGGTCGGCCAACTTAATCGCCAATTGCAACATGTCTTCCAAAGTCAAGTGACCTATTGACCAGTTGAGTGTGGACAAAATGTGGACCTCCATCTCTTTGAACATGCTCTCTTCGTACACATTAGAGCACATGGCAGACAGTTCAGACACGGTGGGCACTCTTGATTTTTTATCCTCGTATTTTGCTGCGATCCACAGGGCAGCGCATCCTATAAGCTGATAGTGCTGTTTGTATGCTATACGTTTTGCACAGTACCTGTCGATAATGTTCCAGCACAAAAACAGGGTTTGTGGTTTGAGTCTCAACACGCTGTGCATTTGTACTATAAAGTTCACCAGGTGCGGTCTCATGTTCCATTTCACTTCTGGCTGTAAGTCGATCATCGCCGGGTTGACATCAGATTCCAGTTCCAATGCCTTGAAATGATTCAGTAACTGAGGCAAGTACTCAGAAACACGCAGCTTGTTGTTGAAGTTTTCTATAGCCTCCAACTTGAGGGAGTATGGTAGCGGTTGCGGTCTTTTCGGTGGACCATATCCTGGTTGACTTTGGCGAACTCTTTTCTCTGCTTGCATCATGGGATATTTCTGTGTAATATTTTTGAGCGAGTATGATGACTGGGTAACAAGGGTGGCTTCGCTAACGATGGCAGTGTGATGTAAGTGTCAGTGCAATTGTGAATTATAAAGGTTATCGCTATCTTATTAGCAACAATTGTGACTTAGGATGCAAAATAGTGACCACTTTTATATCTAGTTCCCCTACTGTAACTCAGCGTTTGCAAGACAAGAGGATGCGATATATAATTTCCCTGCTTCAGCGTGGAACAAAAGGAGAGACAAAGGCTATCGAGAAGAAGCGGAAAAAGGAGTGGCTGACTGCAATTGCTCAAAGATGGCTGGGAGAATAAATATGAGACGTAAACCCTTGATGAATATACCTAAAGCCGGTCAACTTTGGCTTGCAAATAGCTAAAGAAGCGTGTCCCAATAAAAGTGCTTAATTCTTACCACAGGTTTATATAAAATCCAAAGAAAATAATTTGGCTCGCTTTTTCGCAAGCACCTCAGAAAAAGGAATCCTGGGAGGGAAAAACCCTTTAACTTTTTTTTTAGGGGCAGCGAGATTTGTTTTTCAAATGGAGGGCCCCTTTGGAGAGTTTGACATAAAGGGTGTTTTCAGCGAGTCAAGTGTCCGTTTGGAAGTCTATGACTATACAGTTATGGAGCTATATATTAGGAGACCATGATTGAGCAATTAGATCCTCAAGAGACGCGCTCATTGGTGTGTTCTACTGGTCTAAACGCGTACATTCCAACCGCGCTGAGATCTCGAGAAACGCCGGGGTATCGCGAATTCGAAGTCGCGTTTTCGCGTTGGCGTCTGGTTCACGACTCTGCGTTCTATCACACGCGTCGCGACACCTTTTGAGTGCAGGGGATATTCCATTTGGGGATAAATTTACAGGAGGTACGTGCGAGCGCATACCACTGCGTACAGTATTGGTGAGAGTGTGGAAGAGTGCCTGCACTTTTCTGCAGGTTATTGTTGAAGGGTTACCGCTTTAGTGTGAACGTGTTTGACATGTGGACTTCTTGAGAAAACATGAGCGCGGTAAATGAAACGCCAGGCCACTCGTGTAAAGACGGCTCCTACTGTCTCTCATCCTATGTAGTTCCCAAGTGAAGCAATTGTAAAGTATCTGCAATGGTATGCCGTGTAGAGGACCTTCGCGTCCACATGGTTATATTGGACATTTTTGCACGAGATTCACTCTTCAAGAGCCATTTGCAATACCTATCAAGACCGTGTTCTTTCATGCGACATGCGTCTACCTACGTATATAGCCATTGTCGGCAATGCCTTTTTTGGTTAAGTAACTTGCCCTATGGAGTAACTGTCTTTCCGAAGTTGCGAAGACGCAGCGAATGTTCAATCTATGGTTATCCTGGATTATGGGCTCTATGACATTTGGTCCTGTTGTCGTAAGACCATTAGTGTACAATCTGCCCCTTGAAGATGTCATTTTTTCTGTCTGTGTAGTTGGAAGCCTTGTACTTTCTCTGGACAACTCAGTGGGAGTTGTACGGATCAATAATTTTATTGCTGGGCAATATAATTCTTTTCTTGTTCCTAGTGCTAGCCTTTTGCTGTTCTTCTCTCTCAAAGTTATTTTTTTACCCCAAAAATTACCAAATTTAATTTTCAAATATTCTCGGGAACCTTTCAAAAAAAATTCCCCCAAAACTTCACCAGATCTTATAATTTGAGATTTTTAGGTTTTAGGTGTCAATAACCAACCGGTGTACGGGTGTATTTGACCAACTTATTGTTTTTGACGCACTGATCAAATCGATAAGACCGGTGAGTCGTGTATTAGAAGTGAGAAAATTTCCTAAAGCGTCCCAAAGAAATGCAGCTGGCCCGAATAGGACTTTAAGTAATAAAAAACAAGATTCTCAGAATCTGAAAGATTTCATACCCCGACGAATCTATGTTCAGTGTAGAGCTACGTTGCTGTTTAGTTGAAGATCTAGCTGAATGCTGATATGCCAAACAGCGAGAACGGTTCGCCTTACAATAATGATTATGAGATTAAAGAGCAAGATCGATGGCTTCCGATTGCTAATGGTGAGTGAGCAACATGTGAAATATCAGTGAAATATTATCACATACATTTTCGAAAGGCGCCCAGATGTCATTGAACTAACACAATTAAGTCGGCAGAGTAATGAGAGGTGCACTTCCCCCTCATGGAAAGCTGTCTAAAGAGTCCAAAGAAGTGGTCCAGGAATGTGTAAGTGAGTTTATCTCCTTCATAACCTCGCAAGCGGCAGAAAAATGCTCCATTGAAAAAAGAAAGACGCTTAATGGGGAAGACATTTTGTTTGCGATGTACTCACTTGGGTTTGAAAATTACGCCGAGACATTGAAGATTTACCTGGCGAAATACAGAGAGCAAGAGTTGTTAGAGAGTGAGAAGCGTAAAGAGAAATATAGACAGCGCAAACAGACGAAGATATTGAAAAAATTGCAGCAACAGCAACTGCAGCAGCAGGAGCAGGTGCCATACCAGTCTGGAGTTGAGGACAGCGAAATTGGCATTGCCTTGCCGACCAATATTATGAAGGACGCTAACGTTAGTCTCGAAATGGATTTTACCCCCAGAAGTAGGTCAAGTTCAACCCCGAAGTTGTACAATAGAGGAGGAGATAGTTTCATAGACCGGCCAATGGGAAACACCGACTCAGCCAAGCCCTTTACCAAACCCTCAAATACTAGCTCAGAATTTCTGCCCAATAGATCGCACGCCCAGTTTCATTCGCCAGAACAGGCAGAGAACCAGCAAAATAGGGACACTTACACATTCAAAGAAGAGCCTCACACGGACACTTACTTCCAGAATTACGCAAACGACGACTCCAGACCACCAGCGATTACGACCGACAGAAACGATGATGCCGAATCCAGCATTAACTACAACGACTTATTTAGTTATGATGAGCTATCGACTCAGCTGCCTCGCTAAAATTTTGGCGTAAATTTAATTTCCCCAAAAAAGTTATTAGTGATTTTTTGTGCTTAATTTAACTTGATTTAATGAATTTATACACTATATACTTAATGATACCATATAGAATCATGCTTTTTCAATCCATTCTCGTAAGTGTTTTGGTTGCCACTGCCTCTGCTCAACATTACATCTTAGAGCTAGCCCCTGGGGCCACAAAAGAGTCTTTTGACAGAGATTGCAACAGGTTCATTTCGGCCGCTGATTTGGAAACAACAAACTATGAATATATTGAGATTGGCAAAGAATTCAAAGCCGTTTGCGGAAAATTTCCAGACTCATATGTCAAATCATTGTATTTTGATCGAAACATTAAGTCAATAACCCTGGACACACCGATTGAACTTTCGGAGCTACAAGAATTTGCACCGAAACACTTGGTCAGAGTGTCTCAACGTACTCCAATAAAAAAAAGACAACAAATGGACTTTCATTATAATGGCACTGCCGGCGCAAGCGTTGACGTGTTTATTTTGGACACTGGTATTAATGCTGACCACACTGACTTGCAAGGAAGGGTTAAACTTGCCAAATCCTTTGCTGGTAGTAATCAAGGTGATCGTAATGGTCATGGAACTGCAATGGCCGGACTAGTCGCATCGACGTTATTTGGAACCGCTAAAAGAGCCGGACTAGTTGACGTCAAGATTTTTGACGATGTTGGAGCTTGCAACGTCAGCACAGCTTTGAAAGGCCTGGCATATGCTAGCGGCCTTCAAAGCGAAGCCACTTCAGTCCTGTTAATGCCATGGGTAGCTAAAAAAAACAAGGCGCTTAATAATGCTCTTGACTCGTTACACAATTCTGGATCTTTTG
Source organism: Wenyingozyma naganishii (assembly GCA_003706235.2). NCBI lineage: Eukaryota > Fungi > Ascomycota > Pichiomycetes > Pichiales > Pichiaceae > Wenyingozyma > Wenyingozyma naganishii. The sequence goes on along the minus strand of PPKS02000020.1, from coordinate 112,565 downwards.
CTTTAGTTGCAGCAGCAGGAAACCACTATGGAGATGCCTGTTCACTCAGCCCGTCGGGAAACAGTAATGTGATCACCGTAGGCTCCATTGACTTGGATAGCGATAATTTGACGGAATTCACAAACCATGGGCCTTGTGTCTCTGTTTACGCAGATGGTGTAAACCTACCAACGCTTTCAAACCTGGACTCTGAATCTCTACGCTTTATCTCTGGAACATCAGCTTCGGCAGCTTTAGCCGCAGGAGTAGTAGCTACATTCGTCGGCTGCAATAATACAGCAAGGGAAGGCGTCTGGAGAGTTGGGACAAAGGATTTACATTCCATGTCCAACGACCCTAGTTATCCCATACTTAACAATCTCTACAGTCGAAATTGTGCCATTAGCGAAATCGGCAGTGGGTAGGATGAATGCAATTATTACAAAGCTATTGCCAACTCTGCGTACATTTATTGACCTGTGAGTCAGGAACTATTTCCACAAAGTATTGCCACTACTTTGTCGTGATTCCTTCTGTCCTACAGAGAGGACATGAATTATCCGCCAGAAGCCATTGATCTACACAATCTTTGTGAAATTCATGTCCACATCCATCCAATGACCTACACACATCACCTGTTTTATAGTTCAATAGGCATATTGGGCATACCTCATCAGCAGCAACCTGTTTTACAGGGTACTTGAAAGCTGGCTTCACTGTCTTCTCCTCATTCGGTATGACCCCTTCTGGCATTACCTCCACTTGGAACAAATTATCTGTGCGTTTCTCAAGCACTTCCTTTGTTAGCTTAGTTTTGGGAAAAATTTCATCCAGCATCGTCATTATTGAGTCTTCGGTACCGGGTCCAAAATCGAAAAACGAGCCCTGAGTAGAACTGCTCTGTGGGGGACGAGAAGGCTCCCTAAACACACCTTGTGTGCGAGAAGCACCGTTGAAGTAGCTTCTCATCCGCTCTACAAAGGAAGACATAGACGCGGCGTCGATGTCATTTATGCAGTAGCGATGTGCCATCACGATGATCACCCAAGAACGTCCCGGAATGCTTTCCCTGCCAGGGGTTGAGTCTGCAGAACTGAAGCGCGTGTTTCCGTTCCTGCTGGTGAACATATTAACTTCAGAGTCGGGATCTTCATCATCAGTGTCAGTCCCCTCATCGGTATGGCGGGAGCCAAAGGGAAGGCCTACCTCCTCATGCTCATCTTCGCTGTCATTTTCATTTTCTGTACCTCCTTCGTCCGTAGTTCCATAACCATTGCCTCCTTCAATTGGAGTTCCAACCACCCCTACAATCATGACAGGCACTATTGCCTCGAAGCTTCTCGATCTCGAAAAATAGTCAATGTGAGCAGCATTGTCAAATCGAAATGCTCTAAAGAAACTCATAGACTGCGAGTTAGCAAAGGAATAATCGTCTGACTCCTCATTCAAGTAAAGCGAAGCAAGCTCTCTTTGTAGCAGATGCTCATCTCTCAATCCTACCAGAAAATCTTCAAAATTAGTGTCGTCTGTCGTGCCCAAATTCGTCTGTCTTCTGTCCATTCTCTCGCCATAATACGGGCTTTGTCTGTCCCGAAAATCATCCATTACCAATGCTGGACTGTCTGCCGGTCGCATGTTAATCAGTCTCGATAAAGCCCCCAATGCCACTGTCTCCAGCAAAGAGGACAAAGTAGACAATTGACTGACCATGTGGAAAGGCAGTAGCTCCACTACACGGAAGTATTCTTCTTCAGCTGAGTGCCTGTCCACTGGAATAGTCTCTGGTGATTGAGGGGAGTGCGAAAAATGAGACGACTGAGATGATTCAGGAGAACGTGGTGACAATGATGATTGTGGCGATCTAGCCGCAACAGGTGACGTTGTTCTGTTGGTCCTAGTAGGCGTGCTTTGAAGATACTGAAGTTCGTTGCCCAGGTCGAGATCAAGATCCAGACTGAGTTCGGCATTCACATCACCTGTATCATTAGAGCCTTCAAATTCTCCAATAGCTTCGTGAACAACATTGCCATTTCCCACTCTGTCTGCGCTCAAGTTATGTCTACCTCTTCCTTCGCTATCCAAGGAATCACCTTCTTCATTTCCTTGATTTTCTTCGCTTACCTCTTCACTCGAATGGGTTCTCCCCAAAACATCAACCCTAGCAGCAGCCTCGTGCATATCTCGCATGGAGCCGTGCACATAGTTACTTTCTGCTTCAAGGCCCCTGCCCCCATTAGGCACACCATCACTCATTTCTGTTTGTGGCAAAAACGAGCTTGTACTGTGCGGGCTTCCGCTTTGGGGACTTTCAGGAGAATCGATTTGAGGTACATCTGGCGGACTAAAAGAAGGAGTCGGGGGTCTAAAGGGAAGCAAAAAAGATGCATCTATCGGGCTGCTTTGTTCAATGATGATAGCATTTGATTCATGTGATATATGTGAGCTTTCTGAGCCACGGGAAACATTTGAGGTCTGCTCATATAGATAATTCACAGGCGAATCACAAGGCTCTCTTGCACTATCAATGATATCATCGCTGGCTCCCGTTATTCCATGATCTCCCCTTCTTCGTCTAAAGTTCAACAAAAGACTTGAAAGTCGTCTTCTTGTACGTGGCGTAAACAAACCAGAAAAGGTTTCGCTGACATTGGTGCCACTTGGATCATGAGACGCCACAGAGTTGCTGGAGGTATTGCTAGTACTAGAGTCACGTGACCCATTTCTTGCCTCACATGCTGCCAGTCCGCCATCTGATCCCATTGTCATATCATGTGGATTTGGAACCGTCGTCCTAGACAGTATCGAACCTGATTGGCCCATGGTGTCTTTGGTGGTTAATAACGATGTAACGGCAAAGAAAGATAATGGCTTGATGAAATTCGATAGGTTGTGAGTAACACGGAGGGCAAACTAATGCTGATCCTTCCCAAGTGCAACAGAAATTATGGAAAAGCCATTCAGCCAGTGCAAAGCAATCAAATTCAATCAGATTAAGAGAATAAACCAACTCAAATACCACTACACTTTCTTGAGCACCTTGCCATTAACATCCGCTTATCGTTTAACCTGTAACCCTTTTAGCAGAACCTGAAGCGGCGTGCGGCTTATCTAAGCTCACATGACGTACAGGCAGCCAGTAGGTGTGAGGTGGGAATTTTGAAGATGAGGAGCACCGAGATGTATTGCGGAAAAGGGAAAGTAGGAAACTACAGTACGATAGGTCCTAAAGACACCAATGGGGGTTATCCGAACCGACGGGCAATGCTGTTCAACATGATCGACTGGGTAGACAAGTGGCCAAAAGCAAAATATAAACTGGGCCATTACCACCGGCCACTACTTCATACAGTCACGTGACATGTTTTTTTATCTGCCATCGGTGCACAGATGTAACGCGTGAGATGCGTCCTGAACGCGTACCTTGTACAGTACAATCGAGTGACAAGAACGGAGTCCTCTCAACTTGACGATACCCATCATACTACTGAGCTATGAGCTCCGGCGATGAAAGCGATGCTAGGACTTCTATCTCTCCGACGGTTGGCCAATCAGAGGACGAGATGAGCTCGTCGTACACCTCAGAGTACGAGGATCAAGTGATAGATGGAACTAATGCTAAAGAGACGCATTTCGAGGATGACCAGTCTGACGACGAAGCGGAGCAAGCAAAGTTGGAGCAGAGGTTGGCAAATATTTCTTTCACCTCCAAACAGAGGCTATTCACTGACGCTGAAAAGGCCCTAAATGCCCATATACTGATTCTTTGTACCTCTCTAGGAGGCCTAGACCCAGAGACTGAGAAGTATGTGCTGGGAATGGACTCGCTAGCGTGCCTCAAAGACTTGAAACGTTGGATTAAACGTGTTGACGATGAGACACGAACTTGGCATGTGGCATCTGCTTGTTATGATAACAAGCTCTTCACCAATGATTTACTCCCGATAATGAATCAGCTATCATCAGACAAAGCTATAGACGACGATTCCAAAATACCGATATTACTTACCTGTTTGGAGTTAGTTGTTTTACTGACTAGGCCTCTGTTTCTTGATGTGGAACAAGCGTCCGAGTCTCAAAAAGACCTTTATATCAAGCTGAAAAAGGCTCATGTAGAGTACAAAAGCAAGGTATTGAACCACGGGAACGGTGCCACCTCAAAAATTATTGTCTCTCTTGCCCTGCCCATATTGGCAATGCAAAAGAAAGATCGTACCACACGCGACTACATTATCTTGAATCTCTGTTTGCACTTTTTCAGAAATATTATACGTATAGAGCCAGCTGAGATCACTGTCTCCAAGCACAAGACAGCGAAATTCTCTAGCTTGGTAGACAACATGCCCAGCGGGATATCACGCCAGGATATCTCATTTGACAATGTAGTTGCAGCCTTTAGACGCAACAAAGTTCTTTTGTTCCTCCAGACTATCACTTCAGGACTTGCAACTGAATTTGACGAGAATATTCTCACTCAGACATGTTTAGAGTGCTATTTTTACATGCTCTACGGCTTGGAAGTTGAGACTGTGGTTAACGAATACTCAGTTAGCGCCAGCAGTGGTATCAATGACTCCAATAGTACAGAAGTGGCGGTTTCCCCTGTAGTTTCTGAGCTAAATGACCTTGTGGCGAAGGAAAAACAGACACAGCGAAGACTGTTTGGTGACCAGATGACGAGGCATGCTCGCTTTGGCACGCTTCTCAGTATACGCCAAGGAGAGGAGACGACGATGGCAGTCTCAGGGCAGAACAATCTCATCAATGGCGACATAATTGACGAGCTAGACTCGCGTAAGACTGCTTTTGGTCCTCGGGGCCACACGAGCAATAGGAATGAAGCTACAAGGTCTGATTTTGACACTAATCTCAACTCTGGTCGGAAAAAAACGCTCTCCAGATCAGGAACGACTATTGTAGACCAGTTCGTGACTGACTTTGTAGAAGCTGGGTTCAACACTCTAATAAGCTCAACTAGAAGACTTTTTTTCACAGCAGAGAAAGAAAACCTGTTTTTCAAGTTCCACTATTTGTATGTATCAGCGTGGATCTTGAAATTTGAAAGACTCAAGAGAGAACGGCCGGAGGCAAGTGCCGACTTACGCTTTTCTTTTCTTGGTGAGGTATTGAGCGAAGAGAACGTCCGTATGATCTTAAAGAATCAGATGACCTCTTTCTACCTCAGTAGAGAGTACAACTTGTTGCAAGTAAACATAGAGTGTTTCAAAGAAATTGTAATGGTTGCGATAGCCATGCACCAACTCAAGGTAACAGACAATTCTAGCGATGAACAGCGAGAAGAAATTGAACAATGCAATCTTGCGGCTGAGGGCCTTTTGCGCCACATGTTTAGCGACGAGGCCGATCTTGATATGCTGTGCCAGATCCCACAGAATTGTCACAAACTCCCTTTTCCCTACACAGACGAAATGATTGAATTTGTGCACGTCTTCCTGAAAGCCGCTAAGTACCTAAGTTCAATGGAAACACCTTTGCTTCTGGCCAAAAAGTCTGGCAAAAAAATGTCCTATACCAAGTATGAAAAGAACTGGGATTTGGACTTGGACGAATCCGAGGACGAAGATATCATTGAGGCATTTAACAATCCAAATTTCTACGCCGCATTCGACAAGAGGAAATACGAGTCCCTTGAGCATAGATTATTGCACGAGAAAATTGTTAGTTCGTTTGTGTCTTACTTCTCTCGATTCAGTGAGCTTAATGAACGCCAGGTACGTAGATGTCTTTCTTATTTCAACAAGGTCTTGCTTAAAGAAACACACTTCATGAAGTTGTTTAGGCTAGACTTTATGCTGACTCTCCACGACATGAAGCACTCTCGGTTTAGCTCAAGCCTGATGAGGGAAATGAGCAAACTATTGGGTTACTACATGAGCAAGGTAGAGAAACTGTTCCATAATTCAAAATTGATGGGTTTGCAGCTACTTTTTGTGCACCAGGAGCAGGATTCGAAGCTGAGGTACTATTTGGCGACCGGCGATGCTGATCTCAAGGAGTTTGACCATAAAGAGAGACATGTGCGACAATATTACCTGACTGACGAGGATTCCGCTTTAGATTATGCTGCTAAAATTAGCTACATAGCTAGTTCTCTGGTGTATGATGATTATGGGGCATCACTTGAGAAGATTGCGAAATTGTTAAATGAGTCATTGGAAGAGCGTTTGGGCTGGAGAGGGTCTGCAGTTGCAGAAGACGGCGATTCTGCTGGCGTTGATTCTGCATTGGCTGCACTGCCCAGAGAACAGATCCGAGATCAAGTATGGAACTTGTCTGAGGAGAGGACGTGGCTCAAAAATGGGAAAATGCGGCTTTTGTTCACCACTATCGGTTTTCAGCTACCTGATATTGGACATAGAATGAAGTTGCCACTTTCAGTGAATGACGAGAACCTACAAATAGCGTTCCAGAGGATTGAGGAGTCTGTCAAGTCTCCATTAGACAGCGTTATTGTCTCTTCAAGACTTGTTTCAAAGGCATTGAGCACAAACTTGGATGAAATCACTGAAAATGCCGTCAACGGCGATAATACCTTATATGACGATGGCTTCGTTGTCGGAGGATTTGACGATTTAGCTGATGGTCAAGATGATGACTTTGCTTCTCTTCAGTCTGGCCAATTGCACCAGTTGGACCAGTTAGAACATCAGATTCTATCTGGAAGCAATCGCAGAGGAGTTGCGAAAAAAAAAGGACGTAGCAGAAGAAAGAAACTTGATTCGGAAGACGATGACCTTAATGAAATCCTTCCTCCCAGTAAAAGCAAATCTGGTAAATCTGGTAAATCTAAGGATCGCTCAAAGAAGAGGAAGAGAAGTAGGCTACCGCTCCACGAAGCATCTGATGCTGACGATCCTCAGAGCGACAATGACGGCCCTAATAGGCAACACATTTCCTCTAAGTTTATCACTGCCGAAGATGACGAGACTGATGATGAAGAAGATGCCGCTTTCTTTGCTAGGGAAGAGAAGCTCAGGCAGCTGGTTGCAGCAGAGGGTGGTAACTTTTTAACGGCAGACAAATTTGTGAAACTGTTTAAGCCAACTCTTCCCAAAAGACGCACAATTTCTACTAGCAGGTTTGCCGGTCTTGCTGACAGTGATGAAGAGCGTGATGACGAATTTCCTGCCCCCCTTACCCTGAATAGTGAAAAGCGTAGAGAACAACACAGGGATGAGGATCTCGATGGTGAGTTCATGACGCTTTCTAGACCTGACACAGATGATGAGGATGAGCCTTTGAAAGGAGACGCTGAGCAAAGCAAGACGGTAAGAGAGCAGAACTTGCGACCAACCGGAGTTAGCAATGAGGAAGAGGCAGATGATGAGGAACCCGTGCTGAAGAGAAGCAAGGTGTCTCGTGTCGTAGCAGGTAGTGACGACGAGTGAGCAGTGGGTTACTGCATTTTGAGCCCCAGCTATGAAACTAATACTAAGCCATGCGTTGGTAAACGTAGTACCAACTGCTGCGCCAGTAAAGAAATAGATTCTCAATACGTACATAATATACAAACTTTCACGCCTAGGCCACACAATGACCTGCATCGTTTGCCCTGGCAGCGTCAATAAGCGTCTGGGTGGAAGAGATCACCATAACTAAGAATCCAAATGCTATACACCCGTACGAGGGCAGTTTATCCTTCAGGCTCTTGCCCCTCCATGTCATTTTTAGAAAGCACAAAGGAGGCAAAATGTAAGCCATTACACAGGCAGACGTAGCACCTACGAGCTCCAATATAGCACCGAGATTGCAGGTAAATAAGGCCACTGTCTCGGCACTGAAAACAAGAACAGAGGTAATGATAACATGTGTTCTATAGGAGAACTCCATGGGTTTTTGCTGAAGTTGACCAGCACTTAGTTCATCTCCCTCTTCATAAAACGGACTATTTTTACCGTCGTACCACATCCTCATTAAATCCATTGTCACTTCTCTAACAACGAAAAGTTCGAGAGGCAGCGTAGTCAGCATATTCATTCCAAAACAGAAGCGTGCAATGTTGGCGACTGTGTCATTGGCAGGAAAATTGTTGAGAATGTTACCCTTGGTTTCGCTTTTAAAAGTCAGAAACCCCACAGACCCCATGATACCGCACACGATCATAGAGAGAAAACAGGATATGTGCGTGAGCTTGTAGAATCTGTCTAGTGTGGGCTTCTTGAGGGAATCAAATATGAAAGTAGTGTTGTGGTGACACACTAGAGCAAAAGAAATAACACTTATACCTTTGAACAAGCCTTCGTCAATAAACCATTGATACACCTTGAGGTTGCCCTTCAGTTCGCTAGACAACAGTGGCCCCCGAATCACCACGATGCCTACAATCACGCACATGCCCACTAATGCTACTCCGCTGGCCTTTGCAAGGACAGATATGTCTTTAGCCAGGGACAGAGGGTAGGCTATACCCGTGACAAACATTAGTATAATGGCTTTTCTACTGAGAATTGCATCTATAAAGCCACTTGACTCTACGGCCGAAGAGAAAATGCTACGCAATACATGCGGTATACTATCACCTATAATCACACAGAAGGCCAACGAACCGCCGTATGCAAAGAGACCCTGGGCTACAAGAATGGTAACTCTCCCCCAAATACCAAAACAGTGCTCCACGGTACCTTGGTAGGACGCCTTACCGGATAGTTTAGTATTTACAATGATGAGTCTTAGGGTCCAGTCTACTAGCACAGTCAAGAGACACAGGCATATAAATGAGGTGAGCAGCCCACAATTACGAAATGCCAGCGGTTGGCCAATCACCCCTGCACCCAAAATGCTGTTGGCCATGTTGAAGAAGGCCATTTTCATTGTGGATTTACCTTCAGCATCAAGGATAATTGACTCTATTGCATGGATGTCGAAGCTAATGGACGGATATTGTGGGTTTGCAAAGGGATCACTCAGAGTGGTAGCATCAGACTGTGACGCTGGCGGAGATGAGCCAGCGCCCAGGTGCCTTGCATTGTCTTGAAAAGGATCATATGATCCAATTTCATCATCCAGCTGAACCCCATTTTCAACTAAGCTGTCTGCGTCCTGAATCTTCTTGTAATTGTGCGACATGGCAGCAGGTTACCAAAAGGCAGAGTGAGCAGGATATGAGATAACCTTTTGAGCACAGAGCAACTAATTCAAGTTAATCAAGGCTCAACTTGGCAAGAGTGAACGCGGGGGCTTGGCTGCAGTCGTCGGCTTGAAGCTGGGGCTTCAAAATATTGTGAACTGCACAACCACTATGCTTGACGACGGTTAAACTAGCGGCTTTGCCTAGTTTTCATGGTGATGAACCGCCAGCGCGTTTTCCCGCGAAAAATAAAGTACTGAATACTGTGTGAACTTGTCTTAAAACAAATCTTTTACAACAACAATTAGGCTCGCTCCACACCATCCTGCTTCTCACCATCTGTCATCACACTAATACCAGTAGCCTTCGTGCTTATAATCGCATTTTATACCAAATTGACCTATACCATTACTTCCACAGGCCGAAACACTTCGGCATCAGAAACTGTCACCACTGATCTTAGCACAATCTGTGGTACTTTACCGACCGCCGAAGTTCTCATAGTCAATTAGACCGCTTGGCTAAACAATCGTTGGCGATCAAGGCGATAACAATCTCTGAGAGTACCAACCCAACACAACTGAATCAATCAAAGCGGGCGAGCTGGATAAAGTATCAGCCCGATCATCCCCAGGCCTTGTAACGCCCTCAGTTTGCCGCACTAGTCATGAAACCGGCCAGAAGGTCTTCCGACGCTGCAAGCGTCAACGGCTCACAATCATCCACGTCAAGAGTTGCTTCATTCATGGGTTTACGGATGAACCAAAAGAGCCAACGACAGTCTTCAAGGACAACCAAAGCGACCAATAGCATCCACACAAATGTCAACAATACAGATGAAAGCCCTACAAGGCTCGCCAGAACCCCGACCTCTGTCTCTGCCTTTAGTCTGGAGAGTTCTCCTACTAAAACGGGTCAGACGGCAGCAACGGCCAATCAAAGCTCTTGGGGGTTCACAAGGAGCAAGAGCGGGGCCGCCACCAGCAATGCTAGCATTGCCAGTGGTAACAGCTACGGAAACAATCCGCCCCCTATGGCGAACAACGACAGCAGTGAGGAAGCAAGCCTTGATTCTCTTTCGCGTGTAACCACCAATGCTAGCAATTATTCGAACATCGCATCCAATATCGTCTCACATCTGCACCCACATTCCCACTCCAACCATACGAACTCACATGTACATTCACTTTCAAGTGCTCACACCAAGAAGATTTCCACTTCCAACTTCAAAAAAGCACACAGACACACTTTGAGCGAAGACTTTGTTCTTGAGAAGCCCGATGACCCCAGTGAGATCGAGCGGATGTTCAAAGAGGTCATGGTAAGCAGGGACTTCGAGCGTTTACCTGAGGCCGCTCAGCGCGAGATGCAAGGGTACCCTATAGACAAGAAATGGATGCTTGTTTACCAGCACAAGCTAGCTGACTACAAGAAGGCCCGTATGTTAGAGATGAGCTCCGACAAGGAGAAAAAGGGTAATCGCAATGTTTCTTCCAACACTAAGGGAGCCAAGGCCTCACTGAAGACAATATCAGAGAAGAACGTTGAGTCTTTTGACCCCGCCCAGTACGTGGTGAAGCTGATAGGTAATGACATTACTTTGGATGAACTCAGAGACTTATATGTCTGCTTAAGCTCGGAAAAGGTGGCGTGGACACAGGCATTCCTGGACAATCAAGGTGGTGTAGCCTTGTGTAACGTTTTGGCTGGATTGTACAGAACAAAACCAGTGTTGATGGGCAATAATTCTGGTGCTCACTCATTACACAGTTCCCAAAACTTGCTGACGCAAAACTCCAATTCCTCTAATATGAGCTCAGCCAACACTAGCACTTTCAACAAACCGGCTGATCCTTATGACGTCATCGTGGACAAGGAACTGCGCCTTTTTAGATGTATCAAAGTGATCACTGACCTTCATATAGGTGTCAAAGTGTTGAGTGAAATTGATATATTTGTGCCGGCGGTCATGGGCGGTCTGTTCTCAGCCAAAGTGCAGATTCGCAAATGGGCTACCGACATTCTGACCTTCTTCTTTGTCAAATTCCCGGATAACAACAGCGTGCTTTTAAACCTAAAAAAGCCCGTTGGGGATAACGTGCATTTGGCTTACATTAGAGAGCTATACCAGCAACCTGCGCTGCACCATTTGCTGGATAGACGTGGCCACCATTTGATGCAGGAGGGCCATAGTATAGCAAGGTATGAAGCTTGGTTTTGGTGTGCTCAGAGGTTATTGCAAGGAAGGGGGAAAATGGGCTCCAAGGTTGGATCTTTCCCCGAGTTTCAGGATGCCATTCCCGAAACACTATTAGCGGACTATATTTTGGGAACTGTGACTCTTGTGCAAACTTTGATAACACAGCAACAAGATCTGAATTCTAGAAATAAAGTGAGGAGGCTATTTGCTACGGCGGGTGTGAAGGACCTCATAGGGTTAATGAGAACTCTAGAAAACAGTGATTTCGACAACAAAATCAACATAATTGAAGAAGCCGAAGTTAATGATATGAACGAAATTAGACAAAGGCAAATGTTGCTTGATGCTAACATGGACTACAATGACCCAGTATCTATCATGGCTTCTTTATGGCGTGGTGCCAAGCGTCAGGACGTAAGGGATCATCTCCTATCATTGGCCCAGGCCTTGTTCGGAAGCCATAGTGATTTGGCCAACGTGGATGATGAGAAACTTGCTCGCAATCTTAGTATTATTGAAAATTTTGCCTCAAATGTTACTTTAGCATCTGGTGATGACGTTACAGACATGAACATCTCGATAAACAAGCTCATCAACACGTTCCATACGGACCAATTGGCTAGGTCAGCAATGCGCGAAGCCAAAGAAGCAAAGAAGAGGGCCGCTAGGCTTGCAGCTGAACGCGATCTGGCCTATGAGAAACTTAATACTGGCGCAAAAGGTGCTATTCAGGAGCTGAAGAAGCAGCTGGATGAAAGGGACTTGATTTTGGCCAAATATCGTGAAAAGGTAGAAGAAAAGGAGGCTGAATTGGAAGAGATCAGGCGCAAAAGGGTGTTGGACAAGCACTCCAATGAGATGGAGATGCGTGAGATGTTGATTTTGTTAGGTAATCAGGGGCATACAGCGAATGTAAATGGGTCTACTGGGTCTGCTCACAGTCAAGGCAGCCTTAGAACGGCGCCTCCTACTGGCAGTGTTGACGAGCTTCGAAAGATTCTAACTAGCAAACTAGAGCACAATAAGCGTGAGTATAGACGCATGGGATCGAGCGGTGTTGAGCCTAACAGTAGGCTGCGCGATTTGCGATACCAGATGGACTTGATAGAGCAAGAGGCAAGAACTTTAGAAACAACTGACTTTCAAGAATTTAGTGATGTAAGTGGAAAAGAGTACGTTAGCGCTAAAGATGATAATGGCGTTAATGTGAACCCTCTGTCCCCTGAAGAAGACATTCGCACACTAAATGACCTCAAAAGTAGGCTGGATGCCCTTCAAAGAGATGCTAATGGAATCATGAAGTTCCAAGGCGAACAGACTGAAAAGGAGTTTATGGACCGCCGAAAGTTAGAGGCTTTAGACCGCCTGAAGAAGCTGGAAGGTGCTCTTAGTGGGTTTAAAGTGCCTTCTTTTGAGGATTCTGAGTGGAACACGTTGGATCCCAAGCAGAGGAATGCTGCTCAAACAGCCGCGCAACAAAGCCAAACCGAAAGGTCCGCTACACAAGAGGAACTTGAACAGATTGAAGCACTATGTAAACAATTGGAGTCACAGCTGGGCTTTGACGGCCAGGATGGTATCAATGAAGTTAGGGAAAGGCTTGAAAATAAGTATGCGAGGGGACAAAAGGACGAGGTTGCATCTGCTGCGAGTGCTGCGACTGCGGCATCTGTTGCGCCTACTGCCACTGCTCCCCGTCCTTTCCTTGCTGAACTTGCTTCCAAGGTACAAAAGACATGTGACAATGAGGGGGTAAGTCAAGAAGGCGCTAAGGATGAAGGCCAAAAGAAAGGCAAAGGTAGCATTCGTGAAGTTGAAAATGCCCCTCCAAACAATAAGAATACCAATAGTAGCACAGGTACTAGCATTGCACCACCGCCTCCCCCTCCTCCTCCTCCTCCACCGCCTTCATTTTTTGGTGCGAGTGTGAACGCAGTTCCTCCTCCGCCACCACCACCTCCTCCACCTGGGTTTGGCGGAACGACTACTAACACCGCTTTACCACCTCCTCCGCCTCCCCCTTTTGCTATGAGCATATCGAAATCGCCAATGGCATCACCATCTCCTTCGCCAATGCTGCCAGGAGGATCCTTTGACAATCTTCCTCGTCCCAAGAAAAAATTGAAGCAACTTCACTGGGAGAAAATTGAGGATACAGAAGATTCTTTCTGGCAAAATATGGGTTCTGAGGAAACTGCAAAGAAGCTACTGGAGCAAGGTATATTTGACGAAATCGAGGACATATTTGCAGCGAGAGAGGCAAAGCGTATTGCCAATCGGAAGAAAGAAGAAAAACAGAAAGTATCCTTTTTGAAGTCTGATATTTCGCAACAGTTCGGCATCGCATTGCACTCATTTGCCAATGACGACGATGAGCAAGTGATCGAAAAGATTCTTGTGTGCGACAATAATGTGCTGAGTAAATCTGCCTTGATGGAGTTTTTGGCGAAACCGGAGCTCAACGACATATCTCCGTCGTTAGCTAAAAATTTTGAGCCATATGCTACTGACCTTGAGTCTACGGATCCTCCTGAAAAGAACGTGAATGAACTTGAAAGGGCAGACAGAATTTTTCTGGAGCTCATATATAATCTCCAGCATTATTGGCGCTCGAGGATGAGGGCTTTGAACACAATCCTCAACTATGAGAAAGAGTATGAAGATCTCACTTTAAAGCTCGAACAAGTAGACAGGGCGCTTGACAGCCTAGACCATTCAAACTCTCTCCGTGAGGTGTTTGATATCATTTTGATTGTTGGAAATTATATGAATGACACAGCGAAACAGGCGCAGGGCTTTAAGTTAAGCACTTTACAGCGCCTAAATTTTCTCAAAGATCAAAAGAACTCGACGTCTTTCCTGCACTACGTCGAGAAGATTATTAGAGAGTACTACCCTCATTTGCAAAAGTTTATTGAAGACCTGAAGCCCACTGTGGCAGCCTGCAAAATATCTATTGAGCAGTTGAGACAAGATTCTATCAGCTTGATTCAGTCAATCAAAAACATTGACTCTTCTTTGCAGGAAGGAAACCTCAGTGATCCATCCAAGTTCCACGCAAAGGACCGTTTTATAAAAGTGGTTTTAAAAGGACTTCCGGATGCACGTAGTAAGGCGGAACTTTTGAGTGATCGTAGTAAGATGACACTTGAAAGGTTCGATAGAATGATGCGTTTCTTTGGCGAAGATCCCTCAGTCGATGAATTTGCCCGTAACAATTTCTTGCGCAAGTTCGCCGAATTTGTGGAGTCCTTCCAAAAGGTTTCACAAGAGAACATTGAGAAGGATGAGCGCAACCGAAAGTACGAGCTGAGTAAGCAACGTATGGAGGAGGCTGCCGCTGCAAAGCGGAAGCAGCTAGAAGAAGCGACTGCTGCTCAGGATGATGAAAAGGCTCCTTCGGCTCCCTCGGAGATGGATAAGTTTTTGTCGCAATTGAGGCAATCTGGTCCATTGAAGTCTGAGCCGAATTCTGCGAAGATTAGGGCGTGGGCTAAGAAGCGCTCGGCTCAGACAGGTTCCGTCTCCAACTCTACATCCGCTCTTGTACCCAATTCATTAGAATCCGGGCTAGCGTCGCCTTTAATGGACGAAGAGTCAGACAGATCGGACAGAGATAGAGATGCAGACTCACTCGTTTCGTCGCTAGCCTCTGGCATGCCTCTTTCCTCTCAATTGGATAGCGGAGAAACACAGGCGGACCTGCGGCTCAAAACGCAGGATCTGTTACAGAAAATTCGCCAGGGAAACAATAGCTCCTCTAGCATACCAGAGCCTACATCCGTGTCTGACACTGGCAGCAATCTGCAGAAGAAGATGAGCGACAAGATGTGGAAGCGCTTGCAGAAGAACAGTTCCATTTCGCTTTCTTCTGGTGCCCTGGAAGGAGAACTGGGCATATCAAGGTCGAGCTCGTTACTGCAACAGGTTTCATCGGTAAAATCAAGTCCTTCAAAGACCGATGGTGAAGAGGATGAGTTTCAGGACGCAGAGGAGTCAGTGACGTCGAGAATGTCGGACGAGACGAGATGAGACCCTTTCTCTTCCCATTGGTGCGGCAGATAGTGTCCGATATCACTTCACTTTCTAGGCATTCATCTTTTAATAAATAGCGCGCATAGAATAAGTCATACACATACTAAGATACTTCTTTATACCACCAGTTAAGCAAGTCGCTGTTGAGTAGCATTGTTCTGTTTGTGTCTGTTCCTGGTACTACTTTCAGAATGCTCATCTCCATTAGCTCTAGAAGTGCCTCTGATGATCTTTTGCTTAGCGGTCCATTTGATAGTTTCTCCTCGTTATTAACATTGCTGCTTTTTAGTCCTGCTTGACAAAGTCCTAAAAAATCTCGGGTTATCTCACTTCACCGGCATTGTCCCAGTCATCTAGCTGATATACTTCAGCAGCTGGCAATCACAAATTTGCTCAATTCTCACCTCCCCTCAACAGTTTCAATGCACCCTCCAGCTCCTCTATGGCAGTCGGAATGTCCTCGTAATTCAGTGCACTAATAGCAAATTTAGCCTTCTTCTGTGCCTGTGTAATTACCTCGTCTTCACTCAGCATTTTCTTGATCTCCTCCTTTGATACGACATGATGCTTTGATCCTGTTTGCCCTGTTTGCCTTACCGATACCGCTGACCCTGCTGATCCAGATGGCCGCGGCGGAAGACTAGACGTGGGTTTCAGAGGTAAAGTAGGAGAGCCAGTATTTGAGCTACGTGCATCATTTTCATTTATTGAACCAGTTGCGGATGGCTTACGTACTGGAACTGTCGGCTTTGGTACCGACGGCATAATTTCCTTCCCTTCGCCTTTGATGTACACGGGAGCAGACGAAAATCCTAAGCCGTCAGTGGGTTGAGTCGGTGGGGCCGGCAAATGCGGAGAAGAAATTTGGTCTGTATTAACAACACTAGAAGTTTCATCTGGTTCGACATCGGATTTGATTTCAGTGGGCGGAGCTGGAAGATTTGGAGATAGCTTATCGTGGTCATTAGTTATTTCATCGTTTGGCTCAGATGTACCAGCAGTCTGAGCGTCATGATCAATGGCATAGCTTTCCTGAGTGGAGCTGGCAGGATTAGTCAACCCAGTCAATTGCGAAGCTCCGGTTGCACCATATCCCGCGCCATCGCCCTCATTTGTCGCAGCTTCGCCGGTTTGGGCAACGTCGGAAGTTGCCTCAGATTCTCCTGGAACTGTGTAATCATTGGGATCCTCGCCCCTCTTATAACATCCCAATATCCTCGCAGCATGGAACTTTGCATACTTAATTTTCATCTCGGCATCCTCCGGTAGCTTATCACTCCAAAGTAGTAAGAGCTGTAGGAAGTTAACAGCTGAAAGGAATTTGGATGCTGTGTTCTTACTAGTAGTATGGTTCTTTACTTCTAGAAACCCTCTGTTAAACACCGCAACGGCGAACTGCTCGACATGCGCAAAAGACGTCTCTTTATCACTAACCAGCTCAATCAACTCCGGCTGTTCCTCTGCCCAATTTTTCTTCGTAGCCTCAATCTCGTCGAGCAAAGAAACAGCAAACAGCTCCACCTCTTTCGATCCTAGATGCAACTCATTGCGAAGAATCAGCTCTGTAGCATAGAGCTTGCAGAAATATGAGATTGTTGGCTCAACATTTGCCAGCTCGCGTGACCGCTTCAAAAAGGGACCCACGAGCTTTGTCACCTGTGCGGGAGGTTCCATAGTAGCGATTATAACCTGGCAAGGGTGTCTCCGTTCTTATAGGTCGACAGGTGGATCTTGGTCCAAGGCGACGTATTGAACTAAAGAACTTACAATGAAATTAAACTGCTCAAGCTCGCAAAATTGGTCACTCTAGCTCAAAAACAGGTTCCTTCCACGGCAGAAACACACTCCTGTTCCCCCTCCCCCAAATACCTCCCTCTTCTACAGCCCTATCCAAATAGCTTTATTACATCCTGACACCACACTGGCTTCCTCACGCGAACCAAATAATTGCCATTTTCGGCCCACGCGATTTCCTCCTTCTTCACGAACTTCTGGCAACTCACATATGCCTCACATTTTCTCGCTTTCTACCCAATTCTGACTAGAGGAGCTTATTTTTCCCCCATTCACGTCACTTGTTAACTCTATTGTCGGTCATATATCTTGACGTACCAGACTGCTTTGCTTTCCACGAAAAGCATTGCCTTTCATTAAGATGGAGCCCAACCAGCACAACACCATTCTTTTGGGCAAAAGCAGGACACCAGACACCAAGAATGGAGGAAGTCTCACTGCCACCAGCACTTTCAATTCGAATGACTTGCTCACATCCAACCCCTCAGATAATGCCAATTCTTCTAAAAACGCTATTTACCACTTGACGCCACTTTATCGCACTTCATACCTTGGCGTAGAGGTTGTTGAGATGGAAGTGAACACTTTGCCGATAACTAGACGTTTGAAGGATGGATACTTCAACGCTACTCAAATCCTTAAACTAGCTGGCGTCCCCAAGTCCCAGAGAGCGAAGCTTTTAGAACGTGAGATCCAAAATGGTGTCCATGAGAAGGTACAGGGTGGTTCTGGCCGATACCAGGGTACCTGGATTCCTTATGACAGGACAAGGCAGCTATGCAGAGAGTATGGTTTGGAGGAGGTCCTGAAAGGACTGCTGCAACTGCAGGACGTGCAGAACATCCCTACTAGAAATCAGCTTAGCGAGCAAAGTGAGCGTCTAGAGGGACATGACACAGAAGAGCGTTCACGAGGCGATGGTCGAGGTAATAAAACAGAGACCGACACAAATCAAAGTGAAACAAGTAAAGACGAACATGCTGGAACTGTATCCAGCAACAATAATCATAAGGACAATACCTACACCCGACTTTCTGGGGTTGGCGGGCTTACTCGCCGCACTTTCTCTACCATGACAGATGCGGATGATGTAGAGGAGTCTGATAGGCTCAAGAGACAAAGAGCGAGTGCCTCGAATGGGATTGCCAGCGACGCTAATGACAGTGGAATTGTTCCAGCAAACTCTTTTGCGTCAGCTAGCCTGGTCGTGTCCTCTCACAGTCCCCTGTCCGCCAGCCAAACAGACGAAAAATCTAAAGTTGTCATGAGCTCTTTCTTCCTTCCTAGCCAATCAGAGGTTTCCCTCTTACAACTCGTCGGTGACGAGTCACAGCTTGCTGGCATCGAAATTGATGTGCCGATAGACGACAACGGACAAACTGCTTTACATCTGGCTGCCACATTGGGACGCGTAGCGCTGGTGAAAGAACTCATAGACCGCGGTGCTGACCCTCTTCGTGGCGATAACGATGGCCAAACTGCACTTGTGCGCGCTGTACATGCTACCAATTGCCTTGATAAGACGTGTTTTGACCAGCTACTGGACCTGTTGTACCCTGCCATCCCTGTCTTGGATCAAAAGGGTAGAACCATTTTACACCATATAGCGTATACCTGTGGTCGCAAAGGCCGCAACGACGCATCGAAGTACTATTTGGAGACTTTACTTGAATGGGTCGTCAGGGGCCCGGTAAAGACTGAATTATCGGAATCACAATCTAATGCTGCAAAATTTCAGCCGCTCACGCTTTCCCAATTCATCTCCCATGTAGTCAATGTGGCAGATCGTAACGGAGACACGTGCCTCAATATTGCAGCACTAGTGGGAAACAAACACATTATTACGCAGCTCTTAGAGGTGGGTGCGGACCCGCACAAGGCGAATAAGGCGGGCGTCAAGCCTGTTGATTGTGGCATTTTTATGCGTCCACTCAGTGCAAGCAGTAACGGTATCAGCGGTAGTTTTAGTCAGGCCAATCCTACAAACACTAGCATTGGCAATAACTCAAATGCTGCTTCTAGTGCCAACGGTAGTGGCATTAGTGCTAGCTCTGCTAACAGTTTCCGTATTATTCAGTCGATCCAAGACTTTGTCTCACAACTGGCAGACGACTTCAAAGACGAACTCCAAAGTAAAGCGCGTGTGATAGACGAAATGCACCCCAAGCTGCGTGAAAAAACGCATATACTTTCTGAACAACGCAAAAGGCACGATGAATTACAGCGCAGTGTGCGGAAGATCACGGAGTACAAGACGAAAATTGCTAATCTCAACAAGGTGATCGACGAGGAGGAGAAGCGGTTTGAGGAAATGACGGAGAAGTTGCCCTCACTTGATGCTTTTGACGGTGATTTCGATGCAGACGAACCCTTCACCGTGTGGTCAGTATATCACGAGGTAGAGGCTCTGTTAGAGGAGCAGCTGGCAAAAGAGGAAGCATTAGATGAAGCCACGTTGCTGGAGAGTATTACGGCTGAGGAGATTGCAAGGAGGCTGGAAAATAGTGTCAGCAAGGGGGAGAACAGTAACAGTAGTCCTAACGATGGTACCAGCAACGAAAATAGCGATGGAGGAATCCGTTTAGACGATCTGCCTCCAACTGTAGTGCTCGAAGCTCGCATAAAAGCATACAAAGAGAACAACGAGCTGTTGGCCCGTCGAGCCAAGGAAAGACGTGCGAGCTCAATAGCTTTGGAGCAGCAGTTTAAGCGTGTTATTGCGCTGTGCATAGGGGCAAAGCCCGAGGCAATCAATGAGAAGCTGCTGGGCAGTTTACTCAAAAGTGTAGAGAACGACCCGGATCCAGAGATTTCGCAGATCAAGAAGGTGTTGCGAATTGTGAATGACTTGGAAAAGTAGCATTATCTTGAGTGCCGTACTCTGACTCCGTATTTATGTATCCCCGGTTTCAGTGCTGATTCTCGGAGCGGCCCTGTAAAATGATAGCATGTGTTATTTTAGAAGTATATTACAATTAGTTTAGGCGAAAGTAATCGCTGCCTATCAAATGTAGTAAGGTCGAATAAAAGCATTGATCGAAAATATAAATGTACACAAAAGAGTCTCTGAAACCAGCTACGCAGATAACTGTCAGCAGAAAATATAGTGAAACAGCCAGTATCAATTCGTGCCCTTCCAACTCAATCGTCCATAATCTCGCTATCAGGAAGAGTAAGGTCACCTTAGTTGACTTTGCTGCAAGACAGCCCAAAACCTATAAGAATTGTAAGCCAAGGGTAATTTTGTCAGTTGAACTTAAGGCAGAACACAAGCTTCATGTCCATCTCAAATCCCTTGCTCTCTTACGAATTAGCATAAGGATTACTATTCAATCCAGGTTTCATGGCAGTAGCCGCCAATGCGTACGGGTTGTCGCCGAATTTCCTTCCGGTCACCACAGGTTGTTTCTGTTGCTTCTGCAGAGGCCTCTGAGTACCTAATTGTTGTGGGGGGTATTGCTGAGGAGGAAATTGTTGAGGAGGATACTGTTGTGAAGCATACTGTTGAGGAGGATATTGCTGAGGCGGATATTGCTGAGGAGGATACTGTTGAGGGGGGTATTGTTGGGGAGGGTATTGCTGAAAAAGGTGCTGTTGGTGCTGAGGAGAAGCCGCCCCTCTTTGGGGGTATGCCTGCTGGTAGTGCTGCGGCTGTGGCTGTGGCTGACTCTGAGGTTGAGGTTGGCCAGGAGGAACATAGTAGCCTTTCTGAGACTGCTGAAAGTTCTGGTTGTATGGGGAGTGTAGACCTTGTCGTTGTTGCTGCTGAGGATGAAAATCGCCTTGCGCGGATAGTCCTGGTTGGTTCTGGTAAGGAGCAGCTGCTAAAGTAGGCGGCTTTCTGTTGCCTCGTTGCGCGGAGTCGTACGGATTTAACGGCGTGTCAAGGTTACTAGGGGTTCTAGGGGTTCCCTGAGGAGTGAAGTATGCCGATGACGATGCAGAAACAGCACTATGAGGGGGCTGAGATTGAAGCTGATTTTGGATACTGTTAGGTTGCTGGTACACTATTTTCTGGCCCACTATATTGTCAGAAGGTGCCCGTTGTGGTGGAGCTTGCTGTTGGTTCCTTTGCTTTGGTAATACCATCTGATCGGAACCATTAACTTGTAGCGTGGGAGGCGGCCTTCTATGAGTGGCTAGTGGATTGTTTACTGGGTTGGCAATAACGTCCGGTGAAGGTCCTGGATAATTCCTGTTCTGCCCCATAGTCTTTTGGAAATCCTGGTTAAACTGAGAGTATGGCGAAAGAACACGTTGGCTCTGTAGATTTTCTAAGCTTGGAGGATTGGTACTGGCATCCACAGGAGTTTTAGGAGAACTAACGCTAGAGGAAGAACCGTTAGCACCTCCAAACATAGGGTTCGGACCGCTGCTATAAGCACCAGAGGAACTACCGGAGTGGTTTGCATTTGGAGGATATAAAACTTTCAGATTATCAGGGTGTGTCTCGTTAGCATTAACGCCTGAGAATTTGGCTCCACTAGAGCTCACTCCGGTCCCCGCACTGTGAGCACTTTGAAGAGAGTCCTTTGACTGCTGAAACGCTGCATTTTGATTAGCCATAGGGTCGCCTCTGCGATTCATGGTCGGCTTTACAAATACCACTTCCTCATCAGAGTCTGAATCTTGATCATTGGCGATTGCATTCGTTGGATATAGATCGTCAAGAGACTCGTTAGTAGAGTTGAGTGAGTTGCGGGAATTACCTGGGCCAGAAACTATTGAATCTGCACCTAAAATCTTAGCGTTGGGATTTTCGTAGGCATTTTCTGGACGAGAAATTTTCATTCTGCTTAGATCATCAGTGACACTGTTAACATCAGCAGGGTAATTAGTATCTCCCACAGGGGGATAGTTTCCAAGCTGTGCATACTGGCGATATATGTCAACCAGTTTCATTGAAGCTCTCGAGGTATTTGCAGGAGTATTCGTGCTAAAATTTAAATCAGCATTCTCAGGATTGGACGTGGAAACAGGTACGTCAGCTAGAGGAGGCTGGCCCATGAAACGGGAAGGTGACGTAGGCTTGTCTCCTAGATCTGCTGGCTCAGAATGAGGAAGACGACCAAGGGTATTCTCCCTCGCAGCAGCATTCTTTTCACTATCCATATTGCCATTGCCGGCATCACTTTCAAAAGAAGAAGACATTTGCATTTTCGGACTTGGAAGATACGAAGCCGACATTGGACTAGGCGAAAATGCCCGTGATGCTCCAGGCTTTCCCTGTGAAACATCTCTCTGGTAAGATAGAACGTTGACAGCGCCGGATAATCCCTCGGTAGAGCCACACCCACTGTAGCCGTTCGCTAGTTTCGATCGTAAAATCTCTTTTATGGCAGAAATCCAATCTGAAGGAGACCAATTCACGCTGGAGGAGCTTGAAGTCAGTGCGAGTAGGTCATTTACCTCAAGATAGTGAACTTTAGGCAACACTGGCAGTCCATAAAGCAGCGAATCAGGATCAGATTTGTCAGCATTCAGCTTCTTGGGTCTTCCATATAGGGCAAACACATCCATTAGTGGGATAATGAAGCGTATCAAAGTATCAAATCCCGGCACAGAGGAGTGTGCTTCAGGCATTAAAAAAATCGACGCATCTTTGGTGTTCTCCCGCTTATCAAATTGAATTTCTCCATCGAGCTTTATCATTGTACTCTGGTCTATAACAGTATAGGACTGAGGATAGATTGCATATACTGAGTCAGCATTTACTATGGTTGCCATGGCTAATTTTTTGCCCTTCTTCTCGTTCTCGTAAAACATGACTTTTCCCTTCTTTGCTGGCCTTCCGCTCTTACTTTGCCTACTTTTACCTTTTGCTGGCTCAATAACGGCGTAGCACCGCTTCCAAGGCATGCCCGCACCAAATCGTACAGAAGTCCAGTCCTCGTGGGCATATTTTGTCTCTGCTAAAACGACACGAATATCCGATAAAAGGCTGCCTCTAGCTGATAATAACGCCGCAGTATATGCCTCTTGAAGCAGTTTGTATTCAAAGGCAGCCAGTCTGAAAGCAGCGTGCCAGCGTCTGAATTCCTCCGTAGATGAGATCTGGATCAAAAACCTGTTTTTTAGTGTGGTGGACACAATGATTATGTTGTGAAGCGAGTGATGCTGTCCGTTCTGAGAACTGCCAGAATCTAGTGTGTCTACAGCCTTAATGGACGCATCTGTGAAGTTAACAAAAGTTGGTTTGTGCTCTTCTTGAGCGGTGGGTGTTACTTCTTGCATCTTAACAAGGATCTCGGCATCCCAGAGGGCCAATTGGTTGCCAGTTAAAGCACCATATACTTCGTGCCACTTGCGATCCGCTGGCTTACCCTCAGAATCTAAGTCTTTTAAAAACATGAAAACACCCTCATGATACCGTCTATGCTGCTGAGCAGACAGCAGAGTAACTATAGGTGAGAGCTCGGGACTCAAAAGGCCCTCAGATTCGGCAGTGGTTGCTTTATTGAGAGCATTTGTAGACGAGCTAGTGGGTGTAGTTGACATAGAAAGGGAGGAAACGGGCGTATCTGCGTTAGCTTTGGATTTGGTCTCATGTGAATTGGACTCTCTATTCCTTGAAAATACTCTCATTGTTTCGTAATTAAGTATCAAAGTACTAGGGTAAGCAAAGTGATAGAATAATCAACAAGTAGTCCTATGAGATCAATAGGGTCTAAACTAAACAAAGTTGAAAGAAACGCTAATGTGTTGAGTCTGCAATGTTCAGCTGAGTGGGAACGGAAAAAAAGCTAATACCAGTATATCGTGGCTGAGAAAAAGCGTACAATTGTCTCTTGTTGCTCCTTGTATTTAAGCCTGCTCCAAACACTTGGCACTTGGAAATCGCCCGTTTCAAAATGTATCAGTCTAGCGACTCAATATCTTGAAACCTCCAAGTTTTTTAATCGCTGCCGAGTTGCAAGCTGAAGCCGGAAGAAACAGAGAGGCAAACAGGTGGTACTGTATGTATTGAGATCAAAGAAAAGCTGTGTGCAGACAACAATTGCATCTCGAGCATGCGAAAAAGAACACAATACACCAGGAAAAATTGAAACATGCGTATCGGGGGGTGGGGTGTCGGTGTGGCGCGTGTTTACAGAGCGTATGCATGTCGAACCGTATTTACGTATGTACATGCACGATTATCTTCTTTCGGTAGAGGATACTTCCCAATACGGAAGTACGCAAACTTTGTTTGGCTTCATAGTAGTTGCAGGTGCTTCGTGTAGCTGCATGATTCGTGTATCGGACACAGGTAAAGTCTGTGCCTCAGAAGCGAACAACAAGTGCCTGTGTTGGCATTACCCGGCTAAAATGATTATCGCTAGCTTCGTAAACAAGATTTTACAACGGTAGCCTGAAAAGTGATTAGCGCGAATCTTTTTGAGGGAGGGTACTGGTGTAGTAGTGTTCACGCACGGGCGCTATTGGCTATTACTAGATTCTTGAAACAACCATTTTTCCTACGTTTACAAATTATGTAAGCGATCTAGTCACTCTTTCTCCACCAAGCAGCACTTGGGAACAAAACCTCGCTCTAAAGTTTCAGCCTGTTCCACTAAACACCAAAAGTCTTCAAATTCTTTCAAGATGTAAAGCTTGTCGCCTTGTCGAACATTAAGCTCGTCAGACCGACGCTTTGTATAGTTTCGGATTACGAGAAATGCCCGTTTGTCGCGAGTATCTACCCACGCCATTTGCGACTTTGTCATTAGTTGAGTAGTTCTTTTGTAGTCTGGTGGTTCGGAATAGAGAGATGAAGGTTGTGATGATCCTGAAATTGCTTTTTTGGGTACTTTAGTCAATAGAGGAACTTGTCGTAGATAGTCTTTGTTTCTGTTGACTACTTGAGGTTTAATTTTAGGATCCATAGTACAGTAGTCTTCTTTTCGTTCAGGAACACCCTTCGAGGGATAATCGTAATCTGAAACTAATGTTCCAGAGGTGTCCGAAACGTCAATTTTTTCACTCGAGATGTCTTTTTTGTTATATAATTTGAAAGGCTTCAAAAACGACTGGTTAGGCGTTCCCTCAGGTGACGTCCCCGTGCTTAAACTGGACTGTATACTAGCATCTGGCTCATGTTTCACATATAGTGATTTTCTGTTGAACACAGATCTCAGAGCTGTTACGGGGGTTTCAATCCATTTGTACCTTATCGGACTCAGCTGTTTCAATCGAATGCTTTGAACAATTTCGTTCTCTTTGTCTACGCTGCTATTCTCACCTCCTTGGCTGTCGCGGGAGGGTTCCGCAAAGGGGTTCAGTCCATGTAGAAAATACCGTGGATGATTCGTACTCAACGTATTTTGATAAGGCTCGCTTCCAAATGAGTGCTCATGTCTCGTTCTTCCCCTGAAGAAAAAATGCCATAGAAGTATTACCGCAGTCCCTATCACAAATACTGCAATAGGTACAGTAATAGCTACTATAAGTGAAACATTCGACGCGGCATTAGCCTTTTCTGTTGAGGTCAAAGTGGACAATGGACTATTTTCGGGATCTGTAACGTCTCTAATTACTCTATTGGCTGATCTTACATTGTCTACCTGTACAATGCTAGCAGTGGCAACAGCATTACGAACATAGCGAGTAACTGTTCGGGTAATATATGTGGTATGCGTAGTTATCTCGTCTTCAGCGAAAAGAGTAAGACCTTCAATTTGTAGATCGTTTCCCTCGCTCATCGTATGTGATAAAAGGTTCAAATTAAATGAATATGGAAACCTCTTTCATGGAGCTACAGAAACCAGTTTTCTTTATATACTCCGTCACATTTGAGGTTTGTTTGGTATAAGTTTCAAATTAAGTATATGCAAGGTACCACTTGCAATGTTTCAAAGGTATAGACCTGCATGATAAGTGCAAGAGAACTTTCCCCTTACATAAATTCCAGTTTTTTTTTGGGGAAAGGCTACTTAAAGCGTAGACTTATACCGTTTTTAAACATTATCCAATATTCGAGACCTCTACCAAAGAACTTAGCAAAAGTATGACTAATGTGAAGTTCAATCCTTTGTGACCACAGATCTGCAGATATGAAAGTTTATGTATCATTTGTGTTTTGAATCTCATAAGCTCGAGCGCCTCTAATAATATGATTCCGACGTTTTTATCTGAAATATACCAATCCGAACGAGAAGTATGCTGTATGAACAGAGCTTTCAAAACCAAAAGTAGAGTTTTCTGTCCATTCACATTTCACGTAGCGGTTTTTAAGCAGTCTGATGTAAAAATGTTCATGCCTGGTATCGCAATGGAAGTTTCAGTGTTTATTGCATTTTCTTTCTGTCTATTTGTTTTGTAAGTCATAATACATTGCTGAAAGTTACGTTAGCTGAAGGACAGCTCACGTATCCTCCAAACTAAAACTCACATAGTTTGTGACAACTACAAAATTAATCTTTAAAAGTAAACCAAAAAAATCAGATAAACTCTATTGACTGGTAACTTTGTAAACATGGCCTTTGTTGCCATCTCGGAATTGAATTTTTTAAAATAGCATTATACTCTCTTAATCAACTTGCGAACATGACTTCTTTATCCTTCCGTGGCTATAACACAACATTTTGGTATCAATTCACCCGTACACCCTGAAATTGCATATTTTGTCAAGCAGTCGACTTTCTATTCAGGTCTCAGGTGTCATTTAAACATCTGTACCTCAGAAACATACATTATAATAGAATGCAGAATACTAGAGATTTGATACGATGAGCTTTATAGGGCGGCACTCTTTTATATCTGTCTAGGCTATATAAACTAGACTAGATTTGCTCGTGATCCAGGAACAACATACTTGAATATACGGTACTCCAAGCGGATCTTTTATATAAGCCGGTAACAGCGCAGAGCTCTTGCACTGACGTGAGAAAGATCAAGGAATACAAGACAGCCAAGTGGTGTACAGATGTCATCGAGTCTTCTGAGAGCATGTTATCTCGTCTTTTAGCCTGGAAAAATGAGTGGACGCATTCGGAAGTCTAAACGGGCGAGTGCGCGCCTATTCTCAATGCTAGAATTGCATAGGGGAGGGGCACGCTAGTCCGAAAAGATATCAAGAAATTTATGTCACATTTACACGCACCCGCTGTGGTCACTCAAATGTAGACTGGGATTTGATGTCACATAGTAAAATTTTTAACCCCCCTGAGCTAAAACATACCGAACTCCGATAGTTTCAAAGCCGTAAAGGCTACGATCGAAATATCTAAAGAATTCTGGTCACCTCCTTACCACAAATAGCCGTAAAGTGGAGTTCGCGGAGTCTGGAACAAGTGGGTGTACGGAATCACAAAAAGCTTAATTTTATTAGCAGCAAGGGCGCGCGAGCGGAAATGTAAGTAGTAGGGTACAGGCAAACGGAAGCCTGGCAAGTTAGAACACAGCTAGCGTAGGAATGATAGCCACGAAGCAAAGGCTTCATACTTGCGACGTTATCCGGATACCTTACCCGTAGTATAAACTTTCCCTTGTACAGTTGACGTACAAAAAACGTTCTACCAAATCTGAGCTGAACCTTAATTTTGTTTTTCTCGCTTTCGCAGTCCGGCTATACAAGACTTCCGAATGTGTTAATTTTAGCGACTAGATTTCTGTGATTTTGTGTGCCGTCCATCGAGCTATGGCTGCGATTCGAAGACCCTGTAAAGTTGATAATGCCAGTAACATGCGGTAATCCTTATAATCAGCTATTCACCGTAAGTCTCATGTGAAAGTCATTATTGTTCCAACCAGCAAATCGGCGCTTTCGGAGAAATTTGTTTGTCCTGCAAAGCGTATTTTCACGGAGGCGGTAGGACTGAGCTGCCAAAACGGTTATACAATTTTTTTTTTCATTTCTTTTTTTTTTTTTCAATCTTTTCTTTAAAGCCGCACTTTTTCAACAAATGACTGATTTTTCCAAAAAAATATATAAACTGCGTAATTCCTGAAATACGTGTGCAACAAATAATAATATACGTATCCTATTTCCAGAATCAAAAAGCAATGACTCCTCCAACCAACCAACAGAGTCCCTCTGAGGCTGCCAAGGCAAATCTGAACTACGGTGCCGAGAAGGAGAAGCAAATAATGAACGAAATCAGGAAAAACAACCAGGCTAAATCTTTCTCATCAGTGTTCGAGTCCAGCTCTTTTGGCGAGTACTTTAACCTGTCGTTGAAAAAGTCCGGTAACTAAGCACCGGCTTCGATATTTTGCTACAATTCAATCGCTATAACTAGCTGCAATGTGCAGCTAAATAATACACTCTTGGGTCTCAGTTTGGACGATATAGAGAACTGAGGCTTAGGGCATAACAGTGGGTCACAGGTGTAGATTAATACTATTTCTATATGGGTGTATGTCCGAATAATTATACTAAACTTATTACAAGTGTAAAATCACTACTTCGTGCTATGCTAGCGCTGCACATCTGTTACTATGACAGAGAAATTAGATTTACCGAGACTGAGGCCATCAAAGTTCCGTTGGTTAGCCCAGCCAGGGACTCTTGATTTGCAATTCCGTATGCCTAATGTAACAACGGGTTGTCATTGCCTTTGCTGTCTTGGCTCTATTTCTACACCAGCCACGCCGCAACAATGTAAAATATCTAACGTTCAGGAAGCTATGCAGCAATGGTCGCCTGAATCAACTCCGAGTCAGCAACCAACTGCTCGTCGAACCATCTTCTCCCAGTGAGCTGAAGTGCGATGGGTGCACCTTCGAACTCCTCAGCTGAATTATAAAGTCCACGCTCATACTGCTCGATCTCACTTCTGGGTTGGTACGAGAGATCAGGCTGATCGACCTCTGGGTCACAGTACAAACCTGTGGGGAACACAACGTTCGGAAAGTCCAGAGAATTGTAGAGATTAGTGTAACCCCAATACTTCACTGTCTCTGGTTTGGCTGCAACAGAGACATAAGTGGGTCCCAAGATGTAATCAATTTTTTGCTCGTTCCACTCGTCCAAATAAGTTTGACGATATTTGTCACGTGTGCCGCAAACATTTTCGACCTCAGAGCCGCTTAGACCTGAGTAACTACACCCAAACTCAAGAGCCACTTTTGACAATTTAGCTAAAGGCTCGCCAGATAATTCAAGCGTCGTAGCCTGTCCATTGTTTTGGTCCATATTGTACATAGACCCGCAGTCCTCAACCAATTTTGCAACATTGTGTGGATTCCACTCTACCACATTATATCCGGCGTCTTTCAGCTTTTGTTCTGCTTGTTTCAATCCCCTAAGTATAGGTGCTGTAGGCTTGACTACGCCATCATCGTAGGTAATACCGATGGTGATATCCTGCGGCTTCTTAGCAGCAACGTCCTTCCATGGCAAGGGAACTACCATGGGATCATTTTCCCAAGGCTTGCCATCAATAGAAGCCTTCATGAAAAGGTTAATGTCTTTAGCCGAGCGGGCAAGTGGACCAAGGACAACTAAACAAGACTCCTGCACTCCGTCACTTGGACCTAAAACGTTTTTTATGGATATTCTTCTCTGAGTAGGCCTTAGCCCCCATACACCGCAGAACGCAGCTGGACATCTAATGGAGCCGCCGATATCAGAACCCAGTCCAAAAACAGAGCCTTTCATAGCACAAATGGCGCCCTCGCCGGAGGAGGATCCACCAGTAGTGAGACTGGTATTGTAAGGATTCTTACACAACCCGGTAATATTGTTGTATGAGCATAGATGCATCAAGCATTGAGGTTCTGTCGTTCTCACGTAAAAAACAGCACCTGCTTTCATCAAAATCTCTACTTCCAGTGACCAGTTGTCGGTTACGTTTTCAATTAGGCCCACATATCCACCATGCGTGACTTTTCCCTTGTAGTTATAGTGCTCCTTTAAAGAAACAGGCAGGCCGTGAAGCGGGCCTACGGTCTTGCCTGTTTTCGCATAGTAGGCATCTAACTCCTCCGCTCTTTTCAAACCTTCGTCTACAAAAATTTCCATTGCGCAGTTTGTTAATTGGTGAGCCAAAGTAGCCCTTTTTGCAAATGCCTTGAGCACCTGAACAGAAGTCAGTTTACCAGAACTTATTTTTTCCACCAAGTCAACAGCGGAGGATTCCGTTATCGACAGTTCTTCTGGAGTCAAAAACTCTTTAGGAACTTCAGTGACGTTGACACCATCATGCTCAGGAATAAGCTTTTCAGGGGCTTTAAATCCATCAAGAATGCCATCGGCGAGCTTTTTTCTGTAGGCTTCAACTTTTGGCTTAAAGGTTTCGTAAAGGTCGGGGTTCTCCTTGTATGCGGAAGCTGTCATAACTAGGGTGAGCCAGATATATTAAGCGATGTCCAAATATTGTGATAAGCCTATTTTAAATGAACACAAAGTGATGGGAAATACTTTATCCTTAAATATCCCTCCTTATCTAATCTCTAATATTACTGCTTTTGGTATGTGCGGTGGTTAGCTCTGTACGATACGTTGAATGCGCTTTCCTAATTCGGTAATGATATCGGCTAATTAACATGCAGCCAGCACAACGGCTCGGTAGGTATAGAAACCTAAAAGCAGGGTGTCCTGCTAGTATAGGGCATCATCCAGAAGGTTTTTTGCCGGCAATATCTTACCAATGCCACTCAGTTAGTCACTAGAATAGCATGACATTTACTCTCTGTCCTATTCGCACATAGTGCGTCTAATGCATCAAGTCTCAAGCTTATTGAGAACATCTGAAACAGGGAAGACATGGAAGAGTGCGGACTAATGTGAACTTTAAACAACTGGTAGTCTGACTATGCTCATACCTCAGTATTACATACCAGTGCCCTCATGCCACTGCTAATCACGCTCAATTCGAACAACTTGTGAGATTCGAGGTGGCGCTTTAAAGTTAGGTACTCATGATATTCCCTATGCGACCCAAATACTTCTTAATATGTTGATCTATAACAATATTAATAGAGGCATATAGACACTTGTTTTCAAGCCAAAGGTATGCCCTTAGTGGCTTGATTTGCGCTCCGAAAAACGTCTAGCATGTAAGTAACACTGCCAAATCTTCTTTCTTTCGCATAGCCCTGAACTGTATGGAGGAATCATACGCTATGCCAATGAAAAGGGGCTGCAAAGGTTGAAGTATGCTCAATTGACTTGGACTAATTAACGAAGAATTTTTCCGGGTAAGTACAGACCTGGTGGAACCACTGCATTCACTGAGACGGAGTAGTTTCTTGCAATATGCATGTACTTTTCTTAACTATGTATCGTTTAATGAGAACTTTTATGAGTGAGATGTAGTAAGGCTGGTTGTAGAAAAAGCAAACATTCTTTTAAACTGTGAGGGAGTACAAGTAAATAAACGCCTCTAACTCTAGAAAAGCCTATTCAAACGCATTATTTTGTACCCGTTCCACTATCCACTAGTTACGCAATCGACTCACTCTTGTGAATCACATATGTCCGAAAAACGGCAACTAACCCTCGCACCAGCAGTTTGCCTTAACATCACGGTTAAATCAACCAGTGTGATTGCATCAAAGAGGTAGGTAAGGTGGGAAAACAGGGTGAAAAGCGAGTGGTAGCAAAGAATTATTGCCTCCAAGTCGATAATTTGCCTTGCTTCACCGTATAGGTCTTTTTTTGCCGCACATTATTTGCAACCTAACACCCGACAACACCCCTTCTCATTCTACCTGATAACCAGACAGCAAGCTCCATCTTTCCCAAATCAACTTTCATCGGATCACTCAACCAATATAATCACACGATATGCCCAAACGGAAAGTTAAACAAGAAGCCTCACAGAGCCAGGCGGGACTGCAGTCGATCGCAACTGTCGGAGCTAAGCCAGAGCCAAAGGCTGTTATTCTGCCAAACCCGGACACTGTAGTTAATCAGCCAGTCGTGCTGCCCAAGAGACGTAGGGTGACAAGGGCGTGCGACGAGTGCAGAAGGAAGAAGGTCAAATGTGACGGAAACTTGCCATGCATTCACTGTACGGTCTACTCTTATGAATGTACCTATGACCATCCCACCAG
The DNA here is from genome assembly GCA_003706235.2 of Wenyingozyma naganishii. Classification (NCBI taxonomy): domain Eukaryota; kingdom Fungi; phylum Ascomycota; class Pichiomycetes; order Pichiales; family Pichiaceae; genus Wenyingozyma; species Wenyingozyma naganishii. The sequence goes on along the minus strand of PPKS02000020.1, from coordinate 80,493 downwards.
CAAGAAGCAGAAGGCGAAAGCCGAAAAGAATAACCAATCAGGTAACCAAATAAACAATAGCGGCTCTACGAGGACAACTTCTTCCACAAATATCCCCAATAGGGCAATTCCGCCACGCCCAGGTATGGAAAGCATAGCGGGTTCGAATTCTAGTGCTATTTCCAACAATTATAACGCAATGAGCTCCTCAGAAGCAGTGGCACAATTTGCTCCTCAGGTCGCCCAAAAGATTACTAATAGGCTAAGGTTGTATGATGAGATTTTAAAGCGCTTACTTCCAGATATCAAGATAACCGACCTCCACGACCGGCCGATTCCCGTCAACCCAGTGCGTTTGATGGCCGCTTTGGACAAAGTTGAAGGGGGAGTCACTAATGGTATTGATGGGAAGAACGGTCGTAAGAAGGATGAGAATGATATCAATGGCAACTTTGCAAGTAGCGACGATGGTAGCAATGGCAACTTCTCTTCTCACTCGCCTCAGTCTTTGCCACGGGACCCCAACGTCAACTATGCCAAACTCATAGCAGAGACATACGAACAGCTCCCCGAGATGCCCGTAGCTCCTTTACCTAGTCTTACAGGACCTAAGGCCATCACTAACGGCCAATCGCAAATTCCTTTCACTAACAATAATTTGCCCGGGGTGAATCCTAGTTCGAATGCCAATGCCTATGCTTCCAGTTATGATGGCAATACGGGTGATTACGGTGCTAACCTAGGCTCAACGGCCGCGGGCTCTCCCATGGGCAAAGAGATTAAAATCATTCTTCCTTCGCGTGAGGTGGCCCTCCAACTCATTACGAAGACTTGGGAGAACGCCTGTGTATTGTTCCGCTTTTACCATCGTCCCGCTTTCATTGAGGACTTGAACGAACTGTACGACACCGATCCAGATCAGTACACCAGCAAACAGCAGCGCTTTCTACCCTTGGTCTATAGTGTGATGGCTTGTGGTGCATTGTTCTACAAGAGCTGTGATTATACTGACAGGAGAAAGCGTCAATACGATCAGGGCCGTGGTTATCATCGTGACCCAGAAGCACCTGAAGACAACGATCCTAACGGGTATCAAAGCCTTGATGATGCTTTTAGTGACGAGGGCTACAAGTATTTCATTGCTGCGCGTAAGCTTATCGACATTACTGATACTAGAGACACGTACGGCATTCAAACCATTGTAATGCTAATCATTTTTTTGCAATGCTCGGCTCGTTTGTCAACCTGCTATGCCTATATTGGAATTGCGCTGAGGGCTGCTTTGAGAGAAGGCTTACACAGGCAGTTGGATTACCCCTTCAACCCTATTGAATTGGAAATTAGGAAGAGACTCTTTTGGACCATCTACAAGATGGATATCTATGTGAATACTATGTTGGGCCTGCCCAGGACGATAAGTGAGGACGACTTTGACCAGGAAATGCCTATGGACTTGGACGATGAGAACATTACTGTGGATTCGTACCGCTTTGACCGTCAAGGCGACCGTCTATCGAGCTCTGGAATTGCCAACGCGCACACTAAACTGATCTTCATCATGAAAAAGATTGTCACAAAACTGTATCCAATTAAGGCGACTAAAGTAGAGAATGACAAGAAGCCAGAACTGCTGGCGCACGATATAGTTTACAACCTAGAGCTTGATTTGCAGGATTGGATGAACGGGCTACCACTAGAGCTGAAACCTGGAGTAGAGCCTTCGAGCCAATACCTCAAAGCTAACAGATTACTCCACGTGTCTTACCTCCACGTGAAAATCATCCTGTACCGTCCTTTCATCCATTACATATCTGCCGATTTCTCTCGCAGGCATAACTCTAGCTACGACCTGAAATGTATTGAAAAGGCAAAAAATTGTATCAATGTGGCTCGTATCGTAGTCAAACTGTCGGAGGATATGATTGAAAAGAAAATGCTAAGCGGATCATACTGGTTTTCAATATACACTATATTTTTCTCAGTGGCCTGTTTAGTGTATTATGTCCATTTCGCTCCTCCGGTCAACCGCAAGGGCGAGCTTGATGCCGAGTACATTGCAATCAAGAAGGATGCAGAGAACGGTAAAAAGGTGCTCGACATTCTAAAGGATTCCTCACAGGCTGCGAAGCGTACTTACAACATTTTGAATGCGTTGTTTGAGCAGCTGAACAGGAAGACTGCGAGCGCCAGTATTCCAACACCTGGCGAGCAAACACAATTGCAGCGCCAGGCTCAACCGGAGCAGTCTCATTCACATACACAGCAACAACAACAACAACAGCAACAGCAGCAACAACAGCAGCAACAACAACAGCCGCAGCACGTGCAATTCGTGCCTCCACAAATAGGGAAGTCTCAGCTCGAGCCCCAGAACACCAACAGTAACGCGAATATTGATAGCTCCAATAGGAGCGGTGATAGAGGTTCTAACTTTAACCACAACGCCAGCAACGGTACCGTGGATTTGAGTGCTTTTGAAACACAGTTTGTTCCTCCCACGCCTAAACTCGATAATGCGCTGATAAATAACATCGTCAATGGAGTCAACTTCATCGACGGTGTAAGCACTGGTATCAGCCTCAATATGTCAAACCAGAGCAGAGAGAACTCCATGCATACAGAATTCTCTAGTAGCAGTACGAACAGTACGGTCCCCAATTCTAACAACGCAGTCCCTGGCACTAGTGCCAACTCCAATTCTAATGCCAATGCCAACGCGGGGTATGAAGACAAAAAATACGTACCGGGAATGATGGACCAGCTAGACATGAAAATTTTTGGCCGGTTCCTTCCACCGTATATGTTGAACAGCAATGCCGAGACAGCACTTCCGAGTACAGAGGGTACACCTGCTCCTACAGGATACCCTGGTAATGGTGAAAAGCAGATGCCTTTGAAAGAGACGGACTATAACATGCTAAAAGGTTCATCTGGCATGCCATATGATGGTGGTAATGCCGGTACAAGCAATGCTAATAATGCCAATAACGGAAGTGCTTCTACCGACGACGCCTTAGGCAACATCAACACCGCGTTAGGGAACGGGAATGGTCATAAAAATAGCATATCGGCTATGTCTTCGACGGGATACCTTGATCTGGGCCTTAGCCCGTTCACAAACGCAGGAATATTTGATAATATCAATGCTGTGCCCTCTGGCTTGTCGACTGTGAATCAATCGAATCACAACGTCAACAACCCGCGTCAAAGTTCGTTGAATTATGTCTCTCCTGACGGCGGAGAAGCGACTGAAGGTGGAGAGCAGAGAGATACACCTCAAAGAAATAGGAGCGTTGGCGGCGGCTACGACTTTGAGGACTATTTTTATAATGACTGGAGTACCGGTGACCCATTGAGCTTCAATAAGGTTTGAAAATCTAAATAGGTGAACCATTTAAGACAAAGAGATTGAAGGTCGGCGGCTATTATGAAAAATTGTAATAATAACTGCCGTGCTATGAAAAGCTAATGATTTATTTCGAGCTGTACTATATATGATAATTAATGAGTATTCCTGTGAGTTTATATGTATACTTGAAACCCGATCGCTTTTGATGGTAATTCGAACCATCTGGCCTGTTTGCTTTTGGTATGAGCATTGCCAGTTCAGGTACACCTAATTAATTTCAAAAAACACAACAAAAATGCAACTACTCCTAAAATCGTAAATAACTAAACTATGTGGTAATGTCGTTAGGCGAGATTGGTGAACTGGACGATGCAGAGCCATCAGAAGCACCCGAAGCCGCTTTTCCTCTTCCCCTGATTCCTCTGTTGAGATTTTTGTACAAGTCCGAGAAGTACGTTAAAAGCTCTCTCTCCTGAGGAGGGAGAGCGTCGAACTCTTCAGCGCTGTTGATTTGTGCTAGCTTATTTGTTAGCGTGTTCAAAGTCTTAAGATGAAACCTATTTTGATGGGACTTCAAGTTTCCCAACTGGGTAAAAGATTTTGTGCAATTGTCCAATTTACAATGGAAGGGTCTATAGTTTGAGTGTGTCAACATGTGAGCTTGCAGATTGCCCTTCCTGGAGAAACATTTATCGCATTTCTCACACTTGAAGGGTTTCTCTCCCGTATGGGAACGCAAATGGGTACGCAAATTACCGCCCTGAGTAAATCTTTTATGGCAGAATTGGCACTCATATGGTTTCAAACCAATATGAGACCTGATGTGCACCTCTAGATGTGTAGCTTGAGTGAATTTTTTGAAGCAGTAGTGGCACTCGTACTGCTTGGATCCTCGAATATTCACCTTCTCTACACCACCTACCAGCTCTATTGGGTTAGGAATCACCGAGTGCGCCCCATGTTCCTCTACCTCCCCGTTGCGTTTGACTTCTTCTAGTAAGGTACCGTCCTCTGCCTGTTTGATGTTGCCGGTGACACCTTTCTTTCTAGCTTGTAACACAAGCATTAACTGGTCAATTTTCGTGGCGCCTACAAGCGGCCGACCGTCCTCTGTGTGCATTGCTTCGTTAACGGGTACAGTGGTCTCCAAGGAGTCGGTGTGAGCGTCTGGTTTAGTTTTCGAAGACGCAAGCCTATTAAGGTCCCCGTCATTGAAGACGATATCCTTCTTCTTCCGAGCAGGCTTTTTACGCTCCTTTTTTATACCGCTGGAGTTGGAAGTGCTTTTAAGGGAGGAGTTCATTGGATTGCCCTGGTCATTAATGGATTTGGAAGCAGATGCTTCAGAAGAAGCAGAAGATGCGCGGTTGACGTTGTTCAGGCTGGGATTAGGTGGGTCGGCAACACTGCTGCCATACAGTGAGTTTGAGCTTTGCGAGAGAGGATGGCTGGACTGTGCCTGTGGCTGAGGTCTAGATGGTTGTATTTGAGGCTGTGATTGTTGCTGTAAGTGCGACTGCTGTTGCTGTTCGTAAGGATAGTTATTGTCCAGTAAATCTGAGCTGCGGTCAAATATTCTGTTGACACTGTCTCGCTTGAGGAAACTGTCTAAATCAGAGCCCTGACCCTCAGTGCTGGGAATTAAAGAGGGGTATCTAGGTCTAGCAAAATGGCTGTTGGAACGAGAACGTGAGTTAGAGATCGACCCCATTCCGGTGAAACTGTTCACACCGTTCATGGCCACGAAGGGCTCCAACTGCTCGCTAGGTCTCCTACTAATTAAGTGATCACTGTAGGAAACGGATCCGCCCGGAAGTATACGCTCATGGCTTCCATGTATGCTATTTTGTAAGTGAGAGGGGTAATTGAACGAATAATCGTTATTGTAGGGATAGCTCTCGTACTGTGGTTGTTGACCAGACCCTTTAATATTACGTTGGGAAGCTGGAAACGACGGGGTATGAAACTGCGTAGGGAAGGCAGACGAGGAAGTTGACTGAGGAGCCTGCAATTGGGGTTGCTGTGCCTGTGACTGTGATGGCTGTGACTGTGATTGCTGTGATTGTGGTAGTTGCTGTTGTTGTGGTGCCTGTTGTTGTTGTTGTTGTTGTTGTTGTTGCGAAGGGCCTTGTTGACCCCAGTGGCTCTGCTGGTAGAACTGACCCGGCAGTGCGCTAATCGAGCCGCTGAGACTTCCAGATGGCGTCATTCCTGTGGGCCCTATCCCCGGCATACTGGAGCCACTAAAGCTGGGTTGCCCACCACCAGAAGCATCAAAGGAAAAGCGTGGGTAAAAAAACGACTCTTGACGGGGAAAACCATGTGCTATCGCAGAATCTTCCCCTCTGAACTTGTCAAAGTCAGAAGGCGCCATTGGTCCCAGAAACGAGTTTCGCCGAGACAGGAAGTTGAAGTTGAGGTCTTCTCCTATTGAGTTGAGCCTGCGGGCGGCTGGGTTGCCTCCTGGGTTATTGCTGGAGTCGGACATCACCGAGGAGAATGATGGGTTGTCATGCTGTGATTGCTGTGATTGACTCTGCTGCAGAGGCTGAGAAGACTGAAGACTCTGTTGCTGTACCAGCTGTGGATTTTGCTGATTGATTTGGTTGAGGTGGTTTGGCTGGCTCGGCTGATTCACGTTTAGTTGCTGTGAGTTGATCATCTTGCACTTATCTTATTTCAACCGTCACTAAGCTGTATGCACCTTATGCGCTCAACAAAAGAAACAATCTGCACAAGTAAGGATAATCCAGCCGCCAGCAAAAGAAATTTCTGATTTAACGGTTTTCGTTTTTGGTGCAGCGAGCAACGCAGTGACGCAGTAACGTGCAAAAAAAAAAAGAAATTCTCGTTTACGGGGAAAACGGGGTGATGAGTGAAAGTGAAAAGGACAATATGATTCACAATGAACAGATAAGCAGTACACCAATCACACAAAACACAGCTATGAAATAGGGGCTGAGGGAATATTTTAATAAAATCTCCGACTGATCAATCGTAATTGCTCTGACAAGGAAATGAAAGTAAATTGAGATTTCGAGGCTTCAATGGGTTGCCTTTAGTTGCTCTCTTGTAAACTGTGTAAATAGTGGCTCAGACGATTAGTGTACAGTGAATAAGCGTTACAAATGGTAGCTAATCGCTCAAAATGTACGGCAAACACCCACAGATCAAACCAAACTCCGGTTTCGTGTCAAAACTCCGGTTAATCTTCTGCAAAAGCAGTATTATATTTTTAGTCTGTGGCCACCCTGTACACAGAAGAACAATAATGCCAGCGAAAATTATTTTTTCTTTAAATTTCTGTTTCTTTTCCAAGGCGTATGCACGCATTATTGGTGCACGGGTGCCGTACTATAATTTAGGCGAAAACGGCGAGACTGAGACTTGGGCTTGTCAGCGAATAGTCGATTAGGCGAATTTCTCCAATTCAAGTTTTAATAGCTGATACTATTCTTGCCAACGTCTTGCATGTTAGCGAGTGCTATCACTTGTCTATTTGTCCAAGAAAACGCAATAATGGCTTTTGGTTGGCAAATGGTGTACGGATGTATACAGACGCGTCGCTCCCTTTTCATCTGAAAATTTTAGTCTTTTGCATAGCTCTGCAAGCTGATCCCTTCTTCACACGACGTCTTTCTCACAAAAAAACACACGATGAGCGACGTCAAGATGGAGGAAGCGACACAGCCAGATCATCTAACTGAAGATGTAGCCCAAGACGAAGAAATGGAAGACGTGAAGGAGTTTGACACAGAGAAAATAAAAATATTGCCAGGAGCATCAGAAGATGGAACTTCTGCCTCGTTCCAAATAACAAGTGAAGACCACACTTTAGGGAATGCATTGAGATATATCATAATGAAGAATCCAGATATCGAGTTTTGTGGGTATTCGATACCACACCCTTCGGAAGATAAGCTGAATATTAGAATTCAAACATACGGAGATTGTACAGCTGTGGAGGCTTTACATAAAGGGCTGGACGACTTGGCTCAGTTGTGTGCGCACATTGAGGAGACATTCACAGAGCAGGTATCGAAGAGAGACTACGCTACCAAAGAGCCTTAGTGGTGGTCACAGTGGATATAGTTTACGTTGTACAGTACATAGTTAAGGAGCATCCTTGCATTAGACGATAGGGTAACGGGTTTGAGAATTTTTTTTTCCATGCTGCATAACAAAGAAATTTTTTTTTTTTTTTTGTTTAAATAATCTGAGTTTTTTTTGTTCTTGCCATCACTAAAGAGTACTTGTTCTTTCTTTACGTGTGTTCAAATACTAATAGTTTCTATCTCACAAATCAATCAACCAATCTAATTATATCGCTATGAGTTATATGAACAACAATAGAGGTCCAGAGCGTTCGTTCGGTGGAGGCGACCGTCAAAGGTACGGCAGAGATGACAGAAACGGAAACTATGGAAGTGGCTACAATGACAGAGGCGGATTTAGAGGTCAGAACTCAAGAGATTTCAACGACGATTTCGGGTCCAACCTACAGAAACAGAACTGGGACGACTTACCCAAGTTTGAGAAGAACTTTTACAAGGAAGACCCTGTTGTTGCCAACAGGTCTGATGCAGAGGTTGATGCTTTCAGAAAGGAGAACGAGATGTCTTTGCTAGGTAGAGACATCCCTAGACCCATCACCACTTTTGACGAGGCTGGATTTCCAGACTACGTGTTGAAGGAGGTGAAGTCCCAGGGCTTTGCTTCCCCCACTGGTATTCAGTGTCAGGGTTGGCCTATGGCGCTTTCCGGAAGAGACATGGTAGGTATTGCCGCTACCGGCTCTGGTAAGACTTTGTCCTACTGCTTGCCTGCTATTGTGCACATCAATGCTCAGCCTTTGCTACAGCCTGGTGACGGTCCTATTTGTCTTGTTTTAGCTCCTACGAGAGAATTAGCTGTGCAAATCCAAACCGAGTGTTCTAAGTTTGGCAAGTCTTCGAGAATTAGAAACACTTGTGTCTACGGTGGTGTGCCCAAGGGCCAGCAGATAAGAGACCTCGCCAGAGGTGTTGAGATTTGTATTGCCACGCCAGGTAGATTGTTGGATATGCTTACAATTGGCAAGACGAACTTGAGAAGAGTTACGTACTTGGTTTTAGACGAAGCTGACAGAATGTTGGACATGGGATTTGAGCCTCAAATCAGAAAAATTGTCGATCAAATCAGACCTGACAGACAGACGCTCATGTGGTCTGCTACTTGGCCCAAATCTGTGCAAACTTTGGCTAAGGACTACCTGAATGACTACATTCAGGTGAACGTTGGTTCTTTAGAACTTTCTGCTTCGCACAATATCAAACAGGTTGTGGATGTTGTCACTGAATTTGAGAAGAGAGACAGATTGAATAAGCACTTGGAGCCAGCTATGAATGAGCCTGACGCCAAAGTGATCATTTTTGCCTCTACGAAGAGGAACTGTGACGAAATTACAACATATTTGAGAAGCGAAGGCTGGCCTGCTCTAGCTATTCACGGAGACAAGGAGCAGCGTGAGCGTGATTGGGTGCTGCAGGAGTTCAGGTCCGGCAAATCGCCAGTTATGTGCGCAACAGATGTTGCGGCACGTGGAATTGGTACGTATATTTGAATTTTACTAACGGAGGGAGCGGGGGATTTGCATTAGCATTGGAATGGGCAGAAAGATGGGCGCAGTTGGTTTTGAAGTAGGTGGGTGCATTTGAACAAGCTGGTTATGTTATTTTGACGAGTGTAGTCAACATAACTTGACCAGTTATGAAGTAGATGTCGACATCATTATATTTTAATTGACATCAATTCATGCGGATGACTACACTATTCTTCAATCAGCTTGCCTTAATTTTACTGCTTAAATCCAGTTTAGGATATAGTGCCGTCTATCGTGGGACTGACGGCTGCGTTATCTCAATTTTACTGGATAGACACTGGGGAAAAATAGGGTGTAAAATGAGCGTGCGTTGACCGTACGTTTACTTTTTACTGCAAAATGTAACGATTACATCTCGAGGGGCCTTGCTACAATCGCGTACTTGGCTCATAGGAGTCTGTTATGGGGCGCAACTAAGTTGAATCCCCGTAGCTGATTCTCGAGAATTTTTTGACAATTCAATTTTTAATGAATGTATTTGAAGTCCGAATTTTAAACATGGGATAAATCTTTCGGGGTCTGAATGTTGGCGAATTTGTGAGGTTTGTGATAGTTGGGAGGGTGGCTATCACAATTGGGATGCAGATCAACATCAGAGCGCAAAGAGAAATTTCCACAAGGTCTATAAAGTCTGCTGGATCAGACAATAGGCCGGGGTTTAATTTTTTGTGTAAAGACTTCAAGTATTATTAGTAAGAATGGACTGAGTTCACCAATTTTGACGAGTTTGACAAAATGAATGAAGTTGTCATCGATTGTTACGTGCAGTAGAATTGACCTATTCCAATTCAGTGTGTACTTGTAAACTCTGCTAATGTAAAATTTTCTTGTTTCCATTGGAGGTTAAACCCATCATAAAAATCTAATCATACTAACATAATTCTTTAACAGATGTTAAGGGTGTCACTACTGTGATAAACTACGACATGCCAGGAAATGTGGAGGACTATGTCCACCGTATTGGTAGAACTGGTAGAGCTGGTGCCAAGGGTACGGCTGTCACTCTGTTTACTGCTGATAATGCGAATCAGGCTCACGATTTGATTACCATTTTGAGGGAGGCCAAGCAGGAAGTGCAGCCCGAGTTACAAGCTCTCGACAAGAAAGCTAATAGAGGGTTTGGTGGCCGTGGTGGCTACGGAGGAAGAGGCAGATTTGGTGGTGGCCGAGGCGGCTATGGTGGCAGAGGCAGGTTTGGTGGAGGCCGTGGCGGTTACAGAGGTGGTGCCAATAGTGCACCATTAGGTCAGAGATATTAGTGGAGTTGGTAAACTTCAATGGCTAATTTGTTCAGATTTTATTCACTACTTTATACATTAGGCGTTCTATAAAATAATATTGCAGTTAACAAGATAATTGAAAATCATTTTTACAATTACGCGTTCGATTTCAAATACCATATCATGCTAACCGACCGTATGCATATTAACTTCTCTTCTATCACTTTCCTCCGCTATCTATTTAAAATTTAAGTATTTATCTTGTATAAATTGCCTATTTAGAGAAAATCAAGAAATCAGAAACCTTCGCTACCGTTGAAGCCTGTAAAGCCGGAAAGCAAAAAGAATTTATAATAGGATTTTTTGGCAATCTGGTTAGCCCAATTCCACGCACTTGTGAGTCTGCCATCAATACATGATCCAGCATCAAAGAAATTGTCAGACCCAGAACCATCGAAAGCGTGCCTAAAAAAGTCCGCTAATATACACATCTTCAGTCCATCAATCGATCCATACTCGTTCTTGATAGCTTCGTTGATGAATGCATCCTTCGAGAAATTATCAATTTCGTTTATAACTTGATCCACAGGGATCAAAATTCTGGGCACTTGTGTATACTTGTCTAGAAAAAAAAGTGCATTGGGTACAGTATGATCACCTAAATGAATGGCGCTAGACCCGACCCAGCCATTGCAGTTTCTTTGGCACTCAGATAGAATTCTATGCATCTTGTTGTACACTACGGGACATGGCTTAACCCGGTTGAGGCCTTGACCAGTAGATCTCAATGTGTAAGGATTTTGATTAAATAGATCCTCGTCTGCGGCTGACCAAAGGCTAATCATGTCGCGCATGATATGAGACCATAATTGCAAGGACTGCAGAACGTACTGGTACTGTCTCTCGTGGTTGTGTGTCAGTCTAGCACCTCCTGAGCCAAATCTAATGCCCAAACTGTGCTCTTTGGAAGTGGCTTCCGATACGAAAGCATCAAGTCTTTTGATCATTCTCAGAATAGGTTGCCTATTAGCGTTTGTGTATGCATTGAAATCGCCAAGAGAATATAGTACTTGTCTCAGTTCTTCCTTGGTGAATCCATCTCTTGAGCAGTATTTAGAGCATAATTTTTCAATGGAAGATTCTTTCATTTTGATCTCTTTGTTTATATTCATGCGTGACTTACCGTCAGGCCTAATCTCCGCAGTAGCATAAATTACCAAAGGATCGCTAACCATTTCCAAAGCAGTCTTGTCATTTCTGGAGTCTAGAAAAGAATGTACTGTTTTGATTGGCTTGTACAAATCAAAGTCCATATGCTCTTTGATTTCAGGAAGCCTGGAATCCATTATCATGTAACAAAGTTTGCCGAAGCTGTCACGCATCTTTTCTGGATTCATGATTTTGTACCGGCGGCCGATCTCAAAAATATTTTGGTACCAATCTTTGTTATCTTCGAATGATTTGTTTTCTATCAGTTTCTGACCCTCTTTGAGGTTTGAAGCAACAACAAGACCTGCCAATATTGAACATATCTCTTTCAGTTGCTCGACAATACGTCTAGCTTTAGACTTATACGACAGAATATCGACTTTGTCGGTGTATTCAGATACGTTCAAAGCAGCTTCCAATAATCGCAGCAACTGTCTTTCCTCGGCGCTTAACCTCAATGGGATAAATTTCGAGTTTTTCTTGATGCCACTGATAATTCTGGTTTGCAAGTCGTAGTCTCCAGGTTCCTCCTCCTTATAGTCGTTCTCAATAGCTTCATTATTGAGCTCATTAGCGGCAATAGCCTCTTTGCTATCGTCATCTGTGGGCTCTTTCAAATGTGATTCTACCTCAGTATAGTTGTGCTCTCTTCTCTTACCACTTTTATGAACCATAGTAAAACAGACTTTGCAAAACTGTTCGGAACACGTATTGCAAACAACCTCGGTAGGCATATCTTTACAGTCAATACAATACTTTTCGCTAGAACCATCTTGGTCGAAATCGTCCTTTACGTCGACCAATTGCTCGACATTGTCACTCTCATTTGCATCCAGCAATTGGGCCAGACTTTTCGTAGGTTGCTTGGAATCAACGAACTGCTCAGCACCATCCATCATGTCTCGGAGGAAAAGATAAGAACTATGTGCAGATCGGACTTTTGGAAATGCACTGGCAAAAAAACGTTAGGTACGGAAAAATTAACAGAGGGAAGGGTCGAGATTAGATTTTTTTTTTCGCCTGCAGCATCCTCGCACCAACCGGAAACAATGTTATAGACTCAAGCAGCAAAAGAACTCCGGGGGCCGTGGTGCGCGGTGTGATGCAATTCTCTATAGAGACTGTCGCAAAGTCTATGTGGAGAAGGCAGCAAACGGACTACTATTGGCTGTTGCGATACGCGTGACAGTGATTTATGTAACATATACATGCATTGCTCTCACTTGCTACATAGTATCTCCATGTTAAATTGATCCAAGTGTTTCTCTATGATGCATACATCTAACGGTCGCGGCTTGCGAATTGATCCACCGCAAGACCATGTCTCTTGGCTTATTTCATCTCAAATATCTTACTGTCAACACGCCATCGCATCTTATTTTAAGTCATTAAGGACATAGCGAGTCTTGGCCCGTGCCATTGAATTGGGAAAGGACTATCTGGTCTATATTGCGGACGTACCAGTTCAGCCAATCAAGCGAGCATAAATTCGGATTACTGAAACATAATTTTTTTACATGCATATCTTTGTGGCTAAAAGGCTTAAATTTGTATGGTGACAAGATGCGATAGCTGCATGAAGTTTCCGGTCATCTCTTTATCCAGGGGTCTCACGTGACTATGAGTGAGAAGTTGTCACCGATTCGATAGTGGGTTAAAAGTCTTAGCGGTACCAATGGTCTCTCGGAAGGTGTTGTTGCTTTTGTAAGTCAGAGCATCTATGGTCTGACTTGAAAGATATTGTCCCATCTTGCGACCCCCGGGAATAAATTGGTCTAATTAAGGCGCAATAGACAATCACTCTACTGCTAATACGGTATACACTGTCAGTAATCACCAAACTCTTGAACGCTGTTGTCACACATTTCTGGCTATTGATGTTAACCCTAAACCGAAGACTTTCTACCTGCTCCGGACTCTCTTTCACCATCTAAAGGCCTGTATGACATGAACAGTTTATCGTTATCAGTAGGTGTCAGGTGGTTTTGAGATACGGAAGTGTTTTTTTTTCTGTCAGTTTCCGGTGGCAAATAAGCTGTCTTCGGACATGTGCATCTGACTTGGTTATTGGAGTGTGACACCAATAGAAATAGTGCTAGAGTTTGCGAGAAAAGTGCGTTTTTTTGGACATGTTCTCTCTACCAATCGAGGAAGTTGGTTGCCAATCAATGGTTGCAATTGACTTCATGATCTTTTACAATTGACCTCTCTTCTGGCTTTCTCTTACCAGATAGACGTGACCGGAAACGGAAACCAAAAGAAATTATTCTGCATAATTTTTTTTCTTTTGCGGCTCAAATCGTTTCTTTTTTTGATTAAACGATAAATTTTTTTATCATATTTTTTTTTAGTATATAATATGCTGAACGTCCATTCGGAGTCTAAAACCTTTAATGACTACCACTTGTTCTCTACTAATTAACCTATAAGATGTCATTAATATATCAATTGTCGAGCTTACAGCACTCTGCTCGCGGTATTGACGGGTGTATAACGCCTGGCGCCAGCGAGAACGCTGAAATCGATACCAATGTCAGAAACAAAGACGAAACTCCTTCGGCAAGGCAGACTGAAAGTGATGCTAATAAGAACCCACCACTTAACTCATTGGAACTTTTGCAGAACCGCTTACTTGCCAACAAGACTCCCATTATGTCCAATGAGAACATTCCATCCCCTCCTTTATCCCCTTATGCCAGACCTGGGGCTAAGTTTGATGAGAGTGATGCCAGATTTGCTGAGCTTGTGTTCCCAAAGCCTACTACCTACAGAGTCAACTTAGCTAGTATGGATAGCGAGTATGAAGGAGATGAGATGGAGGAGGAGGAGCCGGAAACAGAGATAAACAAAGAGAACGTGAATTATACAACAAGTGCGGCGTTTCCGGTTAAGGACTTGAAGGCTAGTTCTCTCTACATCGACCCTTGGTCAGACTTGAAAAAGCCAGGGTATAAACAAAGACAGCTCAAGTTCCTAGATCAGTATAGGCTCAGTTCGCCCTCTAGGCCATTGAGGTCTAGTCACAATTTGAAGTTCGGTACTGTCTCAAGAGGCAGACTATATCCTTTGTCTGTCTCAGACGAGGAAAAGCCTAGAACTAGAAGAGTTTTAAAGGAGAGTAGTGTGGCATTAGAGTCAGCAGATGAGTCTTGTTTGTCTAGACCATCAACGCCGCGTAAGAGGAGACCAGCAGCTGTTTCAAGAAGGCACTTGGACTCTGCTGCCTCCGGTTCAGCCTCTCCTCAGCCATACAGTTTCAACTATAAGTTGATCCCAGATTATTCTCCGCCTCTGTCGACATTGCCAGCCGGAAATGCAAAGGCTTTGAAGACAGAATGGAAAGGTCAGCCTATGGACCTGACGTCAGACCCTCTATTTGATGAACTGCATCCTGCTGAGGTGACGTTGGCTGCCACGTTGAGGCTTCCGTGCGCTGTTTATCTTGACTCAAAGAGAAGGATTTTCAACGAGAAGGTTGCACGTTTAAGGAAACAATTGCCGTTTAGAAGAACGGATGCACAGAAAGCATGCAAGATTGACGTGAATAAGGCGTCGAGACTGTACGCTTCATTTGAGAAGGTGGGGTGGTTACAAGATAAGAATTTTGAAAAGTACCTCTGAAGGGATGGAGCATATGGATTTAGAGGTGCTATCATTGGGTAATTATTAATATTGGGTTTACATTTTTTGCTTGGGTTTTATTTGGGTTTTGGTTTAATTATTTAGTTTTAGGTTCAGTGGCTTGTTGGCTGTACGTCGAAGGTCAAGGTCATTCTTTATATAGTGCGCTGGGTATGTGTAATATAAAAACATTGTATTGCGATAGTTATTTTGACGTAATGCCGAATGGGGTGATACTGTGTATTCAAGAAATTGTACGTAACGGCAGGCGGACGGAACAAGTATTACAGAAGAAGCATCGAGTGAAAAGAAACCGTCAATTGAGTTAGTCGACTTTCGCGTAGAAAGCGAAAAAACGCGGTAAACAACGAAACATGCTTTTGTGATCACGGAAACCCTACCATTGGGTACTTTTGTCGATATTCTGTTATAATATGCACATTTCAACATACTTCAATAGCATGATATACTGTACACCGACAACTAGTTATTTCGGTGCTGCCTCCTGACGCGAAAAGTGCCTTTGTGCTGATCCGCGACCAGCCGCCTGGTACCCCACAGCTCTGGCCAACCGGGTGTCACCACGGCAATAAGCTGTCTCCAGCGTTAGCATGTAACATCTCATTACTATACCCAATTAGGAAACACACAAACAAATAAGAAATACAAGTTGCCCGAACAGGCCGGTCGCTTTTTGAGCCGGTGCACGCTTTTTTTTATGTTTTCTCCTCGCTGTAAATTTTTATATTTAGCTGAAATTTTGAGAAACCTTTTTCTAACAACACGCTCGTCTTCTTCTACGCATTTTATCAGAACAGTCCCTAATTACGCAATGCAATTCAAGTCTTTCGCTTTGTTGGCTGCTGTTGCCGGCTATGTCGCTGCTGATACTACCAGCTCGTTAAGTATGTTACAATTTTTCAACCAATTAATCCATTTGCGGCCCCGTTTTCTGCCGAGCCCTATCGAGTTCGAAACAATACCCAAGCCACCTTCTCCTTTGGCTAAGTTCCGGATGATCCCACAACATTTTGAAAGAATTCTGTACTGATTTTGGTACCACAGGGTAGCTCTCAAGGAGGGCTATCTGATGATACCGTTTCTAAGTGCGGGCACTCTGAAAATGTGGTCTTTGGCTGCTTAGTCTCCGCTACTCCCAATCAGCCCTTAGCTTTCCGAATGCCTCGAAGTGTGCATCCAAAAGCGGAAGTGCGAAAGTGAAAAAACATACCAGAAAATGTAAAGCCAGAAACATGAGGAAAAAACTCGAAGCTTGACGTTTTTCTTGGCTGGGCCAATTTTTCGCGGCTCCCCATTTTCTGCATTTATTTTTCATTTTTGCACGATATTTCTATTTTTAGCTTTTGCATGTGCATCGAATAGGCAGTGCTAAATGGCTCCATCTGCACAGGCTTGGAGGGTTCTTTTGTTTGGCTGCTGAGGCAAGCTTCAGATATGAGGCATTATCAATTGTCGCTTACTTACTAACACTCCCCCACAGACTCCACACTCACTTCGACCACCTCGCTGAAGATTGAGTCCGGATGTTCCTTCAAGACTCTGACTGCCAGTGCTCAGTCGGACCTCGACTCTCTATCATCCTGTGATGCTGTCAAAGGTACCATTGACATCACCGGTGACTTCGCTACCGCTTCCATTGCTAACGTGAAGGCCATTTACGGTGATTTGATCATTGACAACGCCATTTCTCTGAATTCTTTTGCTGCTGACTCCTTGACCACCATCACTGGTCAGCTCAAGCTCACCAACCTGACCATTCTGTCCAGTCTTTCTTTTGGCTCCTTAGAGTCTGTTGGTTCCATCAACTGGGTTACTCTGCCTGCTTTAGAGAACACTGGTTTCACTACTGGTGTCACTGACTCGCAGTCCATCTACATCTCTGACACCTCTCTGTCGTCCCTGGATGGTATCAACCCCGCCTCTGTCCAGGTCTTCAACATTAACAACAACAAGAACCTGAACACAATTGACTCGGCTCTTGAGACTGTGTCATCCTCTTTGACTGTTGCTTACAATGCTGATGACGTTGATGTCGCTTTTGACTCCTTAGTCTGGGCTAACAACATCACCTTCTACTCTGTCAACTCTATCTCTATGTCCAAGATCAAGGTTGTCAACTCTTCCGCTGGTTTCTTCGAGACTAATGTTGAGTCTCTGGACTTCCCTAGCATCACCTCTATTGGTGGTGACTTGTCTATCAGAGAGAACGATGACTTAACCAAGTTGAACTTCACTAACTTGGAGAAGCTTGGCGGCGGTTTAGTTATCGCTAACAACAGTAACCTTGACTCTATTGAAGGGTTCGAGTCTCTGACCTCCATTGCCGGTGCTGTCATTTTGGAGGGTTCTTTTGATAACGCCACTTTCCCAGCCTTGAAGACTGTCAGAGGTGGTTTTGATTTGGAGACCGACGGAGACTTGGACTGCTCTGATTTCAACAGTCTTGACAAGAAGGGTGGTATCCAAGGTGACAAGTTTGTCTGCTCTGCTTCTACTGAGTCCACTTCTTCTACCAAGTCTGGCTCTTCTACCTCAACTGGCCGTGACTCTTCTTCTACTTCTTCCAGCGGTGACGACAGCTCTGCTTCCGCCACTTCGAGCTCTTCATCTCACGGTGCTGCTGCTGGTCTGTCTGCTGGCTCTGTTTCCATCTTTGGTACCGTTGCCGCTATCGTCCTGTCTTTGTTCTAAGTGCTTAAACAGGCTAAGCTTTAATATTATTCGGCTTTGACTGACTGGCTTAGCTTCAATATTAATTGGCTTTGCCCGACTAGACCACAACTTGGTTTGTGTTGCTTGAATAGAATTAGCACTCGTCTATCCAATAGTGAAAGGCGTGGCTTTCGTTGCTTCTGCGTAGGCTTTTCAGACTGAAGTGGCCTCGTCAAATGTACAATTACATCTAACAGTCTTTTTTCTTACAGTTATTAATAACTATTGTTCACATTAAATTACCGTGTCTCTTTTGGAAATTTCTACATAAACTATATGTCATTGCTACGTAGCGCTAAAGAGATGTATGGTTGTTGAAGGTTAGAGTGTAGTATGGATTTGATTAAGTGTGTAGACGACTATGCATTGAGCGGCGAAATATGTTTTAGAGAATCTTAATTCAGTTGTACGCTCCACAGCCACGCAGTGATCAGCTAGACAAGGGAACGTTTTTTTACAAATAACTATGTCAGAACAGCTTCTACATTCGAGAGTAGTGAGTACGCGCACCGCGGTTCAATGTTCACGGGAACTACGTCACATCGCGAACTCGATCAATATACTGATGCTATTAGACGTGATTTCGATTTTCTCTAAATGTCCTATTATAGCTACTTAAATACTCAAATAGCATTTATCAAGCATGTCTTTTACAAACCTTTGCCGTAGTTCCCACTGTCAAAGAACTCAGTAATGATTTTGACAATTCTTTCCAGAGCTTCAAGCCATGCCAGCAGCTGCTCCTGCACTTTCTGCTGGTCCTCGCCCAGTTTCTTAAAGAAGTCTGCACGATAAGGACAAGCCTTCATGGCCAGCTTGAAGACTGGCTTAACGACAAACGAGTGGTACTTCGACAGCGTCTTACCGTAAGCGTCGGTGAATGTCTTAACCATTTCGTCAGCAGGTCTCTCGACCGTCTCGCGCATAGCAGCTGCGGTGAATTGGAGACCGCGGACAAGCCAGAGCAGACCCTGCGTGGCAGTCTTCTTCTTGTCAGTGACCTCACTAAGGATGAGGTCCTGTAAAGTGGAGGCCTCAGTTGGGGATGATAACAATTTAGAACGCACTTTGGCCACGTTACCACTCATATCGGACTGCACGACCGAAAATGCTGATGATCCCAGAAGATCGAAAAGTTTGATCAGAGACTCCGAAGCCTCGAGGAACTCGCTCGTGCTGATCTTGTTGTCGCTGTCCACGGGAACGTCCGTGAAGGACCTTTTCATTCCATCGAAAAAAGTTGCCATTTTGTTGCAGTATGACGAGATCTGGTAGGTGTTTCAGGAGAACAAAGAAGTGTTGGAGCAAACGAGAATAAAACATGTTGATATTTCACTGCGTCAAATTCGCGTCATGGCGCGAAACGTCGGAGTGGAAGAATTATTTTTAAGGTCTGTTTCTTTTTTTAGCGCCTCGCGGCGATCTAGTCTTTTTTGGGGAAACTTCCGCTTGGCGATGATTAAATTAATACAACTCTTTCTTCACAATATACTTAGTCTCCACAATTTAATAACAATATGAATCAAACTTCTTAGTCTGGTAAGCTGCATCCAGTGAACCAAACCCGGGAACGCTGTTGAGCAATTTTGTAGTACTATGATATAACAGCCCTAATTATAAACCTATGTGCAGTTTTATAAGAATCTAACTGGGGGGAGCTACAGTGGAACGCTTCTTGAAAGTGAACTTAGTGGGCGCAGCAGCAGGAGGAGGCGATGCGGCGGCAGGAGCAGCAGGGGAACCTGGACCAGTAACTGGCGAGGAAACAGCAGGTGTAACAGAGGCAGCAGGAGTAGCAGAGCCACTAGCGCCTAAAGCAGAACGCTTCTTAAAGGTAAACTTACCAGGTCCGGCAGCCTCAGCAGCAGCACTAGGACCGGGACTAGCTACTCTAGACGCCCCGACGGAACCTACAGGGCTAGCAGGACTAGCGGAACCCACAGCACTTGAAGCTGCAACGGCTGGCCTCTTAGCAAACACGAACTTGCCTCTGGAACCAGATCTGGCCTCCAGTTCCTTTTGTCTCTCGGCTTCCCTCTCGGCGGCCTCAGCGGCCTCTTGCTTCCTTTGTTCAACGACTTCGGCAATTCTGGCACGCTTGGCCTCCTCCAGCTTAGCAGCAGCCTGCTCTTTCTTCTGAGCGTAGTGTAACAGCTTCTTCTGCCTAATAGTCTCTAAGTAACTTTGGTAGTCAGCAACAGCCCTCTTCAGTCTGTCTCTTAGCTGGACCTGTTCGGCATGCTGTTTCTTCGCCTTCTCAACCAGAGCTTCGCTGATCTTATAAAGTTCTTCTTCGTCCTTCTTTCTTTGCTCCTCAGCCTCCTTACGAAGCATTGGTAGCTCTACCTTACGCTGAGCACGCTCAATGTAATCAAGCTTTCTGGCAGTTGAGGTAGCCTGCTCCTTAAGCTGCTTCATATCCGTATTAAGTTTCTCGAGCTGCAGGGTCTTGATCTGATCATCGTCCAAATCCTTGACCTTGTCAAAGTCGAGCTCAATAATACCCTTGGAATTGATCTCTTCTACAAGTTTCTGCTTCTCCTCTAATCTGATAGCATCAAGTTCACGCTGGCGCTTCTGCTCAGCCTTCCTAGCAACCTCTTGCTCTAGACGCTCTTGTTCAGCCTTGCGGGCGGCAGCAAACTGCTCGGCACGTAGTTTAGCAGCTTCTTCGGCCTCTTTACGCTTGATGTCGGCAGCCTGCTTCTTCTGCTGCTCAATAACAACGTCGCGCGCTTGAATAGCAGCTCTCTCAGCCTCAAACTCAGCACGTGCAGCCTCTAGCAAGCGCTCTTGAGCAACAACAGCAGCTGCCGTGGCCTCTTTGTCAAAGATCTTGACGGCAAGAGAAAGAGCATGAGAAAGAGAACCTAGTTTGTGCTTGATAGCATTGTCAGAACTGTCAGCAGTAGTGTTAAACGGGCTGCTAACAAAGGAAACGACCTTGGCATCGTGGTCAACCTTGATGGCAACCAATCCTTGAGCAGCACACTTGAGCAACAAACGCTCAATTTCAATCGCACTTAAACCAAAGGAGCCGGTCAAAGTACACAATCTAACCAAAAAGTCCAGTTTGATGGTGTCATACACCTTGCTGATTTGTACAAAGAGCTTCGCGGCAATAACCTCAGTAAGGGGTTTGACGTACAAGCGCAAATCTCTGTTCTGCTCGATGGCAGCAAGGAGATCAGCAGACTTGCTGGCAAAAGAAAGAGGGTGAAACTCTGTTTCAAGCAACTTGTAAAGTTCAACTAGAGCCTTATCCGCGTACTTAAATACAACATTCTCACTAGCCTGAGATAGCAGATATTCCCTAGTAGGGGCCTTGGTCATGCTTAAAAGTACAGAAAGCTTGTTGTGTTTACGGCGAATGAACTCGTCATCGCCTTCGAAAGAAAATGGAACGGCCAGGGCGGAGATCAGCTGCAAGGAAGCATATCTATTCAACTCCTCGGCGGTAGCAATAGGCGACTGCTGGAACAAAGCAAAGAACCTTTGTCTGGCAGCAGCATGAAATAGGTAGTTGTCAGCAACAGAAAAGATCTTAGCCAAGTTCTCATAATAGTTGACCATCATACTGGGCTTGGGCGTACGCTTTGAAAGGACCATCAAGGAGTGGACGTCCTCGACCGAGCGGAAAGACTCCTGCCATAACTCCAGCTTAACAGCAACGTTCAGCTGCTGAAAACGCATCTCTAAGAAGCGCTGCAAAGAGTCTGGGCGTGACAAATCAACAGGGTTTGCTTGAGTATCACTGCTGACGTTCTGAATGTGGCCTCTTAACAATTCGGCCAGCCTTCTAAACTCAGTCTTTCTGTTGTACTTGACGCAGAACGCAAATGCTTGGCTAACCACTTGGGCATAAGTCACCTCTAGTTTCGAGTTGTTTCTGAGCATATCAATGACGGTACGGAAAGCCTCCCAGCAAAAACGCAGCCATGGCGAGACGAGGTCTCTGTCACTACGGTCACGGGTGTCTTCAGTAGATACAGCAGACATGAGGATCTCTTCTGGCGAGAGAGCTTGTGCCTCCTCATCGTCCTCTTCGTTGCCTAATTCCTCGGCGACGTCGTCAGCCTTCTCCTGAGCCTTGGCCAATCTAGCCTCGGACAGCTCAACAAAACGCTTGACTACAACGGCTACAGAGTCGAAGCCATGCTCCACCACCTGCACAGATTTCTTGTACTGGTGGAGTCCATCTTTGACGAGCTTGCCGTTGCGCAGCTGGACACCCAACTCAACGAACAACAAGGCAATAGGCTCCAACTCACTGGCGACTACACTCCGCTTCCTGCGGCAAATGAAATCGTAAAGGATCTGCAGCGCAGCGTCCGATTGGTCAACGGCAATGAGGTCCTCTGCTCTGCGGAGCACATTCTCAGGGCGAAAAGCTTGATTGGGAGCCATTTTGGGCAAGTTATGTGGCTTTACGGGGATGACAAAGGAGACGCCAGTGAGATCTTGTTAAAAAAGTGCTGAATTTTTTGTTACAATTTTTCGCTGCTCCAACTCTTTTTTTTATTTTTCAGTGTATTTTCTTCCCGGTGAAAATTTGTGAGTTGGGCGTGTGCCAGCAAATGGCGACGATCGACGTGGATGATACTACTAACAATAGCAAGCGTGCATGCAGGTACAGCAAGTATGCCAAAGTCATCAAGTTCTGTACCAAGACTTTTGTGTTGTCTTGGGTTCTTCCACCCTTCATTACCATCCACACCTAAGCCACTTTCTACTCAACTTTGCAAATTAATCCGGACGACAATTGACAGTCGGACTTCAATTACTGGCTTGCGTTGTCCACAGTTTAACTTACAGTACTATAAAGCATTGCTATCAACAAAGCTCAATGTCAAACTTACTATACAAATACGCTCTACAAAAGGTATGTTATTGCTACTTGTGATTTTTCACTTTGATCCAATCTTTTAATCTCCATGCCGCTAACCATTAGACCGGTCTCAATCACGCGTTAAACATTGGCGAGACAGAACTAGGTGATCCTTTCAAAGAGCCAATTCCCGAAGACGAGCTTAAGTTCTATCAGAGAAAAGGCACCAAGAGAAAGAGGAAAGTCCCAGAGTTCCTGTCGCAAAATGACCAGCACGTGTTGAAACAAGTGCGCGATAACGCTTACACATTGGACCTATCAATGTCTTTTTGTGGTCTGCGTATTGGCTGGTCGGGGATCATCGGTCTGATCCCATGGATAGGTGATGTCCTCAGCTGCATGTTTGCTATCATGTTGGTCAGAAAGGCATGCAAAGTAGACGGCGGCTTGCCAGAGTACATCAAAACCAAGATGCTCATTAACGTAGCAGTAGATTTTGGCATTGGTTTAATACCTTTTGTGGGTGATTTTATCAACATTGCTTACAAAGCCAATACACGCAATTTTCAGACGCTGGAAAAATACCTGCTAGGGAAGTATCAGAAACAGGGCCAGGTTCCGGAAGGCTATCTCCACGGTTACACTGAAAGGGAGATCTACCAACCAACAAAGGAGAGGGAAGTAGCAGGTCACAAACTCAGCCCTGTGCCAATCAACAATGATACGGCGATATCGGTAGGAGGCGAATTCAAGGATCGTCTCAAAGAAATCAATGAGCGACCCACTAGGTTTAGTTGAGCAGAGCTGATAGCATACTATTGTAAATGTTTTTGTATTAAATTTTCAAGGCTGACCTATCATTTTTAATCATTGACAACCAAGATCTTCCTGATCACTTGCTGGCGTGATAACCATGCTATATGCCATGTCCGATCGGCTTGGTGAAGCAAATTAGTGATTCTACCGGCTATGACACAGTAGTATCACCTAGAGATTCACCTTCCGAAAAAAGTCAACGATCTTCAAGGGATCAAACACCTGTTCGTTGTAATACTGTGCTTTAGGTAATACGCGCAGAAGGTTGTATATTTCATCGCCCACCACGAGCTTCTCGAGCTTCTCTTCCGGCCGATTAGACTCATTGTACTGTGCGGTGTCCACCACTTCGTCTTCCTCTACTTCTGTCCGGTCAGTTTCGTCCTCGTCAATGCTAAAAGACACCGTTTTCCGTTTCTTACGAGGAGCCTTCGGTATCTCGATAAGATTATGATTGTCTATGACGTCAAGAGCGTTAAAATCATCATCACCATACGTGCTCAGAAGAAGATTGAATAATGACTCGTCTTTGAATATATCAAGATAGCGCTTTTCCAGCTGTTTGACCGCGTTGAGGTCACTCATTGTGTGCTCTATTTTGAGAAATTTAACGTAAAGCGTACGGAGAGCAGGCAGGTCGTCAGCCAGGGCCTTGACCGAGGTCTCAAATACCTTTTTAGCGTTAGCAAGATCTTTCACACCCACTAAAAAGTCCAAGTATCTACATACAAACTCGACATTTTTACCGAAATACTTCAGCGCAAGTTCAAATGACCTCAGCGCAATCTTTAGATCATTAGCTTGGTACTCCATGATAGAGTAGTCAACAAAGATGTGCCATGTAATACCCCTGAACTTTCTGGCTTGTGAAAACACAGACCTCGCCTCTTTCAGTCCACCTAGGCGTTTGCATGCCTTCAGCTGAAGGGTATATGACGAGGTAACAGCCTGTGCAAGTTTACCTTTTGCGCTATCCATTTGCTCAGCTTCGTACTGTTCAATAAGGTATCCAGCATGCTTACTGTACAAAGCTTTCACTTGTGCAATATCAGACTTTGTCTCATATATTGCGGCTAACTGCAAAGTCAGAGCAAAACTTGTGGGATTCACTTTGAGCCCGTAACTCATTAGCTCCTCTGAATCGCTGGCATTGCTACTAGTCGCTAAATAGTCTGCACATATACACCACACTTCGGGGAAATAGTACAAAACTTCTACCGCTTGACGATGGACTAAGTTGAGCCTAGCCTTTAGCGCTTCCGGTGACAAATTTAGCTTATTTTCCTTCTCCCAGCTGATCCACTTCTTCCAAAGGCCAATTTCTGGGGCAAATTCCGCAATGTTCGACTTAGTTAACATTGTCTTACGCTTGATAGGCTTGGTAACAGATACAAACTCGTTACTAATCGGCCTCAGATTCATGTACTCGGCAGACTTTTCATTGATAAACTTTCTAGCCGTGTTGCTGTTGTTGTCATTCTCAAACTTGATATACACAGACCACCACTTCTCCAGATTAGCCGACGGCAACGCTATTATTCTACGCAACACTGACCTCTGGGCCTCCGTCTTGCCATAAATTTCATTGCTGTTAACAGGGTTCCAGCTGTCTAAAAACTCTAAGTAATCCCTCCATAAGGGCTCTGAGTTTGGATCCATACCAACGTTCTCTGTGGCAAAGTCAAAAGCTTTAATGATTTGAGTCCTCGCAGACTCTCCTCCTGTAATGAGATCGTTAGCCTGACGGACATAGCGCATGTAGCAGCGCCATAGTCCTACATTGTACACCTTAGTCAGGCACTTTCCAAAGAGCTGTTCCACATGCTCGAACTCGGCCCTATCAATCTCATAGTTGATATAACGCACCCATTGCTGCCCACAGTAGGGAAATATGTCAAGAAACTCGTCAAACTTCGAGGTGATGGATTCGGCATCTTTGCTTTCCAAGGTGGTGTCTAGGATAGTGTACCAGCTGGATATGTCCGTTGTACTATATGTATGGGGTGTTGGCAGAGACACATTCTCGGCCTTATCAGTTTCTGGCACCGGCTTTATACTGGATTCCGTGTCCGACATGACTGAAGAGGTCGGTCAATGATAAGTATGTATGGAACAGTAACTAAACAAGAAGCTGCAATCGCTATAGATAGTGGTGTGCTCGATTATTGTACGTGAAAATCGGAGGTTGGAAAATGCGAGCGAAAAATCAGATATTTTTTTGGGACCATCTCGAGAGCTCCTGGCGCGGGATAAGCAGTAAGTGCAGCTACCACTAGCACAGTTATCACTAGCATTGCTCCCACATATTTGCCTTACCATCTGAATAGACAGTCTGCTATGGAAGTCAGTGTTTGGGGATCAGGTGACAAAATTGCCAAATTTGAGCCGGAATGCTATGCCATTGTGTGGTTCATCAACTTGTTCTGTGGGTCAATAGACATTAAGATATTGCCCAACTCTAACACGTTCAACACAAACACGGGCAAATTGCCGTGCCTAATGACCGAGGACGGTGAGTTTTTTGAAGGCTACAAGGCAATTACAAGCTATTTGCTTCAGAATTACGACATCAAATACAATTCCACTGCAACTGTGGAGGCTCAACTCGTCCACGATGGGCTACTAGAACAGATCATAGAGAAGCTGAATGTGGTGACGAAGTACGTTTACTTCATCAATAGGGACAACTATGAAAAATATACCAGAGGCGTGTTCAAGGAGTACCTGCCCTTTCCGATGCAGTACAGTCCACCTTTAATGTTCAAGACGGAGGCTACTGAGCTCTGTTCGGTTCATGGGCTAGTAGGAGATACAGCAAGGTCTGAGGCCGATGAAGAGCAGATGCACGAGCTTTTGGAGCGAGAAAGACAGTTGAGAGAAACACCGGTCTTAGGAGCCATCCATCAGAGCCAAGTGGACAAGTCTCTGAAAGAGATTTTTCAGCAAAAGAGCCTGCTGAGTAACATGCAGTGCATCCAGTATGCTGAGAGTTTCTACAGTTATGTGAACCAGCTGCAGGAATTGGCCGGTACCAAATTCGTCTTTGGCGACAACATCAGCATATCCGAGATTCTGCTGTCTGCCCACATCTACTGCCAATGCAATAATGAGCTGCCGACCAATTTTATGGGGTCATATCTCACCGACAAGTTCCCTGCCTTGGTGAAGAGGGCTATTTCCATTGAAAAGAATTTTAGCAAGGTCCAGCAGACATCAACGCTGACGCTCTCAAGGGCAATATTCACCTCTGTGATGTCCTCATTGTAATCATGGAGCAAGAGAGTGTCTGGACACAGAATAGCATACACAAGATATATGTACATAAGCACAGCTCTGTTACATAGTCGATATAGCTTTGAATGAGTTATGAATTTGGTACTGAGGGGGATTACGCTATTCGAGCGTGCTGAGCTTCATGTAAAAGTTGAATGAAAATTATGCTGCTGTGTCATTAAACAGCACGCTAATGCTCGTTCCTCAATATAAATATATGAAACATACAATTGGCTGTCAGAAAGTTATGAGAAGAAGAAAAAGTGCTCAGCCAGCAAACACCATAGCAACGCCTGTTCAGTTCCTGTTCAGTTCCTAGGCTTAACTACCCCATCGTGAATAAAATAATGCACCACTGTTCCATCTGTATCTATTACTGAAATCAGAACTCTCGCCGGTCGCGTCCCGCTGACACCACTAATAAACTCAAACACCTCGTTGATATCTTGCATCGCAATCTTAGCCTCCTTTTTCGCCGCCATCACCCACTCTTCGCTGCTCCTGATAGCCTCTCGCTGACCATTAGGTATCACTGTCTCTAGCTTAGGTAGCGACTCGGGAGGAGTCCCTTTCAAAACGGGTATACCCTCAGATCGCACTATTTCAACCTCAATCCATAGATTGTAGTGCACCAAATTGAGCTTCACGCTTTCAGCCAAAGAGCTCATGGTTGTTGGAAAGAAGCCAGTCTTTACGTAGAGATAGCGTTTATCTACACTTTTCACGCTTATATAAGGCATGCAAGATCTCGCGCCAAAATATGCTAGTAAACATATCTGAATTAATTATTTTTACTCAATTACCCTCATCCACTCTGAAGGAGGCCACTATGACGTCGGCTCCGTTTTATACGATGCCAGAGGCATTAGTGCGACAGCGACGATTGGATACCACCGACACTGTGGATCCCGCTTTGCGCTCCACGCAAAATGCACCCAAGTCGCTCGCCTCTTTTAGCTGGCTCAGTCCTGCGCAATGGGGCGGCCTACTGCGAAGAACAAAACCCAGCATCAAGAAATCGTCCATGAAGGTTGGCAGGACGTCGCAGAGTGTTTTCAAGTGGCTTTATTCTGTGTCTCTTGTTGTTCTGCTCATCATATTTCTCACTATCGACTCCATTATACCTATCGATGCGATAGTTAAGTCCGAAACATCATCCAACTTGGCAGTAAATGCCATCATTATAGTCATTGCATGTGCCCTCTTTGTGGCAATATCAGTAGTCACCTATGTGTGGCGAATAGTGGCGCTTCGCTTTTACCTCCAAGATATTCCTAGGGCATACATTCCCACCACAGCTAATGATATACCAAAAGACGTGTCTGACTATATCCACGATGAGTTGATCAGATGTGAGCATATTCGCAATTTGGCTCGTCCTAACGAAGTCATACGGCATCCAGGGCTATTCAGCTATTTTGAGGGCGATGAGGCACCCGATACTTCAGGTCCCGAGCAGGAGGATGCTGTGCATCTGCCCAACAACCTGATCTACGAAAACATAGTTAGAAGCATAGGCGAAGAGATCAAGTATAACGGATACCTCATTTTGAACAGAGAAGACTGGCTTGTCGTGCCAAAGAAGAAGACATTTCAGGAATTAATAGACCTACTAATGAGCAAAATCTCGGAGCAAGGATTAGGAGATCAGATTGATCGGCGGTTATTCGAGGAAACATTAAGGCATTATGAGTACCTCAGATTCAGTGGCAAGCCAATCAGTTATGAGGACTTTCTCAAGTTTGTGAAACTCTGGTACGATTTCAAGAATCACGTTCACCACTTCAACGTAGGCACCTCGATGTACGAACCGTTACATTAGAAGGATCTGCTATTCTATTTTAAGCCATGAAGATCCTCAAAATCTAGCATTCTCAGCATTTCACCAGCATTAAACACAACCTAATAGTATAGCATGAACCAGGCAAGTAGGCTTACTTAGAATGGCAAGTATTGTAGTATAGCTTCAACAGCCCACCGCAGCTACATATGTTCCGAATAAAAACCGTACACCATCTCGGTAAACTTTCGCTCTGTTCCGCTTGTTTCTGTTTTTGATATTTATTTCCCTCATCCGTGTGTCGATGTCACTGGGCTTTTCTTCTTTCCAATCTCTTCTTTATCCCCTATAATTATACCCTTTCACCTATTTAAGAGCACAATGAAACACTTAAGTCGCCTGTCGGGGTCCATGGTTTTCACTATGCTGGTCAGCCTACTTCTCACTGTACAGGGAGCGGCAATAATCGACCCTGTAGTGGAAACGTCGGCAAGGCTGAGACCAGCAGAAACCTCAACACTGTCATATTTGGGGCCATCTGAAGTCACTCATAATCCTCTAGAAAAAAGAGGAAAGAAGGTCGCTTTTGGAAAAGAGTATCTTGAGAAGGTCCACGGGACCAAAACAACTACCGAGACCTTAAAGCCTTGGCTCAGAACCATTTATGGCACCATACCGGAGAGAGTTATGCCCACAGTGTATGGGGGTGTCACATTCAACGCCAAGCCGATATCCACAGAGCCAGGGCTCACACCTTGGGTCACCTTGAAAAAAGACGGGTCCCCAAAAACAGTGTACCCTCAGAACAAGAATGGGCAAATCAAGAACAAATTCCCCGACGTGAAGCATTTCTTCGAGACTGCTACCACAGTAGTGTATGACCAGAAGCAGCTCAAGGCCCACAATATGAAAGAAGGTGAGGTTCACGAGGAAGTTGAGTATATTCCCGAAGACGACACTTACGTTAAGCTAAGTCCATTGATGAGATGCACTCCTGACTTCTACCAGAAAATTCACAGTGATAAGGTCATCAACAGTGAGCCGATCTGTACACCAAAGGAAAACAGCGTTTTGAAATCAGATCACACGTATTTCTTGACCTGGTACAGTCGCTACTTCAAAGACGCGAAAAAGGTCAAGATCCATTATGCCTTCCTGAAAGAAACCGCTGTTGAAAAGGGCATGAAGAAAAAGAGATCGGAGGTGGAGGACTACCCTGATACTGTGAAGTTCGAAGGCGATATTCCCGGCACGTTTTACTCCTCAGATTGGATATACAATGACAATGGTTATCATGCTATTGAGGTGAATGTTGAATGGTTACAGGGGAAACCCATGAAAAGAGTACTTATAGCCATACAGCCGGACACAGTCGACGACGAAGAGTTTGACTTGGTCCACTCTGATAGCGTGATGGTCCAGTTTCAAAAGACGGCTGTCGTAGCGAAGAACAGTAAGGCCGACAAAAATAAGCAGGATTCGCCATCCACGAGCGATGACGTTTACTACGTTATTCTCACGATCCCTACCTTAGTGATTATTTCTGTCTTTGGCATGTACTTTTTCCTATGGGTTAACAAAAGTCACAGAGATTTGTCCCATCTGAGGAAACCTAAGAGAAGTAAAAGGGGACATGAAGGTGGTGCATACTTACCTTTCACTAGCTCTGACATAAAAATTGGGAAGCAGATTTGAGGTACAGGTGCTCCTACTAATTATGCTTATTGCATCCTTACTACAATACATTCTTGCAAATAGATCATAATTGATAATGTTACTGATGAACTCAAGAGTCATTGCGACTGACATAACATGATGGCGTAATTCTTTTCCCTTTTACATCGCCTTTTTTCTACTTTTCCTTGATCTTTCATTTCGCACATTGGTATAGATGGTAATGTGCTGTCTTGACCGCCGTGCAACATTAACAGCCGTTAAAAGGCCTCGTAGCTATGGTTCTGGGGCAGTAGCGTCTATGTGCGCCAACCACCCGTGCACCACATACGCCACGCGGTCAGATACGCGTCTTACATACACGCTCTATATTTTTTTGGGTAGCGGCAAACTGGCCCAGGCATCTGATCTAGCGTAAGCTCACTTGCCGTCTCTTCTTTGCTCTGTACTACTACTACCTTGTACATACAATTCAATATTCAACCCACACTTATCAGCATAGTATGATGCCTAAGCGGCGCTTTTTTTCAGACGATCTTGAGAAAAGCAATAAGATAGATTCTAGACAACCTAAGCATGATCACGTGACAGGTACCAGTCTACTCAGTGATGAAGACCTGAATGAAAGCTTTCTAATATTCAAGAGCACGATCCAAGGGATCTTTCCAAATGTGACAGACATTCATTTAAAACTCCTGCATAGGAAATACACCAACGATGAAGAGAGAGCTATTGATGAGATACTGCGAGATCCTGGCAAGTTTACAACCGACTCGGGTTTAGGGTCAGCTGATCTTATAGAGTCGAAACAGCCTGACAAAAACCTGTTGGGATCAACCTCTGAGCATAAGTCAGGGTCAGATACTCCTGAAAGCATTGAAACTGCAAAAAATAATACCCCTATTTCAAGTGCGCCTCTTTTTCTGTCAGAAGACGAAGAAGATATTAAGGAAGTCTATCGCAGTGATAGTTCCAATCAGTCGGCGACTCCAAACAGACAGCAAGTCTCTCAGCCAAAACGTTTCTTTCATCCTATGAGCCATTTCGAGCCGGTGAAAAAACCAAAAACCGCACCTACAGATACCAAGATGATTATCGTAGACGACATTGGTTCGACTAATGAGATCCCGGGAAGAATCAAGAGATCAAACGGCAGATGGCTACGTTATATCGGCAACTTATATACGTCAGGTTGGTGTCCCCGATCAAACTACAAAAAGCTTTCTCGTCGACAGCTGCTGATGTTGTCCACTCACTCTTCTGATGCACAAGGTGTCCATAACAATAAGAACGTAAAGTCTTTTAGCCACCACCTCAAGGGTAACGTCACAAGTAATGCTGTAAAAAAAGAAGATCACAACGTATATCTATTCAACGAGACAAATTCCCTCATTGGTAAATTAAGTGACCATGACGCTAAGATTGTGCATTCATTGTTAAGGGAGGGACTCATTTATGCCGAGGCTTACTCTACAGAGGATACTCGCCCACTCTCCATAGGCTCAAGTTTTCATATCCAGATAGACTTTTATTTGCCCAGTACTCTTTTTAAAAGCCCTGAGCAGAGCGCTTCTTTGGATAGAGAAACATTTAAGAACTTGCAATCGGGAAAGAAGACTGGCTATCAGCGCCAGCTAGATTTTGCCTTTTTATTCAGAGAGCTGAACTTTGTATCTGAGTCTGAAAAGCAACAGAAGAAAAAAGAAAAAGAGGCAAGACGGCTAAGTAAACAAAATGCTGCAAGCTCAGATTCAAAAGATTCGAACGTTATATCAGTTGAAAGTGGACCTAACGCTTATGATTTACCAGAAGAATTGATAAATGAACAGAAAAAGGACATCAACTCATCTGAAGCTGAAGACCGTCTCTCGTTGGACCAGCTAAAGGATTTGTATAAGTCTACCGAGTCAGAATCAGTCGAAGATTTACCAAACACGACGCCAGATATTAAGCTGTCGCTGAGAGCCTACCAAAAGCAAAGCCTTTCATGGATGCTAAAACGAGAAGGAGAGTTCAGTCTCATTGGCTCAGGCGAAACAGCTGATTATCTAGAGGCCAATAAGGAACTGTATGACAGAATATTCGAGTCGCAAACCGAGGCTTTCATTAACCCGTTGTGGAAAGAGTTCAGGTGGCCCAAATGCAATCCCTTTTTGTTGAGCTACCATTTGTCACATGAGTCTTTGAATAAAGAGGAAGCTGACGTTGGTTTGGAGCTCGACAATGACTTCACCGACACAGATTTCCCGGATGGTGTGCTTGCCGATGGTTTTGCCAATCCTAAAGAGGTTTTCTATCACAACATATACACTGGAGAGTTCACGTTCTCTAAGCCCATGATGAAGTCTCTTCAAAAATGTGGAATCTTAGCAGATGAAATGGGACTAGGAAAAACGATCACTACACTTTCCTTAGTACTCACCGCTCCCGAGGATAAAGAATACGAATTCAGACAGCAAGACAGATATGCCTACAAAAGCACACTTATAGTTTTACCAATGGCGTTGCTAGTCCAGTGGGAGAGCGAGTTTCACAAAGTTAATTCTGACAGAAAACGAAGATGTTATGTCTACTACGGAAACGATACCCTGAACGATCTCACGATGTTGCTCTGCAATAAAGATGCACCTACTATTGTGCTCACAACGTATGGTACAATCCAGGCGGAGTTTGCGAGAATGACTGAGTTCTCGAAACTTGGATTGTTCACGGTGAAGTTCTTTCGCATAATTCTCGACGAGGGACACACAATCAGAAATAAGTCTACCAAGACTACTAAAGCTTTAAATTCTTTGAAAGCTTCGAGAAAATGGGTGCTCACAGGAACTCCTATCATAAATAGGTTAGATGACATCTATTCGCTCATCAACTTTCTAGAAATACAGCCCTGGTGTCACCATCCAATATGGAACACTTTTATTACCCAGCCATTTGAATCAGGAAAAGATCTGGGTTCTGCCTTTTCCTTACTCAAGACTATATTGGATCCAATACTATTGAGAAGAACAAAAGATCAGAGGGACAAGCATGGGAATTTATTAGTCACCCTTCCGCAAAAAGAAGTGGTGATCGAACGGCTGAGATTTAATGAAAAGGAGGAAGCAATTTATACTTTTCTGATGAACCGTGCCCACAACTCTTTCAAGGTAAGCTTCGAAAAAGGAACTTTACTCAAAAATTATTCGTCTATCTTAACTCATCTTTTGAGACTGAGGCAGGTATGCTGTCACGTAGATCTTATCAAGAGAGCCAGTAACGATATCCTTTTGGAAGAAGAGGGCGTCGATCAAAGCTTGATTGATGTTGACACACGCAATGAGCTTAGTAAGTTGTTAGATGAGCTAGAACAAGAAGAAGCTGCTTCCAAATTTAGCGTTGAAGAAGAGAAGAGAATAAAAGAGGAGATTTACGCAACGTACAAAAACTTTGACGGCCTAGAATGTTCCATCTGTACGGGTCCGATATCCGTAGACTCCTGCATCATCACCGAATGCAAGCATTGCTTCAATTACGAATGTCTACTTGAGCATTTTGAATATCAGGCTAATCATGGTACAAGTGAGAACAGTAATCTAAATGAAGAGGACAAGAAACCTGTGCTATCAAAAAGCAAGGTCTACTGCCCCATGTGTAGGGCTGAGATCAAGAAGAATAGATTGTTTAGGGCTTTTCCTTCGCCCAGGAGGGCAAATGCAAAATTACCCTTGGATTTGGAAGTATTGAATGATGACTCTGATATTGCAGAAAGCGTATCCGAAAATGAACTCCAAAGGGAATACTATGTGCGCCCATTTGATCCATATGGAAAATCCAGCAAAATCAACGCTTTGTTGTCTCATTTACACCAGATCCATGAAGATGAGCCTAATGATCACATTATTGTTTTCTCGCAGTTCACCAGTTTCCTTGATTTAGTTGAGTCCGAACTTGATAAGTTCCCCTCTGAGTTCAAGGTGATGAAGTTTGATGGTCGACTAAACGCTAATGACAGAGGTACTGTATTGAAAGAGTTTACGACAGCCCAAAAAAATGATGGTAGGTTGTCAATCTTACTTATTTCTCTCAAAGCAGGAGGTGTCGGACTGAATTTGACCGTTGCCTCTAAGGCATTTCTTTTAGACACCCATTGGAACTCTGCGATAGAAAACCAAGCCATCGATAGAATCCACAGAATGGGCCAGCAGCGCAATGTCAAGGTGATCAGGTTTATCATGGAGGATAGTATTGAGGAGAAGATGCTGAAGATACAAGAGCGAAAGAATCAGATAGGCGAGGCGCTGACTATGACTGATGATGAAAGGAAACAAAAACGAATTGATGAGATCCAGCTGTTGTTTATGAAATAAATATTAGCACAATACATACTGACGGCTACGAATGCATGGTGCCTTTGGCACTTTTATGATAGTTTACAGATGATTTAGAGCTGGTTTTTGATTGCGTCTGTTGCGATTAGGGAAGCTTTGCAATGCCTCAGAGATAGGCTCAATAAAGCACCAAGTAATCCGGGTTTATTTCCCGCTCATAACTCACGTTATTTGCGATGCTCCATTCTCGAAGTCGTGCTCTGGATATGACTAGCTCGTAGCCTTGTTGCTGAAACACCAGATAGTCTGAGTCACTTTTGTAGTAGTCAATGTACAATTCTCTCATTCCACGCTCATACAGCACTTTCATATACTCCAAAGCCATCACCACGTCTTCCGGGCGAATGCTTGTATGAGAAGAGACCATCTCCAAAGTCAAGGTTTTGGACGTCGCTAGAGAGCCAGCCAGCAGCTCTCTTGCTATAGTTCTCGACCAATAAGAAAGGTATCCAACCCTCCCAAATGGAGACAACGGGTGTTCAGGGCCACTGACGACTCCCTCGAATTTAGAAATTTCATAAGAAAAGGCTATAAGTAAGTTGCCTAGACCTCTTCGCTGATATGGTGGGAACACGCATATGCAGGCTAGATTATTCGCATCCCAAGAGAGCAATTCTCTAGAGAAAAACCCCATTGGTGTTTGCTGCCCATTGATGTCTCCATATACAATGTAGAAATCAAAGTAATTCAGGTCAAAGAAAACCGACTTATTGTCTAGAAAGAACTTAGCGAATAAGCACATGCATTGACATAGTAGCTTATGTCTTGACCCCTTCACCCTTCTGATGGTATATTTACCGTCATAGTACATAATTTTTCCTGGAAGCTGTCGTTTATATTTACAGGTCTTGCTGTGTGCGAGGAATTCAGCCTTGGAATCTGTATACTTGAAGCAGGTGCTGCATACGTAAAGCTTGTCTATCCAGTATCTGCCGGACTGTATATACTCTTCAGTTTTTCTATGTGAAGAGGACAGTCGAAGATTTAGCTCGATGGCTCTCCAGGCTATTGTCTCTGGCTCATTGGGGAAAAAGTACACCGAATTTCCATACCAGGTGTCGAACTCGTAGTTTCCCAATCGCACTCTTGCAATATTTCTATGTTCTAGCACTCCATAGAGATCAGACTCGTTTTCAGCATCGCTCTTTTCCGTTTCCAGCATTCGTGGTGATGATGCTTTTAGAGCCCAGATCTATTGACCTTCTGTTCTAAATTATAGCACCTAGCCTTTTAGCCGTAACCTTGGTAAACATCTACCAGATGCTGGAAGCCCCGGTGACCTGCATGTAACCCAAAAGGGAAACAAAATTTTCAAATCGTGCAGGGAAAGCTAAAAAAATATTTAGCTATATGTAGACTCTTTAGGGCAAAATAAACCTATACTAGCATATATAGAAGTCCCATCTACGCGGAAATGGGCAAGATCAAGTATGGAAGACAGGATGATGATAATAATGATAAAACTGGTGAAATAGTGCAGGAAAATACGGCTATGTCAGAAGAGCCAGTGGGCAAAGCAATTTCTGATGAGCAGAAATCCAAGAAAAAGAGAAAGATGAAAGAAGAGCTACTCGAACAGCATCAGGAGAAGCTTTCGAGACAAAAACGCAAACGTTTGGACAAGTATATTGAGCACCAGTTGAAGCGCGATGAAAAGGAAATGCTATTGAAGAAATTAGAGGAAACAAGAGTTGACACATCTGTGTTCAAGTCCGCAAAACTTATAGGTACAGGAAAACAGACTAGGAAAGAGGCCTTTATAGAAGCCTTGGAACTTGAGAAACAAGGCAGAGGTAATGATGATACAAAGAATATATTATATGAAGAGCGGGAAGTGAAGACGTGGGATCAAAGCGAAGACGAAGAGGAAGAGGGTCAAGAGTACAAGTCTACCGAAACAGCCAGCTCGGGATTTATTGACTACAGACCAACACAAATGGCTCCAATGGGCTCTGGTTTTGGATTTCAGAACCTCTCAACAAAGCCAAAAAAGGCAAAGGCGGTGAAAAATTACAGCTGGAGGAACAAGGTGCTCGCGGACAGGAAGAAGAAAGACGATGAGGCGAACGAGCAGGACTTTGTAAGCTCCAGTGAACAGGAAAGTGGTGATGAAGACGCCTCTCAACTCGACAGTGAAATCAGTGAAGAAGAGGGAGTTTCGGACGCTAACACGGGTGGCGAGTCAGAATCGGATTCTGAGCCTGAGAATAGCGACAATGGCCAGGAAATTGGAGCCGAGATAGAGACAAGTGGCATAGACGACTCGCCGGGATCAGATGACAATGTAGAGTCTGACGATGGACTGGAAGAGACGGAAGACTCATCCTCGGAATCAGATAAGACAGACTCTGAAGACTCACACCCAAAAAGAAAATTGAAGCATAGCAACCGAGCACTCAGTTTCAAGCAATGGGCAGAAGCCCAAGTCAGAGAAATTGAAGGTAGAGAAGAGTTTACGGCACCAGAAAAGCCCCAAATGGAGTATCAGCCCATAGTGCGAGCGGAAGATCTAGATGATGATGTTCCGCAAGAATATATACCGATAAACGAGTCTCTCAAGCGTAAAATACACACAGTGGAAGTGGCCCGCCCCGACAATGTTCAGCAGTCAAGAATGCAGCTTCCTGTGTATTCGGAGGAGCACAGAATAATGGAGGCTATTCATCATAACGACTGCGTCATCATATGCGGAGAAACTGGTTCCGGTAAAACAACTCAGGTGCCACAGTTCTTATTTGAATCTGGTTATGGATCTGCTGGGTCTGAGACCCCTGGAATGATAGGAGTTACGCAACCAAGAAGGGTCGCTGCAGTAGCCATGGCACAGAGAGTCGGCGACGAGTTGGGAGATCACGGCTCTAAAGTGGGTTACCAGATCAGATTCGACACAAAAGTAAAGGACGATACTGCTGTAAAGTTTATGACCGATGGTGTATTGTTGAGGGAACTGATGTCCGATTTCTTACTCAACAAGTATTCCGCCGTTATTGTTGATGAGGCTCACGAGAGAAACGTCAATACTGATATTTTGATAGGTACTCTGAGTAGAGTTTTGAAACTGCGTAGGCAGTATTCTGAAAAACATCCTGGCAGATACTATCCTTTGAAGCTGATTATTATGTCTGCAACTTTGAGGGTATCTGACTTCAGTGAAAATCCCGTACTTTTCAAGGAGCCTCCTCCAATTCTCAAAGTTGAAGCGAGACAGTATCCAGTTTCTGTGCATTTCAATAAGCGTACGTCCTTCAACTATGCCGAGGAAGCATTTAAGAAGACTTGTAAGATCCACAAAAGACTTCCACCGGGTGGAATCCTGATTTTCATGACTGGTAAAAATGAAATTCAAGACATGGTGAAGAAGTTGAGGAACGAATTTCCATTTCCGATGAAGAAAGGAAGTAGAGGTGAAGCTAAGAGCTTAAAAAAGGAAGAAAGTGTTAATTCTGATATCAGAGTGAGTGGGAAGCACGCTGATATTGAGGTGGAAGATATAGATTTCGAGGTTGACGAGATGGCTGACAATTTTGATGACCAGGCGTCGTCTGATGAAGATGATGAAGAAGAAGGATTTGAGGAAACTTTAGAAAAGGGGCAGACTGAAAAGGATCCTCTTTATGTCCTTCCCTTGTACTCTTTGCTTCCGACTACAGAGCAGATGAAGGTGTTTGAACAACCTCCGAAGGGTAGTAGAATGTGTATAGTTGCCACAAACGTTGCAGAGACCTCCTTGACTATTCCCAACATTCGCTATGTTGTGGACTCTGGTAGGGCCAAAGAACGTCGCTATAACGAGGAAACAGGTGTTCAGAGTTTTGAAATTGACTGGGTATCAAAGGCTTCTGCAGATCAAAGAGCCGGTAGAGCAGGACGTACTGGACCTGGTCATTGTTACAGACTATTTTCTTCTGCTGTCTATGAGAGTGAGTTTGCACAATTCTCTAGGCCCGAGATTCTGCGGATGCCGGTAGAAAGTGTGGTGCTCAATATGAAGACAATGGGTATAGACACGATTGTGAACTTCCCATTTCCTACGCCACCTGACAGGCATATGTTGGATACGGCAGAGAAAATGTTGCTCAACTTGGGTGCTCTAGATTCTGATAAGAGTGTCACCGAACTTGGTAAGAAAATGTCGTTATTTCCTTTGAGTCCTCGGTTCTCCAAAATGCTGATCATAAGTAACCAGCACAAGTGTCTGCCTTACATGATTGCACTGGTATCCGGTCTTTCAGTGGGGGACCCATTTTTGAATGAAAATGATATCGGAATACAGGTGTTGAAAAACAAGGAAGACTCTGATGAAGAAGAAGAGGAGAGCCAGCAAGAGCTGGAGGCCAAGAGGAGACTTCGAACCAAGTTCTACAAAGCTCGTGCCCTGTTTTCTAAGCTCGACAAATTCAGCGATGCCTTTCGCCTTTTGTCTGCCATCTGCGCTTTAGAGCACATCCCACGTGATCAGCGGAGCACATTTTACAGGGACTACTTTGTGAAAGCAAAGTTAATGGAGGAAATTTCCAAGCTGAGAAAACAGTTGACGTATATTGTGAGGGTAAACACAAGTAAAGATGGCATTGCTGCTTTGAATTTAGTAGATGATGCAGAACTGAAATTGCCAAAGCCTACGGCTGTTCAGATTGCCGCTATGAAACAGATGATAACTGCTGGATTCATTGATCAGATAGCCATCAGAGGAGATCTGATATCACGGGACGTCAACGTAACGAACAAGACAAGCATTACCTCTGTTCCGTATGTTAGTCTTAGACCTTCGAAGGAGTATGGCGATCAGAGCGTTGATTCTTACGTTTACATTCACCCTTCGTCTATCATCGCTGAGACTGGTCAGATTCCCCCGAATTATCTGGTATACCAATCCCTAAATTTGAGCTCAAACCGCACCGAGGGAAAGGTTTCAAAGCTGAGAATGAGACTGCTTTGTGATATTTCTGGTAAACAACTTGCTAATGTCGCAAAAGGAAGCAAGCTCATCACCTATTCAAAGCCTCTAGGACACCCATATGCTCCAGCCGAAAGGAGCCCGACCGAGAGAGATTGCTATGTAGTGCCCAGATTTGGCGCCACTATTGGTTCTGGAGGAGTTGGCTGGGACCTTCCAGTGGTAAAAGTGACGCAGAAGAAGATTTACGGTACCTGGGTGACGCAGTAGCCCTAACTGTCTATATGACTGTATGTATAGTATGAAGCACAGATATATAGTTACCCTCACTGATTATGTAATCGCTAAGATCTTAAATGTGGGAATTCTGAATCAAAAAAAAAAAATGGGAAACGGGAAAACGAGAAACTTCACGATAAACAGGAATAACAAGCGATCTGTAGTGTGTGCACCTTACTAAAGCTGCATTATTATTTGATTGATTGAATCTTTTACAAGGAAAGCTTTCTTGAACTATTCAAAATGGTTGCAAAGCTAAGCCATAAAGGTATGTTTGGGTTTTTATGTGATATTAGGAAAACAGTCGTTGCCATTTTGGCCACTGTTAGTATCCGATCTTGCACTGATAACTGTATGTACTAACAAACAAAGAAAAAAACCAGCTGTTTGGCTTCTTCGAAGACTACTTCAAGGTGCTACAAGGACTGGACAAGGCAACGGAAGTGCTAGCTACTCCAATCCCCGTGCAGTTTCATGAAAAGAACGAGAAACTTATTACAAACTCGTTATTTGACTTCTTAGATGAGGTATATGCTACTGAAGACACCAAACAAAACGAAGTCAACTCCAATAACAGCGTTCCCTTTGATAGTATCACTATTCTTGAGCGCTATGAAGGCAGAAAGTACAATTCTGTGTATGAAATATACCATGACATCAAGGCAGCTGCCGCCATAAGACTAATATCTTTGCATAGGAGGACCCAGTTGTACCAACAGATTGACAATTTTTATAAAGTCGCCATTGAGCTGCTGTTGAGAGAGAGCTACAGAGCGGGACTTAGCTTGCAGCAGTTCACCAGGCAGCAAAGTTCTACTTTGAGCCAAGCAACTTTACTGGAACAAAGCTTGTCTAAGAGTTTCTACAAGATCTCTACCAGTTATCGTTCGCCTGTTGGAGAGACGATCTCTACCTTGGTGAACAAGACGCTGCCAATATTTACATCGTTGAACTGCAAGTCGGAGCTGGATGACCGTGAAGCTGTTATTAATGAGCCCTTCCAACTAAATAAGGTGGTTGAGCAGCCTGGCTCGCTGGACTGTGCCCCCTTATCAGGCGTATCCATTGCCAACCCCAAAATTCCGCACCCTGCTCTGCTGCCCACCGAGATTTTGCAACAGTATTTCCACCCTAACTGGTACAATTTACCTGTAGGCCATTGGCTGACGTACAGCCGCGGAGGGCTAGAAGCCAGTTTTGCACCCAAGGTAGACGAAAACAGGGCCGTTTTGAGTAACGAGTGGAGAGGGCTTGGTTGGTTAGAGCAGGTTGGTTTCAAAAAGCTTGCCGAGCTGCGAGAAGAATACGAGACCGAAGCCAGCGAGGCTGAGGCTAAGCAGCCTGAGGCCGCTATTGGGGCCGTCCAGGAGGATACTGCTACACACGAGAGCACAGAAATAGTTAACGAGATGGAGGTGACTAAGGATGCTGACAGCGTAAGGGCCGATAATTCAAATGGTGACGAGGCTGTTGTTGAGACAATACAAGACACAGGAGACGTTACAATTGCCGATGTCAACACAGATGCTGTACACGTTAGCTCAGCTAATTCGAATGAAATGACAGACGATTCCCTGAACTTATTCAACATTCTCTGCTGGCACCCCGATCATGAGATAACATCTGAAGAAAAGGAAAGCATAGAAGCCGGAGAGGTTCAGAAGCTTATCTCCAAGCTTTTGTTAGATCTCCACAAAAGCAGGCATCAAAGATACCGGAACGCACCCCCCGTGAATCCACAGATGCCTCAGAGAGTGGCCAAGCCAACGGTTGATGAGACGAAAACATACTACAAAGTGCGCCGGATGATAGCTAGTCTGATCCAAAACAGAGATATAAAGCCAAGCGATCTTAAATTGGGGATCAGTTCGAAGTTGCCGGTACTCCAGACAGTCTACGGTGGCAGTTTACCGGCTCCTGTGGTATCTCCTGTAAGCTATTACAACAAAACAGAAGCAAGAGTGCCCACTATTAGGGGAAGTTACAAAAAAAGAAGGTGACGTGTATTTTATGTATGAAGTGTAGAGTAAATGGTACCATAATTTGGACTTTGGATATTTGGCTAATTTACTAATATACATTCATTGTTACACAGTAGCACAGAGACCTACAAACCTTGACCATTGAACTCAATCAAGTTCCCCTCTAGATCTCCTTCTATATTGTGTATCACTAGCTGACCATTATTCGTTTGTTTCAGCTCCACCTTCATTATCTCGTACCCAGATGGATCATGCACAGACACTGTGTATGTGTACTTGTCCATCGCCGTAATAACGTCGTTTTCCTTCTTTTGAAATTCGGGCGGAAGCACTATGACCGACCTTCTCACGGCGGCTGCCCAAGAGTTTACTATGCAGCTAAGGGTATCTCTCATCTCGCCTTCATCGGAGATATCAACAAATCTGTTGAAAAATAAACGCTGAAGCTCGCCGTAGGTGTTGAAACGAGGAGTTCCTAGAAAAATCCCATTCCCCAGATTACTGATACTGAAAGACGAGACATCCGCATATGACTGAGCTAGCGCCAAGTCTGGCTTATCATAGCTTTCAGAAAGGGTATCAACCGTATTCAGCTGGGTATTTGAAACGGCTACCGCTTCATCACTCTGCAATAAATTGGGATCCCGAAGCACGCACGTGATATTCCCAGCCACCCTCTCTGCCTTCGGCTTGAATATATCACTTTGACACAAGCTAGGGAAGGCCACAACCATCTGGTAATTACAAGTCTGCATTTCAACAATGTCCAAGATTGTAGCTTCTGCTACGTCTTCGGCACAAATGTACTTCAGAGTGACAGTTCGAGGCTTGTCGGTGAGATCACATAAATCTCCGTTAGACACTAGCTGCGACAGGTACTTGGCTCCATCGACTGACGTTCCTAATATGAAGTTCTCAGGCTTATCAAAAGCATTTGGCTCAAAAACTCCAAGACAATACCTAAGGCTAATATCTGGCAGGTGCAGCTGAACCACACTGTTATTCAAGCTGATCATATAGGTCCAGAAGCCCAGGTCGCCATTGTAGATTTCACCATGTTCTTCGTTGATCTTCCTGACCAATTCTATTGCCTCTCTTTTCTCCTTTTCATGGTCTAAAGGAACCACATGTGATATTTGCCGTGGAACTGTGAGCATATCGAACTCACATGCATATATATTTCCGTATTTCTTAAACACTTCGTAGTGATGCAGTGACTTGTTGTCTGTGACGTGGTTCTCTGTAAACACGGAAGGGTCATTTATGAAAGCCATGTTAAACTGAAACTGTTAGTTTGTGTCGGTGAAAGTTGAAAATCATATACTGAGCGTGGCACTTACCTTGGGCACTTCATCGTCTAGCAGTACCTTAGAGGCATATGTGTGGGTTAAGTGAATAGCCGTTACGGCCAGAGTGAGTAAATGTATTTTCATGCAGAAGGCGGACTAATGGCGTCTAGCGGTACCCAATGCCGTTATTGTCGTCGATTTTTGGGATGGCCCTTCTCGCAGTAGCTCTTCTCAATTGGTGGTAGCGGGTGATATATGGTGGCAGATGATTCCTGGCTAGTTGGCCCGCGATTTGCATTACGACTCTTTCAATGCTTTATTCGCGGTAAATCGCAAAAAGCCATTGCGGGTTCAGAAGAAGCACTTTTACCGCATGGCGATAAACGAGTATTCATACTATTCCTACTACCAATAGTCAGTGTTACAAACAGTTCCATATCACTCACTGATGCTAATGCGAGTGCTCTCCCTGGGGCTCTACCTTCTGGGTATCATTTTTGCCGCAAATCTCTCTCGATCAGAGGATTACTCGCTAGTGCTGGAGAACTCTGCTAACAAAGAAACCCTGGCAACAATATCATACAGCAAAGAGCTCGAGACATGGCAATTGGATGATAGTAGTTGTCCTGAAAGCGTTGAAGGGGACTATTGTGCGTCTCTGTACACCATATCCGGCCAAGCAGTTGCACGATGTTTCAATTATAAGCAGGTAAGTAATGAGGATCTATTTAGGTGATGAAGATGGGATATATTGAGGTGACATATGAGTTTGGTTTACTACCAGTATGTCGACTATAGATTTGGGCTGTTAAGCATCGCACATTCTCCCTCTTTCTTTTTTCCATGCCCTCTGATTTGACACCGTATAATCATACTAACACTACAGTTCAATGGACCCTTGCTGGAAGCCCTTTCCCTTGAGTTAACCGAACTTTCTGACTCGGTTGATCAAATCGACTCAATTTCGCTCCTCGCAGCGAACAAGCCGGGTGTGAAGCTGCAAGTCAGAAAGCCCACCGTTTTGCACCCAATTACCAAGATTGAAAGTCATATCACAGCACAGACCGGACTTGCCCCTGATGGATCCAAGCTGCCTCCTCAGGAAGAAAAGAAGTCTTTCATTCAAAAGTACTGGATGTATCTTCTGCCTGCTGTGTTCTTGCTTATGTTTACCACTGATAAATGAACGAAGTCTGAGCAACGGTACAAATAAAGGCGAATGAGATCAATTTTTTTACGAATATCTCGACGAGGCGTTCTATGCAGTACAGAGAGGTATATTTTGGACCTCTACGACTACTCAACCTGCCATGGTGAGTCCCAGCTCACTCCTTATAGTCATACGTAGCTGGTGTATATAGGTGGTGTACGGATTAAATATTAGCTGGAAAAGTTCGTAAAACATAACTTGTCCTTGTTACGACACAAAGCTATACCTACTCTTGTTTGGTACTTAAGATGAAACCACGCTTTATTTGCACACTCCTGCTGACCATATTTTGCCATAAATGTGCAGCAGTAGGAATTTCAAGTGTCGAAGCGGCCGCTTGCGTGTATGCTGTCGCAAATCTTACCCATCAATCCGTAAAGTGTGACGACTTTGTGTTCATGAGCTCAACTTTGCTATGCATCGACAGATATGTCGAACATAAACACAGGATTAGTGCCGCCTACAAATACGTGGAGGATATATGCTCCTACCAATTACGGACAAAGTATAGTAGCGAAGAAATTGAAAGAAGGCTCGATAGTGCCACTGACTACATGTACATGTATTATCTCTATGGCGGTTCAAACGAT
Organism: Wenyingozyma naganishii; assembly: GCA_003706235.2. Lineage (NCBI taxonomy): Eukaryota > Fungi > Ascomycota > Pichiomycetes > Pichiales > Pichiaceae > Wenyingozyma > Wenyingozyma naganishii. The sequence continues at coordinate 35,756 of PPKS02000020.1, read as the reverse complement.
ACCATGCCTCTGCAGGTGAATAGCATTCTATACAGCGCTTCCTTCAACAGCGTCCACAATTTACTGAACGAGAGACAGAAAAGTTCACTATTTGGGTAAGTTGCTGGTTCATCTGTCTCCGTCAATCACATACTAACATATCAACATTTAGGATTGGCCTGCTACTTTACTGGCTCTTTATATTTGCTTGTGTCGTGCTGATAAATTTGTGCTGCTGGAGCATGCCTAACTTTATAATAAGTGTCAGACGATCGGCCACTATGAGACGTGTAAGAATTGCGTTTTTGAAGGCTTCCGCAATAACGCCTGATAAATCAAAGAATTTTATGACAAGGACATTATTGACTCTCTTCGCACGCTGCTTTCCAGTTCACGTTTCTTTCCTGATAGTGGCAATATATTTTGCTCTTGTGGTCACTTTTTGTTGCGTGGACTACCACTTTGTAGAGCCAAACATTGTATTTAGATGCACCAGGGGCAGCTTATATGTTGCAATCGCAGATAGAGTAGGAATTATTGGAATGACGCAGCTTCCTTTGATTTACCTATTTGCGAGCCGTAACAATGTACTACTCATGTTTTCAGGGATGTCCTATAGATCGTTTAATATTCTTCACAGATGGATATCCGTTATAGTCTGGATATTGCTTTGCCTGCACGCAATCTTCTATCTCTTGTTTGCGACAGTCAAGGGTGACTATGTTGCAAGGTGGGGGTTAGTCAAATGGCGTTGGGCAAATGCAGCTATTATTTGCATGTCCACAATCCTTATTACTACGGTGAGCAAGCGAACCGTATATGAACTTTTTAAAATGATGCACAAGGGTCTGGTCGTGTTCTTTACCATAGGAGTTTGGTATCACTGCAAAACTCTGGGTTGGATGGAATATTTGTACGCGTGCATAGCACTTTGGGCTGTCGATTATCTTATTAGAGTGTTGAAAATAATATTCAGTGGTGGTGTTCTGAATGCAAAAGCAAAAGTCATTTGCTACACGAATGGAAAAGACGGGAAAGACAAGGCACACACTATCAAACTTCAAGTAAGTCACTCAGGATTTTGGCGATCGTATCCTGGCGCTTACGTATGGATATATTTCTTGCGCAAAAATATGTTTTGGCAAGCTCATCCGTTTACTTTGATCGCCCCAGTGGATTATAATGACTACAACCAACTGTTATTCAATATACGAGTTAAAAATGGTTTGACAAAAAAGTTGGGTGAGCTGGTCGTTAGCCAGCCTGCTGGTGAAGCGGAAGTGCATGTTTTGATTGAAGGGCCATATGGGTACGCTTTACCCTATCGCTCATACACTAATGCCATTTTTGTTGGTGGGGGTGTCGGAATGACAGTCCTGTACACTATAGCTATAGACATGGCACACATGTATAGGACTAGGGCACATGCTGAGAAGAAAAAGTCCATTGATCTCTTCTGGATGTGCCCAGATGTAGAATCGGTTATTGGATTTGCCGATGAGATTCAGACATTATCAAAATGTAACGGTCTAATATCAGTTGATATCTATATAACAAGACCGTCTCCCTCCAGCCTTTTGGCCAGTGAGCTAGAAGACGATCTAGAGTTACAACCAGTTAGTAAACCGAGACATCTGACCAAAAACGTCTCTGAGAGCGAACTGGACGTATTTTTGGACAGTGCAGTTATTCCTTCGCTACCAAAGCACATGATTAACGAAGAAAGTGGATTTATAACGAAGCTACGAAAAGGCGAAATTGCAAATGTTCTTCTTCATACCGACTGCAGGCCTTGTGTGGAAAATTTGGTTGTAGAGAGAATTAAAGAATTGGACAACGACATTGCAGTAGTAGCTTGTGGCCCCAAAGAAATGAATCGTGAAACGAGGGCAGCGGCCATTAAAATGTTGCACGGAACAACTGACCGAGATGTTAATTACTTTGAGGAGGATTTATTGTGGTAGAAACATATTGCTGAATGATCGCCTGGATATAGCTATCATAGAACCTAAACTCTTTATTGGGTAGCACAAGCGCATGGCATTTGACCCAGGCGCATCAATGGTCATGAAATCAAAACTTTACAGAAGTGCATTTTGCCGGTCCCGAATAGCCGAGTGTCAGCGCCCTAGCATTTGGATCATGCGCGATATAAAGTGATGTCCCCCACACCTATATTTTTCAGCCAGAGATCTTGGCTCATGCATGTGATAGGAAGGAGAGAAAGGAAGCTTTGTCACTACCTACTACTTGGTTCAGTAACGTCGTGCTTGTCAGTAAGATGATGCAAGTTCAATTGCTGATAGGGAGATGTGGGACCTCTGCTATAAAGAGTTTAAGCCCATATTCCAAGTTCCAAAGGCTAGCGAGCTCTGCCTCGGCCCTGCCTAAACGTGATGTACCCGACAGTTATACGTTACTCAAGGCAACACAAGTGTGGTTCCAAGGGCTAGCAAGCTTTCAATGTCAGAAGAGTCAAGATGAACTCATGAAATTTGCGGTTCCTTATTATCAGAGGGAGGAAGATGGCTTAATAGCTCAAAATATCAGGACCCCGTTGCGAGGTGAGTTCGCTAACCAGCACATCAACGAAGTGAGAATAGAAAACAAAAATGAAGCAGACAACGCAGGCGAAGCTACGGACGCCGCTAAAGATGATAAGAAACACCTTGTCATGCTTCACGGCTATGCCGCCTCGCTGTGCTGGTTTTACAAGAACTTTGACGGTCTCATCAAATCCAACCCTAACACAGCAATACATGCTCTTGACATGTTAGGATTTGGACTTTCTTCAAAGCCAAAAATGAAGTATTTGCACAACAACAACACTCCCTTGCATATTCAGTTTGACGAATCTTCGCTAAAACCTTACAAGCACATTCATAGATCTCTCAGCCTCCCCGATCACTTCAGTATCAATATTGAGAATTTGGCCAAATATGTTGAAGGGCAAAAAGAAATTGTTGAGCAGGTAGAAGGCTGGTATGTAAACTCATTAGAGCAGTGGAGAGAAGCTAACGGGATTGATAAATTTGATTTGTTAGGCCATTCGTATGGTGGATATATGTCGCTTGCATACGCTTTAAAATATCCTGAGCGTGTGAACAAGTTGGTGCTCGTGAGCCCTGGAGGCGTTGAAAGAACACCTTTCGCTATAAGCAATCCGAAAACAGCACAAATCGTTGATGATTACAAAAAGACACCTTCTGATCTCCGAAAATCTGACAGTTTGACGTTTAAAACTTCATATTGGCCTGGTGATTATGGCTTCCTGGGTCGGTATCCGTCCATAAAAAGGAACTTCAAATGGTTTTGGTACAATAATGTGTCTTTCCTCAGTATCCTAAGGTTATCTGCTGCATTAGGTCCATATCTGTTGTCACGATACACCTTTAAAAAACTGGCTCGCAAGGGAGTTATAGATAGTTATAAAGAGATTGACTTGCTCACTTCTTATATCTATAATACTTTTACTAAGGCATCTTTCAGTGAGACTTCCATCATGCGCATCTATACGTCGTCAGTGGTTGCCAAATTCCCTATGCTCGATCGCATCAAAGACTTGCGTTGCAAAACTTTTTGGATTTATGGGGAATATGACTGGATGTACAGCGACTGTGGGAGGGCAGCGGTTCAAGAGTTGAATGCTCGTCCTGGAAAAGATAAAAGCTCAGAGTTTGATATTGTATCTAAAGCCGGGCACAACCTGTATTTGGACAATGTCACTGAGTTCAACGATAAAGTGAAGGCATTTTTAGGCTGGAAATAATAATAGAGACCGGCGAGAGGCCAATTGAATTGGTCATCACTTCGATCATGTTATGTTGTTTTACTATAGTGTCCGGAACGCCGGGGAACATACGCCCTAATTGCATACATCATTTGCTAGTATGATTATTTTTGATAAAGTTATATACTATTCCGTTATTTTTAATATATTATTCCATGGTTTTAATTGTTCGTTCCTTAATTTTTGTGTCAGTGCATGAAATCCTCACCCATCTTGAGGTCTTGAGCCTTGTAATCATCAGTCCAAATAAACGTTTTTATGGCATTTTTACTTAATAATTAACATATTTTTCAGTCCAACCTACCTCTACTCTAAGGGTCCACGGTAAAGATGGAAAGGAGAGGCCTGGTTCGTAGAGAACACCAAAGTTTCGGCAATAACGGTAGTTGGTCTTCTAGATACGGCAAAGAGGATCAACTCCGCAATATCATCAGCCACCAATGGATCAGTGTTAGCGTACACTGATTTAGCCTTCTCGACATCACCCTTGAATCTTACCTGGGAAAACTCAGTCTCCACGTTACCAGGATCAATCTCAATAATTCTGATTTTGGTGTCAATGGTTTCTTTTCTCAGTACGTGAGTGAAGGATCTCAAAGCGGCCTTCGTGGCGCAATAAATACCTCCTCCTGGATATGGCTCTCTTCCAGCGATAGATCCCAGCTGTACAATATCACCTGTGTTTCTCTTCTTCATCTGAGAGACAATGAGTTGGGTAATGGTGATCATCCCCAAAACATTTGTGTCAAACATGCCAACAACGTCAGATGGCAGAATTGAACCAATGGGGTCAAGTCCCAGGGCCTTTCCAGCGTTGTTGATGAGCACGTCAACGTTCCGGAACTCCTCTGGAAGGCTGTCCAAGTAGGGCTCAATGGTGTCGACTTTAGAGACATCTAGAAGGCCAACGTGGACCTTCATCTGAGGGTACTTAGATACCAGTTCCTCTTTCAAGGACGTCAGTTTGTCTAATCTACGTGCGTTCAACACGAGTTTGATATCACCCTGTGCAGCCTCGGCAAGGTACTTCGCGGTAGCTTGTCCAATACCAGCAGAGGCACCTGTAATAAGCACTACTTTTCCAGCTAAACGTTGAGCAATGGCACCAAACATAACGGTTGAGACTTGATAAAATATGTGGGAGTGGAAAACAAAGAAGAAAATAACAGAATGGAAGAAGAATGCTCCTGCTTAAGTAGTCGATCAGTAGTTATCCCATATCACTTTGTTTCCAACTTGCAGGAGCTTATCGCGTATGTTTTGTACACGACCGGAAAGCCAGGCCCGCAGTAGCCGCAGCGGAGCGAACCTCCGCTGGCGGCTGAGATAGGAAAAGGACATAAATGTTTTTGCATCGATCGACGTAAATTGAAGAGAGCTTCACCTACGGCGACCGACGCAGGCCGATCGACGTAACCTCTAGCCCGCGCGCGACTGCTAGCGCAAGACGCCTTCACTTTTTTTTCGCACTCGAACATTTTGTACTTTGTGACTTTCTTGCCTTCAAGACAAGTCTTTATTTCACTAGATAGCCGGGTATTTCAGCTCACGCTAGCCCTTTTTACACCGTGTTTGCACTATCGTGCTAGAATTTTTAGGAGTTACACTTTTGGCAAACTTGGGAGTGATAGCGACAGAATTGCGCAAATCCACTCTTTCTTATCGATCCCAAATCCCATAGTGGAAATTATACTAAAAAGTTGACACTCCTGCTTGAAAAACTGCGTTTTATCCACCAACAAAAATCTTTACATGACAGACAATACTGGAAAAAACAAGAGCAAGCCTGCATTGTCCAGTGTTTTGCAACACACTCCACGGGAGGGTTCTCCTCTTGTCAACACTGTTTCTGCTGTCGATCTGCGAGCTCAAGGTGCTGCTAATGAGCAGCAAGACTCCAACGACTCCAAACTCCAGGATTCTTACAACTCTACTGAGAATTTGAACTCAATGAGCCAGGAAAGAGGACGTCAAGGCACTCTCTCAGATGCTGACTATGCCATTCTCAAACAATATTACTTGGACTACCCTCAGGATGACACTGAAGCATGGAAGCTTTTAACAGATCCCAGCTCATCTTATTACGCTACAGATACTGGAAAAGACTTTAACGTCGAAGATTATCTACCTTACAAGACTGAATCTCTCAGAGACAAAGCAGAGTATCTCTGCCGCATCATTCAGCACATATACATAGCGATCAAGAGCTTGGATCTCAAAGGTAACATTAACATCTCATCGGTTGACTTACTCAAAGCTAAGAGGAAGTTAGCCGCTCAATTGGGTGAGGGTGAAGGCTATGACGAGCAATACTTTGCTCAGTTTCAGCTTTCGCAGTTCGCCCAAGCTGATGATCAAACTGATCAAATCGAGCAGAATCTGAGCGACTCTGGTAGCGTGAATGAAGATGATGAGTATGAGGAGGAAGATCAGCCCGAAGCAGACGCATATGATGCCGATGATGACGGCTTTGAAGAGGGCTATGACGATGATGAGCCTGAGGATATAATTGACGACTCAAACGAGGTGGCCAAGACACCCATAGCTGTGGTTGACGATAAGTCAGCTGCCATTATCAACCTCCGCAATTGGACGAAAGAGCTTGACAATTTGTTGAAGACAAGCTTCCCCATTCCTTTGAACTTGGTAGTTCAATTGCTGCAAGTATACTACGCTGTTATCGTGTCCAGGGGTCAAACAATTGACATACATTTCTACACTGGTACATTTAAGCTGTTGATGAAAGAAGAGAGACTATTGATGAAAAAACAGGGATTTACGCTTGATTGGCATGTCATTTATGATGAAGTCACTGCAAATGTTGGCAATCCAGCGGGTATGACGGAAGTAAACAATAACAGTCGAGTCAGCAGAATATTGACTTTTTCTCAGTATTGTTCTTCCTTTTTCAAGAAGGAAGACATGTCCGAAATCTTTGAACGCATCATGTATAACTACACGCCTCAAAATGTTGAGATCACGTTTATGCTATTTTCTTATTTTCTTCCCTTTAACTTTGAAAGACCAGAAGTCAGAGGAGGTGAAGTTCACTACAAGAAAACGGATATACGTTATTACCTCCCTGTGTTCTTCTCGATGTTGATAAACCATCGCGCAAACAAGGAAATCAACTGCCTCATTTCAACCATAGCACGCATAGCAAAGCACTCTCTTGTGGAGATGGCGGAGGACAACAGCAAGACTGTGATAGGCAAGTATGGAATATTCACAAACGATCAGTTCAAACCTATCATCACACAGTTAGTACTCTGCTCAAAGACGGGCATGAACTATGATAAAAACAAAGCCTACGTCACGTCTTGCCTTGAGATTCTGCTTTATTCCCTGAACTCTGAACACGCTTTTGAGAGTGAAGGTATACTTGATCTGTTTCAAACCTACCTTAACACAATTAGGACATTAGTACATCCTTCAAACGACGGAGGATGGTCTGGAATATTAGCCAACGCAGTTAAATCGTTTGTCACGAAGTTTCATGGAAGACTCTTGAAGGAGAACAAGGACAAATCTCTCACTCACAAGTACGCGATTGACTTGTCTGGCTTACCAGAAAATGTTAAGCTGTCTAACAAGGTCGTGAATGCTATTATCGACATGTTGTTGCCCATAATTCACTTGGGAGTGCAATCTAAAAATGACAGACACAGTAAAAAATACGTCGAAGCAATGGAATTGCTGGCTTTTATTGATTCTAAAAAAATCCTGGATTTTGTGCTGCTGGATATCTACTCTTCTTTTGAAACAGTACATTCTACGCACAGAATCAATGTTGTGCTAAGAGAGCTTACTGCATTAGTGAGGTATATGTCTGTGAGCCCAGTGCACAGAGTGCACATCACAAGGCTGCTCGCCATGCTTATTCCTGGAATAGACTCCAATGACGACGAAAAAACTATTCAGACTATTGAGTTTATTCAAAATACAGCTTCTGTTGTACCCTTTTTTGACTTGAGCGACGATTCATCTAACGATGGAGGTCTCCTAGCCATTTACTTTACGAACCAACACCTTGCTTATCTTGAAGCTAAGTTTTATCAGTCGTCTCCCTCCAACGAAAGCATCTCTGCCTATGGCAAAGACGTTCCGGAAGAATTCCCCTATGATGAAGAAGTCGAAATTCAAGCTTTGAAATCAGCCACTTCTTCTTTCAAAGACTTCATCAAAAACTTTTGTGACGCCTCTTTCAAATGTCTTCAGGACACTCCTGAGATTCAAAATGAGGCGGAGGTTGAAGAGAGCGCTGCTTTTGTTATACCTGAAGCTTTTGATGCACTCATTGAGTCAATGAGCACCGAGCTTTTTGGTGTAATGGAATCCAGTTTTTTCGAGTTTGTCACGAACAACGTGGAAGTGCCTGTCAACTATTTTTTCTTAAAGATAACAAAGAGCATTGTGAGAAGGTCTCCCAATACCTTGACCGCTAAATATGTCGATGCATTTCTAGGGGAGGTGAAAGAGGAATTGTCTCATGGTGCTGGCCAGTCCCGCGCTGGTTCTCAGGTTTTGACGAAGGATGCCCGCTTGATGTGGTACGTTACGCTTCTCACCGGAACAGCTTTGGGTGCTCATGAGCATATCGTGCCCTATATGGACGATATACAAGAACTTTTGCTCAATAATATGACCGTCATTAAGGGAGAGATGTGTTTCATCATTGGAACTACCTTCATTTCGTCCATTCTAAGTGGGCTAGTGGACTATAGCTTGAAGGAGAAACGCCTTATATCAGAGGCACATATTAGCAACAACAATGGCCAAGTGGACGTTAACTTTTGGGGTGGTTTCCAATTCGATAAGTACCGTTTTTCGCGTGATACGCTTGAGTTCGATTGGTTCAAGCCCACTTCCAAAATGGTTACTGCGGCTGTCAATTTTTACAGCGTTATGTCTGAGGCAGCCATGGCCCAGATTAACAGTTTGATTGAGTCTGAGATCAAAAAGCATTCAGAACTGTCACTTGAAGTTACAGACAGACTGACCTTCGCTATTGCCGTGCTGGAGGGTTGTTCTTCAAGTTTGGCAGTGCTCTTCGATCCTAATTATAAGCCGGAAAAGCTGTCGAAATCGCTGAAGAATGCTTCGATTGCAAGCATCGCGTTGACACGTTCGTCTTCGTCCGTTACTGTAGATTCAGAGGGAGATGAGGAGATGGAAGTAGATATAAAGTACGAGGGCGTTAACGATGAGGCAGAGGAATTAGATCATGCCAGTGAAGGGGAGCCCCAAAATCCAGCTAATGTTGATCTTGCGGAAGATTCAGACGGCATGTCTTTAGCTGAAGAGTCCGTCGATTTAGAGGAAGGATTACCTGCAGCGATGGAAGACATTGAGACCGGCCCTGATAGCATGCAGTCAGAGATGCCTACTGAGTCTGCAACTCCTACCTTTGACGACAACGGGCCAATAAACTCTCTGGTCACCAATCGATCTAAATCATTGTACTCATTTGGTTATTTCTTCGAAAGAAACGAGACCCTAAACTATTTGAATCCTATCTATTTGAAGTTGCATCAAACAAGAGAGCGTGTAGGAATGTGTCTTCATCATCTTATCACTGCTCTTCTCAAGTTAGATGGCGGATTAGAACTTGTGACCGACGTTCTGTCTGGTATTGAGGTATGGCTAAAGACGTTTGGCTCTTACTTGTACAATGCTCCGGGCTATGAAGAGAATGTGAATGTGTCTATTATCCACGATCTGCCATACGTGAATAAACCTTACACAAGATACGTCTTTGGAGCACGACTGGCGCTTGTACACTTCCGTAAGTGCCAAATGGCTCGCTCTACAAGGTTGCCGGGTCTCATAGACAAGTTGTTGATTAAGGACTTGATAGCAGTATGCTCTTCCAGCTATGATACTGCCTTCAACGTTGCTTCTACTGTGTTAACTTCGTCTTTGAAGCGTATTTTGAACTGCACATATTTGATTTTCGGTATTTTCAAAGAATGGGACCTTGCATTGACACAAGGGGATGACGAGAGGTTGAAGAACATTCTCTCGTTCTTCCAAAACCGCAACATTAGGGGCCTGGCAGAGGCTAACGAACGTACTCTACTCAAGTATGAGAAGCTTCTTGCTCGCTCAACTGAGATAGACAGGCTGGGAATCAACACCAAAGCTTTGAAACTTTACTCTGCCATCAACAAGTATATCAGAATCCCTAAAGTCACCTGCTTGCTTAACTCAGACCTGGTTGACGTTATTAAACCCGCCAATAGTAGGAACACTGAGCTTGAAATTGAAGCGGTCAAATTGGCAAAAGAGGTAAAGAAGAAAGCCAAATTTGAGCTTATCAACAACTTGGTTCACCAGTTGATCTCACGTATCTCTTCGGGGGGTCAGCATTGGAGTTTGCTGCAAAGATCTCTCGGTCTTTTGGCCCATACTCAGACAAACTACGAAATGGACTTGAACCCCGAGGCCCTAAGAATATTGGGAGAAAATATGTTTGGAGTGCATCCTTCTATCTCCAATAGGTCAGCGGTATGGATATCTTCTTTGTTGATCATCGTGAAAACCAAAGGCATTTACGATTATAATTTAGATCTGATATACGAACTGTCTGATGATCCAGAAGTGGCGCCTTTATTGGAATATGGAAAACAATTCGAAAATCTAGATAACGTTTATCAGGAGATGAAAAACTTCAAAGATCCCAAATTTTTCATTGACAGCAACAACATGATTTCTGGGTCCATCAAGAATCCATATAAAAAAGTAGTCAAGGGTGACTACAAAGAGACTCCTCATTACAATGAATCGGACAACAATGCTTTGAAGGAATTTGGAAAAATCATCAATAAGGATGTGATCTCTGGGCTTATTAGACTTCACATTGATGCTTCAGAGACTAATCCTGGCTTTTCCACTGCCTTTGTTTACCTGATAAATACTTTGGCTGACCTGTCCATCACAGGTTACACCCCCAACTTCAATTGTGACGAGTTTTTTGACGTCATGGAAGACCTTTTCCAGCTAGATGTCAGCCAAACTTACTACACTGCTGTTGAAATTTTTTGTGCAATATTGTCAGCTGCTAGGTATGATGAGAAGTCTCTCAAACGGTTTGACTCCAAAGTAGCCAGCTTCATGAACAAATACCTTAGTAACGAGGTGTCTCAGTCTCTGGTAGAAAGTTGGAATGTGTTCTGCTACTGGTTGCCCTCGCATTTAGATCCTCGGAGGTACCCTGAAGTAACTAATAGTATCACCAACTTTGATATTCAGGTCAACGACAAGATTTCTCCTTTCACTCTAGCGTATCGCTTGGGATTTTTGAAGGTCTTCATGTCTGTTGTCACGGACAGGTTTCACAATTTTGAAGGTCTAATTCAAAAACTGTTTGCAAGCTTGGCTCATCCTTACCAGATAGTCACGGAAAGAATTTCCTCTTGTTTGTTCAACTGCATGATCTTTACGGACATTATCAAGTTTGACTCATTTGACTCGTACATGGATGCGATACACGAGAACCCAGCTGGTATGGGGTTTCCGCACTTTCGCATTCAGCCAACATTTGCTGCTCAATTTGAGAAGTATCTCCAAGGTATAAAAGCTCTAAAGCCTAATAATATCAAAGAGATGCCTGCTCAAGAGATTGCCAAAACCGAATATATCTATGCTATCAGAGGACTTGAGAACCTGGTATTTGCTTTGTTGCAATCTTCGAAGGGATCCCTCCTGATTCCGTACTTGGAGAGGTATATCATTCCTCTGTTTCTTGAACTTGAGTCATTAAAAGATGTTTGTCAGTTAGTGGGATTAAACCCCACGGCATTCTTCTACTACATATCTTCAATTAGGTATTCGGAGAGCCAGACGCAGGAACTCATTTCATTGATGTTGAACAATTACGGTGCAAAGGATCTTACTTTGGGTCAGAACACAGTGATACTGAACTCGATGCATGCCTACTATAGTCTCCGCTATATCTCGTTCACCCCAGCACAGCGGTATTCGCTAGTTAAGCACATCATCAGCTTCATTTACAATCCTCATTTACAGATTCGTGAGCTGGCTTCAAAGAATCTGGCTACCATTATTCATGGGTACATGAGCTCGGAGGCTGATGACCTCATCAAAACGCTGATTCATGATTTCATGAAGACCTTCAACAAAACCCAGAGGCGCAAATTGAAAACTGAAAGTAAAAAGCTCGATAGTAGCGATGTTAGCAAATTACACGGCGCGGCCTTAGGACTATGTGCCATACTAGAAGCTTTCCCATACTCCACTCCCCCTCCTCCATTTTTACCTGAATTGCTTTCTTTCATTGCAACCAAATGTTCTAATGCGGAAGGTGCGGTGGGCAAAACGGCCAAAGACAGTCTCAGCAAGTTTAAAAAGATCAGGCAGGACACTTGGCACATTGACTCGAAGTTCTTTACTGAAGATCAGATGAAGAATTTGGAGGGTGTGATGTGGAAGTCGTACTTTGTGTGAACTACTAGCATAGATGTGAATAGCTGAATAGCATATCAAGATGTAAATAAGTAAGATAGATACGATTGTAACATAACATAGGTGTGTATTGGTCATGTGCATGCTCTGTACTAGAGATATATGTGCTCTAGTTAACATCTTAAATACAATATTCCCTCTTAAAGTCTGTCTGTTACGGACTACGGTTAAAGTGTTCTTGTTGTCGTCACATTAGCCAATTTCATCACGCTATATAAATATACATCCGTTGTGCCGCTTTAGAAACTCAGCTGCTCAAGTTCCTTGGTGGCACGAGCAGCACCATCGACGGGAATACCGCCCTCAATGGAAAGTTTTGCCCTAGTCAGATTCAACCCGTCAAGTAAAATGCACGCCTTGCAGATCCTGTTCAAAGAAAGATAGCCACATTTCTCGCATTTGTGCCCATCCTCATGCGTTCGTGGTGCTTTCTTTAAAGCAACTGCTCCATTAGAAAGAATTTCCTGCTCGTTAATGGATGCGCCACTTTCATTCTCGCCTTGTTTCCGTGGAGTGTCGGGAGTTGGAGCGGAAGTCTTCACCGGCCTGCGTTTAGGCCCATTGACTCTCTTCTTACGCTCCGCCAGCTTGAACTGCTCGCCGGAATAAATAATGTCCAGTATGCATGAGGGTCGCACGGCCTCGAGGTTCTTCATTAACACTCTGGCAGTACCCCTAAAGGCCTCGGGGGCGTAGCTGCACTCTGTAGAAAAATAGTCCAGTTTTTTATAATGGGCATATAGCACGATCTCCTTTTGGTAGGAGTACTTAAACGGTTTAGACCGCTTGATTGGCGAGCCTGAAGACTGAGTGGTGATATTTACTGAATTCTCCAGTCTTGCTGTGTCACCACGCAGCAGATTCATCAACACTGTCTCCGCCATATCGTCGGCATTGTGGCCCGTAATGACGTGGTTTATGCCTAACTTAGTTGCTCCCCTATCTAGGGCCTGGCGCCGTAACACACCACAATAGGTACAACTCGAACGAATGCCTGCCGCAGCCACAATTTCGTCCATGGACCAGTTATATAGCTCCTTGTATGACACAATTTCTAGGGGCATCTGGTACTGTTTTTGATTCCTTTTCACGGTAGCTAGCGAGTCGTCTCTATAACCTATAATGCCTTCATCTATACTGAGAAGCACCAGCTCTAGCCCATAATCGTACCGCTCGTTCAGCGTTTTCATAACAGACGCAAGCACTGTGGAGTCCTTACCTCCAGAGGCACCTATGGCCACTTTCTCGCCTCTGTGGAACAGGTTCTCCTTCATGATAGTCAGGTGGATCTCTGTCTCAAAGACGTGGAAAAAGCACTCTTTACATAGTTTTTGTAGGTTTTTGGGTCTCTTCATCACGGCCTTGCGAGCATGGCAAAGCTCACACAGAGAACTGAGCTTCACTGTTTTCTTGACTGCTTCTACCATGTGGCTAAGGGAGTGACAGGATCAAGAGTAAGGGCAGTGAACAGTAACCTAAGTAGGGTTATTGAAATAAATAAAAAATATGTGAGGCTCGAATGAAAAAAATTAAGACTACTGCAAGATAATTTGAATGCATAGATTAAAGACTTTCAAGTTCAACTACTTGTTTAGTGTTGTGTACTGCAGACCTCGTGGTATAGAGTGGCAATTGTAGTTGTCATAATTGAAAGGTCCGCGGATATGAGTTAGCGTGTTCATGACAATAGCTCGTGAAAAATAGTGAGAACAGACAATCGTAGCTATCAATACACTCACTCACTTCATTCCCTAAAGCATAGACCAGCGCACTCCCCCTGATCTACACTCGTAACAACTCTCTCGCGCACTAAAATACCTACCCTCTTCTTACCTCATAGCCCCTGGTGATGGCGCGACGATGGCTCATCCCCGCGTTAATGCACCGCGAAAAGTGAACCACACCAACGTCAAAAATCACGGCCACGGCTGCTGTCCTCGTTCACGCGCGCGACCGCGCAAAGCAGTTACCCTCCCACGCAAAAAAATTTTACCAAATTTCAACACTTAGTACTTCAGCATAGATTGTCTCTCAAACTTAACCCTTGTAACATTCCCCCTCAACCCCTAATTTAACGAGGCATCCCCCCATCAATATGTCCCGTTTCTTTGCGTCTGCGCCCGCTCTATCAGAATCGGACGAGTCTGGCTCGGAAGACGACGTTCTTCGCTCTTCCTCTGAGGACGAACTGCTTGAAAGTGGCAGTGACAGTGGATCTGACAAGGACGACTCTGACAGCGATTCTGAAGACTCAGATGCTGAGTCAGACGACTCTGCCGTTGGCAGGAGCAAATCCAAAGCAAAGAGCAAGTCCCTCGACTCTGATTCTGGCTCCGACGTTTCCTCAGAAGAGTGGGACAACGACTCAGACGAGTTAGACTCGTCTGATGACGAAGGATCACGCAGAGGACCATCCTATTTCTTGAAGAAGGACTTCCTGAAAGGTTCTAACGCCGGTGCTGGTTCCGATTCTGATTACGATTCCGACTCTGACGACGAGAAGAAGGTGGTGAAGTCTGCAATGGAAAAATACCTCGACGAGATCACCTCGCTATTTGACCAGATAGAGAACTACTCCATGGTCCAGGACTGGGTGAAAATCGCCAGTGAATTAGACAAGCTGACCCGTTTATCTCAACGCCACACTCAGCACCACATTCCTATTCCCCGTTTGTACATCAAGGCTCTGGCTATCCTGGAGGACACTATCTCTGAGGCGAGTGGACCCGATGCGAAGGCCAAAACTAAACTGAACGCCATTGAATCAAAATCATTTAATATCGTCAGACAGCGTGTTAAGAAGGCTGCAAAAGAGTACTCCAGCCAACTGGAGCTGTATCGTGCTGACCCCGAGGCATATGAACAAGGTGGCAATGTGTCCATTGGTGGAACTCCGCAACCTGCCTCTGCTGCCGCTGCCGCTTCTACTGCTGGCGCTACTGATGGGGCTTTCGAGGTCTTGGATACTTTCACACTTATCCGCTCCATCTTGGAAACCCGCGGTAAAAAGAACATCGACCAGAACGCTCAGATCGAGCAGCTAGAGACCCTTGTATCATCTCCATCTTCTGTATCCTCACCATTTGAGGCCATTTCCCTTTACCTTTTGCTTATTTCTGTCCGCTTTGACCTTCACGCAAAGGCTGCCTACCTTCCCTTGGCAGCATGGAAGAGCTGCGTACGTGATGTTAATGCTCTGTTAGAGGTCCTAGAGAAAAATCCATCATACATTGTCAGTGAGACCGCTGCCCCTGTTGAATCAATTGATATTGAGCCCGAAGCTGACAAGGATGGTAAACGTTACATGATTGGTTCAATTGCCTCTTTTGTCGAGCGTCTGGCGGATGAACTCGCTGCCCACTTACAGTCAATTGATCCTCACTCTACTGAGTACATTGATCGACTTGCTGATGAGACCTCTGTCTACACTTTGCTGGTGAAGTGCCAGCTGTACTACGAGCGTATTGTCCCCGAGCAGCTGTACACTGCCACTGAAGGTGACCAGCTTGCAAGAGTTGTGCTAAAGAGACTCGACCATATCTACTTCAAGCCTAGCAGACTGATTGTGTTTACTGAGAAAAGAGCCTGGTCTTCTTTTGACGCTAAACTTGACTCTAAGCTATATCCAAAGGTGAACGATTCTTCTTCGGTCATCGCGTACTCGAATGGTCTGATGGATGCCCTTTGTTCCCTCCTTTACAAGCAAGATAACTCTGTCTACAGAAAGCGCGCCGTGCTTTACCACATCTACTACTATGCCTTCAACGACCAGTACTACAAAGCCCGTGACATGCTACTGCAATCACATCTGCAATCGACAATTCACACATCGGACCAGCGTCTGCAGGTCTTGTTCAACAGAGCACTTGTGCAGCTGGGGCTTTCGGCTTTCCGTGCAGGTCTCATCGCAGATGCCCAACAGTCTCTGCAGGAGATTGCCGTATCTATGAAGCAAAAAGAATTGTTGGGACAGGGATCCTCACAAAGATTTCAGCAGGGACAGCAGTCACAGATCGATAGACAGCGCCTGCTGCCTTTCCACATGCACATAAACCTCGAATTGCTTGAGTGTTGTTATTACACATCTTCACTCTTAATAGAGACTCCGCAGATTGCACAGTACTCAGACTCTAAAAAGCGTTTCCAATCAACTGCAAAGTCTTTCAGACGTACTTTGGAGTACCATGAAAGGCAGTACTTTGATGGCCCCCCTGAGAACACCCGTGACTACATAATGAGCGCTGCTAGGCATTTACTGAAGGCTGATTGGCAAAAGGCCAGTGAGCTTCTTAACTCAATCAAGATCTGGGATCTGCTCAACAATTCTACTGAGATCAAGCAGATGCTGAGGTCCAAACTGCAAATTGAGGCTCTGAGAACTTATATTTTCACCAATAAGAGCTATTACGGCAGGTTGTCTATTCCCAACTTGAAGAGCATCTTTGAATTAGAGGAGCACCACATCAGATCGATTGTGTCAAAGATGATTTACCACGATGACATTGTAGCGGGCATCGACTCTACTACTAACTCGATTGTGTTCACTCCTCATGTCGAGCTGAGCAAGACACAGGAGCTGGCTCTCTCTTTGGCTGACAAGGTGTCCTCCATGGCTGAGAGAAATGAGAGAATCGCCGCTGGTGGTCACCAGAATAATGTCTATGAGAATAGTGGAAATAGTTCTGGCAACAAAGGTGGGTCGAACTTTGGTGGCTTTAAAGACAACAGGAAGAGAGTGCAGGTTTAGTACTACAAGCAGAGCGAGTAGTGACGATGTAACCTTTATATAAATGAACTACAAGCTGGGCAAGTAGCAATGATATGAATAACTCAAGTACAGGCATAGTTTAATTACAAGCAAAAGAAGAATATTGGTATGAATGTTAGCACAAAGCTATGAGACAGTCCTTTGTCGTGCTAACGTTAGGGAAGGCTATCCACTTACTTATTGTTACTATTAGTGTGCGCGTCTCAGTGTCCGAGTTGAGCTTGTTCGTATAGCCATAAACTTTTGGAAAATTTAATTTCGAATGTGGCGATACCAACATTGAGCTTTTGTCAAGCTTATGTGAACGCTCCAGTTCCTCATTGACATCGCATTCGCAGCGGCGTTTCTGTAATGCCAACGACTACATCGCTGTGCTCTATGTCTTTCCTCGTACAATCAGTAAGTCGCACAACGTCGATCGACGCATCGTCTACTGCATGATGCGCCGCCGATCGACCCTTATGCAGGTACCTATACTATTCGATTATCCAGGCCTAACCCCATACTTTTCATACCTAACTACCCATATGAACACCCAACTCAGTCCGCTAAGCCAACATATATATGCAGTTTTATGATCTGTGACACTTACTCCCAGCACAATATACTAAATGAAGCTGTTTGCAAAGACACCAAGGCGCAACAGCGCGAGTGACACCAGCATATCCTCCCAGGCTAAGAACGATTTACCGAAACTGTCACCCACGAGAATGGTTAGCACCGATGGCCAGTCGTCCCCAGTTGGTAGGCAGATTTCGCCGACTAATACAAAAAACCGGTTTAGGAACTTTTTAAAGCAAAGAGTTTCCAGCTCAAACCTGCATAGCTCGGCCACCAATGCTAGCAATATCGAACGCTTGTCTAATTCTGTTGGTCCTCCTCTATCTGCAACCTCATCATCGCCTAGTCCAAAACAGGGCACGTCGAAGTCACCTCGATTGAAACAAAAGGCCAGCTTTTCCAGCCTTAATCTCAACCTCGGCTCAAGAAAGTCCGGCAAATCGGTTCGGTCTCCCTTCCTCGGCTCGAGCGCAGCTTGGAACAGCGACCATTCGCCAGTGAGTGATTTCGGAGATCTTGTGGACAGCTCGGTGACGATTATTGGTACCAAGACACATATATGGAATGCTGGAGACAAGCCAGTGGTGGTAGAAGCGCCTAAACAGAGGCCCTCACCGGGCTTTGCTGCAAAAAACAGATCTAACCACTCACTACACAACATCAGTGAAGAACGAATACCTGTCTTTGAACGGGATTCTGTCGTGGCAAAAGCAGTGAATCCCGCTTACTCTACACGAACTCGATTGCCTAGGGACTCCAGTCAACATAGACCGTCAACTGAGCCTTCGGAGGTGGATTTGTTTGGACAGAGGGAGATAGCCACCGTCTTCGGCAGAGTTGATGGCATAAAAAGTGATCCGAACCTTGTATATGACGGTCTTAAAGTAGCAGATCTAGAGTCTTTGGGAGAGACTAACGACCCTAATGAGTCCAATGACTTTTCTATTGTAGTGGTGTCTAAAAGCGGCAATGTCGATGCAGGTAATCAAGATGTGCCAGCACGTCAAGAAATGTTTGGTAGCGCAGATCACACCGAAAGCAGAGCCAATGTTAACGAAAGTCTCCATACGTCGTCCATCACCTCCGGCACATCGCAGTTTTCCTTTGCTATCAACAGCAAAAGCGGTCGTAATGCCTCTATCAAATATTACAAATCCACCGATCAGATGAGACACGAGGAAAACCAGCTCAAAACTATCCTCGCTCATAAGCAATTTCTGGAGGAGACCGGAGTCGAAGAGGGAGATCTCGAAGAAGACATGAATTATGTGGATTTTGATGAACAGGACGATACAGAGGACCTGTTTAATCGAAAGCTATTTTCTAGTGATGAGGAGAGCTTAACTCAAGTTGACGACCGTTTTGAACACCATGAGCCGCTCGCGGCAAACGCAAGTGTCTCGGACGCTCCCTCTACATCTCATGAGATTTACATGAATGGCGTCAATGATACTTATATCAATACCGATGACACAGCTGACAATAGCAACGGGGACGAAGGTGATGGAACAGCCGACTACTCGAAGGTGCACAACGACATTTTCAATCTCATGAATAAGTTGGCCCTTCCAAGAGACGACGCAGAGGAAGATGATTCTCCTGAAAAGTTAATAAGAAGCCCGACTACGGAATCTCCTGACGTAGCGCATGAGAAAAGACTTAGCAAACTACCGGTCAAAATTGCTGTCACTAGCAATTCTGTTTCGTTGTCTTTGCGTAACAAAGAACGTAACCGATCCCGAAGTATTAAATTTCACGATTTGGATGCTTCTCTAGATAATGAGCGCAGTTTTACTGACAACCGGTTTTCTTGGATGCCCAAGGATGACGTGAATGGCGCAAACAGCGGTGCTGGTGATGCGCATGGAGGTTCTACGGAGCTAGCCGTTCAATCCAATGACGACTATGACGACTTCGATGAGTCTTTACTGGATGAGGTAAACGTTATTCCTGAGGACTACGAGTTTGAAGATGATGAGGGCACATATCAAGACATCAACGTGCGCAAACGAGGTAGCATAGTGCGAGGGTCCTCCGGTTTTATTCCCAGTAGGTCCATCTCTTTGGGAAACAAGATAGAGCGTGGAAACAAAACAACCACGTTGTATAAACCAATCCGTAGTTTTACGGTCCAGTCTCACCCTGTGAGCCGACATCCGTACGAGAGCTTGAGCCGTTTGGATGTGCTCAGGAACGAGGGAAGAAACGAAAGCGGTAGTAGGCAAAATAGCCTACAAAGTATCAGCGACAAGGAGGAGGACTTTGAGGACAGTGATGAGGATGGAAAATCCGTGACTAGTCTGAAGTCACTTGAGAAGTTTTCGTTTGAAAACGCCATGTCGACAACACATGCTGGTGCTCTATTGAACTCGGCTGGATCCGGTGAGGATTCTCCACTAACTACGATTAACGAGTCTCCTACGGAAGCGCGCATTGCGAGGTAGAAATATGTGACTATGTAGCGTCTAATATCTAAATTCAGAGAGGATTTAAGAGTCGTAGAGATTGGTACCAAGAGCTGAATCTGCAAGATTAGGATAATTTTGAAGGAGCGAGGCTTGTCGTTGTTTCTCCATATAAGCATAGTATACTGACAGCGGAGCGTAATCGTAACTGAGCTGTCTTGGTTTTCCATTTGCAGCCTGGGTATGGTTTCTTTTGGGCATAGGAAGACTTAATGGGGAAACAGGCACTACACTGCTTTGCTCTGGATTCACCACTGCCATGACGGATTTTCCTGAGTTGGCATTTCTGACAACAGCAGAAGCTGGAGATGGTTTTGAAGTATTTGGAAGAGCGTCACTGGTCTCACGGAGTTGTCCATCATCCCCTTCCACTATTTTGGAGAGTGTTGGGGGAAAAGAGGGTGGAGGAATCTGGTTTGGATCGTTTCGTGCGATAGTCTGTGGCAGCCGTATAGCTTGGGAACGAGCTAGTGGTTCAGGGTTCGTTCTTATAGGAAGACGCTCTATTGTAGCTGTCGTCATGCTCGATGGTTTGACAAGTTGTGGAGCTCTCGCAGCTGCTAGGGGTTTCATAGAATAAGGATTCATAGGCTTTGGTAAGACATGTGGTGGATGCTGAGCTGATTTGGGATCTTGGAATGCGACTGAACCTGATGCTGTGCCTGAAGATGCAGCTTTATCAAGATTCCCGTTATATGCACCAGATGGTACAACCTTGTCGGAGTTCTCGACAGTTGGGGATGCCGCAGGGGATTTGGCGGCAATAGGAACATATGATAGTTTGCCACAGTCTCCGGCCCCAGAAATGCCGTAATAATTTGCCCCATATGAGACGCCTTGATTTTTGGCATTTCGGGTAGATATTTTATCAGGAAATCTAATCTTTAGCGGGTATGGCAGGCCATCGACAATGACATAATTCGGGTCAGGAATCGGTTTCACTGGGCCCGTTTCGATTGGCTGCGGACCATGAGAAGCTATGCAGGTTTGGAATGCTTCTACAGATTTTGAAGTCTGGATTTCGTCAACTGATCGAGACGCTGAAAATAGCTTCAATGGGGACCAAGACCGCCCCCTTCTATGAGAGCGGCTATTTTGCTGGCTGAAAGCACTAGCCGATGATGCCACACTAAGATCTGAGGTGCTTCCCAAACCATAAATATCAGACCGGGCACGGCGGTGATCACGGCCTCTATAGTGGGAGCTAAAAGTGCTGTTAGCACTCTGCTCCGACCCAAAAGAGTCGGCAGTCGCATATGTGTCTAGTGAAGTAAGCGAAGGATTTATCATGATGTTTTATGCCTTAAAACACGACTTCCCAAAGCCAGCTGAGCAACTGAGTCTTCAACTCGGTCCAAGCGAAGGTGACAGCTACAACTTTGAAATTTCATTTACCCACCAGCCTTGCAAGCTGCTCATCCACTTAGATTACCGTTTTGGGAAACAAATAAACATAGATGCAGAAAAGATTGAAAGAGAAAAAAAACACCCCTTGGTCACGTGACTGTGTGCATACGATAGCAGTAAGCAGCGGAGATAAGCTGCACACCTCAATATACGGCAGTGTAGGTCAAGACAGAGTGGTAGATGCGTCTCGAGTGTAAGAGAGAACTTGAGAACGAAGAATAGTATAGTTTTCCGAAGCAAGCGTTTTTTCTCTGGTACGCTCCAAAACCACGTCTCCTCCGTATATTGACACTATTCTAGATATAATAGTTCAATGGGTGGTACACTACCACGCTTTAATTTTGCATGCAGATTTGATGGCAAGCCCGGTAATTAATCTCGGTGTTCACTTCTTTGACGGTTTCCAGTGCGACCTACGCGTAGAATCTAAGTATTAACTCGCGCGTTTGCTTCCCATACTATTGAAGACTCTGCCAGTCTGCTTTTTTGTGAATTTTATGGTTGGTGAGTATTGAGAATTCCACAATGGGAGTGCGTTCATCAAGAACTAAATCTCCTCTGGAAGCAGGGCCTCTGCAAAAGGCACCAAGTCCACGGCCAACGTCAGCGAAGGTGAAGTACCCAGTGTCTTGTATTGCCTGCCGTACTCGGAAGGTCAAATGTGACAAGATGAGCCCTTGCTCAGGATGCGTAAGGAAAGGCATTCTATGTGAGTTCCCAAAGACATTTAGATCCAAACAGGTAAAGAATATCGTACTCTCGAGTCCGGCTGAAGAGCCTAGCCAGGATAGCGCATCGACTTCAGGGAACGATAAATCCGTTGCAAGCCCTGAAAGTGACACAAATTCAAGCAACTCGAGCGATATCCCCAAATCTCACAGCGATCTGTTACGAGAATTAGTTGAACTACGCTCTGACAAGCAAGAGCTTATAACAACTGTTAATAAGCTGAAGAATGTGCAATGTTGCTTATTAGAAGATCTCGATTCGAAAGAGGAGGTGCAATATGTAGAGTCTTTGGTGCGTTTGTCTTTAGAGACCTATACAGACATGGGACCAAGATTTTTGCCAATTTACGTTGCCAGAGACAAAATGTTCCAGTCAATCCTGCCAGATAAGAAATTGCTTCAACTGCCGGTGGTAAAGAAAGATCCTATCAAGAACTTTCTTTTCATCAAGGAACTGATTGACCTGTTTTATGTCACCAAGCCGTTCATGCAGTACACTAAAAACATTGTAAAGTTGTACCTTACTCACTTTGCCCCTGGCGGTGCACAGTCACTGAATTTCAATGCTAATCCAACGCTAAACAGCGCTTATTTGCACTCTGCTGTCCTCGTAAACATCATTCTTCTTCACATGCTGAAGATGGTGTACTTAAAGCAGACCGTTGTCTTGGAGTTCCCACACTGCATTTACGAGATCCATTTGCAGTTGTACCAGAGATACAACATATTGAAAGATTACGTGCTAGACAAGGTAGTACTTTTAGAGGCTTTGTTTATTGAGCTTGAAAACTGTATTTCCGACAGCCAGGTGAACAAGACGTGGTCCATTTTCATGGAGGCATTATCTATTCTATCGAATCCGCATCTCTCATCTTACACTGAGACTGAGGAAGAAAGGTTAGAGCTTCATCACCTTGCTGTATTTTTCAAGCATCATTACTCGCTTCAAAGCCTCATCCACAACAGGACGATTTCCATGAAAGTTCCTACCGACTTTCATGCTCAGACGAAAATTACTTCGCGCCTTGTAGGGTCTGTTGAGTTGATCGAAAGAGCGTCCAAAGTTGGGCTAAATTACATGCTGCTGAAGGAATCCTCCGCAGATACTATTAAGCATTGTGCGCTGCGAGTTACAAGCGATATCTGCCGCTATGTCACGGAAGAGATGACCAGTTTGTCAAGGTCTAAAGACTCCCCTACTTCATTTGATGAAACCAGCGATTCGTGTGACGAATTCATACAATTCAAATTTGGCCGATATTGCAGCATCTGTAATGTCATTACTCTGAACTATCTCCTCTTTAAAATGGTCTCATTTTGCTCTCAAGATGTGGGTATGTTTTTCATCTGTCTTATCAAGTTCATAGGCAAGGTAAGATACGCCCTGGACATGATCTGGGAGCAGCCATTCTGGCGGAAAATAAAACTGCCCGCTTGTTATCTTAATATGATGCTGACAGAAGGCCTTATAGGCTATAAGTCTGTTCTGTATCAGAATGCTTCGGTTCTCGCTGAACACAAGGTCCCATTTGAGTTGTGCCTACGGAAGATTATTGAACTTGGACATATGTATATGGAAAAGCAAGACGCCTCCGGTGCATGCACCCAGAGAGAAGTTGCTAACGCTGTGTCTCTACGTCTTCCAAAGAATACTATTGATTCTTGTAGTATACTAAGCGACACATATGTGTGGGCGGCAAAATGCTTGCAAAGGATGCAAAGGTACGAAAGGGGGGAATACAACGAACCCACCGAAAATGGCAAGTTCCTAGTGCCGAGCACCGCCGATGAAATTGTGCTCGCTACCTGCGTAAGTGGCCCGCTACCTGATGTACCGAAGTCCTATCCGGAACTTCAGCAGCAGTCTTTAATGGACATGCTTAAAGATACAGAAACCTCCGTCGCTGAAAACAAGCAACTCTCTGGCCTTGCTCCAACTGATCAAAGGTGTGAAAAGTATCCCGGTTTGGGTTTTGCATTTACCGACTTACTCGATTATTACAATGGGCTTGACCACGAGAGCACTTCGAGCCAGTCGCCCAAGGTCTGAAAAGAGACCCCTAATTTTTAATACTGTCGCTGTTGTCATTCATAACATGGCATTTACATACCATTTTCCGCTTTATTATTTAAATCTTTTGTCGAGTAAATTTTTACCTTCTTCAAGTGACAATTCAGCATACAACTAAGACCTAGTCATGCTAATTGTTTGCCGACTACCGAGGAGAATTGAGCGCATTCTCTGTGACGTTCCCTAATGACTTCGTACTTTTTAACAACAGAAATGATTAACGTAATCGTGAATCTAAAGCGTTGGGTACATAGTACATAGGACATAACATTTCAATTTTCGCTGGCGTCTTTTCTTTATTGTTAGTATTCACCAACGGACTGCAAAATCGCTTTTTTTCATCGCCACAATTTATTGCATAACTGTCCAAGTGGCTTTATTTCAAAACTGCCAACATATTGAACTTCCTAAAGTTCTGAGAGGGAACATTCTGTTCAGTTTCCATCAATTACCATTGAACCCTTCAGCTTCTTTCATTCGACTACGTATGGGGCTGTCACTGAGCTCGCGCTGATTTTTCAGCGGCGATCCGTTTACATTTTTGCCTGCTCGCAAGCCAGATTGTTGGTTTCCATAGGCACCAGAACTAGGCCCAGCAGGTGTCGAAAATTGAACGTAATTCCACAGTGCAGGAGACGAGTTGTAGGACGGACCGTCATCTCCGTTGTCTCCAGCATTTTGTGATATCCCCGGCCCCCTGGTCGCTCTTTCTGGAGTGAAGGTATCAAGATTAGCAGGCTGAAACTTCTTTGGGCTCAAAGTTGAATCACCCTGGCCCTTCGGTGCGTTCTGAGGTGCAGAAAGAGAGCCTGACACAGTGGACCGCTCCTGCGACGAGTCCTGCCGCTGCAACAAAGGCGGAATCGAAGAGTTTGAAAAAGATGTGCGATAGTCTGTGAGGGGAAGCGACTTGATGGGGGACGAAAAGTTGAGCTCTTTCGAAGCTTCTGAAGCTGATGGATTAGCAGTATTAGCGGAGTTTCCCAAAGCGTCAGAGGCCGCTGAACGACTTGGATCATCGGATGATGCAGAATTTCCCGTGCCAGAGGCACCTGTCACTGATGCAGCTGCCGTTATGTAACTAAGGGCGTCATGTGAGTTGGTATGGGGAAATTTCATAGGGGAAGGATGGCCATTCATACCGTTCCCGTGACTTGACGGTTCTCCCGGTACATTGTTTAGGTTTGCGTTTGCAGGAAGAAACGACCCCGATAGCTGTCGCCTGTGACCCATGTTGCCCAAATCGTTCACATTAGTCCCGCTTAGCTGTTGGAACTGAAAAGAATCCTGCATCATGGCTGGCTGCGAAAGCTGGCGATGATGCTGAGGCGACTGAGGTTGTCGCTGAGCCTTCATTAGTGGAAACTCGTGATGGGCCATTACCGAAGTGGGCGGAGCAGATGCGCCAGCTAATGGTTGTGAGGTTTGTGAAGTCGGAGGAGCAGATAACTGCGGAATCGAAGGCATCACCGGCATCTGCGAAAGTGAGTTTTGCTGATCAGCAAGTGTTCTCCCGTAGTTAGGCAATCTTCCGTGCTTGTTGTAATATATCTGAAGCAGTCTAGTAACAGAATTTCCACGCTTCACCTTATTAAGAGTCCCGTTCTTCAATTGTGTGGTGAACTCCTCGAGAAAAGCGTCACTGATCTGCCATTTCATACCCTTTCCCGGCTCGTTGGGCCGTCTGGCAACTTTTTCAAAAGCCTTATGAAGTGACAAGTTGTGTCTGATCGAGTTTTGCCACCCCTGTTTGCTATGGCGGTAATAAGCGTAGTGTTCAGCAATGTAGTCGTAAATTTCACTGAGCGACAGTGCATTCGTAGGAGAGGACAAAATGGCTTCTGTAATAAGACACGAATATGAATGGGGCGGCTTAAGATCTTTTGACTCATCTTTTGACAAGTCCTGTTCGTTAGAATTGTTAAAGTCAGTTCCAGTGCTGCTCGTAAGCTTTAGTTGGCCCCTTTCGTCGTAATCTGCTGGTTTGTTGAACATCTGGAAGCCCTTCAGCACGTTATGAGGCTGGTTATATATGCCATTGGGTATGCCGCCAATACCGTGGATACCCAAACCAGCCTGTGAACCTTGTGCTCCGTTAAACACAACGGATCTTGACCGTTTCATGTTTCGCAGATTCTCCAAGAAGAAATTAGCCACGACGGGCGCAGCATCTGGCAGAATAAACATCATTTGAGTGCCTCCAACGTCGATGATATTGCCAGAATTTAAAACAACAGGTTTCGAAGTTTGCGAGTGATGGCCTATCTTAACTCCATCCAGTTTTAGTCCGTTGCGTCCAAGTACTACCAGCTCCCAATGTCGTGATTCTAAGTTGTACTGGATGCAAGCGTGCTTTCTGCTGACAGCTCTCTCAGGGGACAGATCGATCTGCACGGTTTCTGCTTTCTCGTCCAGCGGAGCTTGTACCGAGTTCTCTGTGTTACGGCCGATTAAAACTCGTAGTTCTTTGACGTAGTAGGTCCAGTCACGTCCCGCTATCTTAGCGTAAGCCTGGATCTCATTTTGTTGGTTGTTTGCGTTGTTGTATCGCTGCGATACAACAGTGATCACGGGCTCTTGATTTTCCCTCGGTGGAGGAACGGATAAGTTTAACACCACCTGATTGATCAAATCGCCTTCATCATCGATGTTCTGTTGTGTTAGTACGGGGGCCCTTATAGGAGCCAAGTGGCTCTAACAGCTGATAAATACTTACATCGCTCTGATTCAGAGATCGTTTTCCTGTGATTGTGCTCATGTGTAAATGCTCTTTGTGATGTGCTGGAGAATTAAAGTGATGTTACACTCTTGGACTATTGCAATCTGATTAGGTTAATAGAGTGTTCTAATCAAGATCACGCGAGAGAAGGCTCTTATTTGTCTTCACAATTGCTTAGCTTTGAACCGCTGCAACTAAAAAAAATACTAAGTTCTGCACGCTGCGTTTTCTCCTTGTTAAGTCGCTCCCTCACTCTTACGCCCTCTCACTTGCTGTCAACAATAAGGCCTTTGATAATCGGGTGACTGCTCTTCTTTTTGTCTCCAAGCCTTTGTCCTCACAATACACTTGCAGGTATGAGACGTTTCGGAGCCACAGGTCTGCTCGGATGGCCAGTGATATACCCAAATAATTGGCTGAGACAAAGGAATCAATGCCCGGTACGATTGTTATCACATTTTATTTACCTTTCGTTCAAATTTCAAAAAAAATTATCGAAATGAAAACAAAAGGGCGTGGGAAAAAGTCGTGGGAGAACTGATCATGTGGTGCAGGGATGTGATACATGATACACAAGGTAAATTATTATAGATTTTTACCCTTATCAATTATGGTATTTAGTAGTATATAAATCTGAGTGATATCCTTATCTGCACAATGTCTACGATACTAGAAGACCAGAGGAGTCTACTTTCGGAGCTCGAGAGTATACAGAGCGCCATAACCGCGCGAACACGCCGAAATCCTGATATCCATGCTACGATTTCGAGCGATAAGAACCACGGCATACTGGGTAGCAAGCGCAAGTTCACTCCAGGGCATACGATCTTGCAACAACATGAGGTCAAGCTATTTATTGATAGGTATAATGAGATTGTGAACCTTTTGAAGACATTCAAGTCTGATGAAGCTGAGTTGAAGGACGATAACAATACCTTTCAGAAATTTGACACCATGTACGCCGAGGTCCTGAGGAACAATGAGAAGCGTTTGCTTGCTGGATCTCGCTCGGTGGATACTTTTAATGAGGTGTATGGCATGTTTTCAAGTGATTTGACAGATTTGACGAACGAAACTGCTGCAAAAGAGGCTAAGAGCCACAAGAAGAGACGCATACTCTCACAGTATGCTCGTGACCTGAAGCTCTCGCAGCTCTTCACCAAGGAGGAGAAGTTTGGCCGGTTCCTGGATCTGAGCGAGTTATACTCTTTGTGGATAAGTTTGCCAAAGAGAAAAGATGTCCAGTTCACCGACCTTCCGAATTATCATGCCTACCTGTCCCTGTTTGACCGCTTCGATGGTGATACCTTTACCGAAAAGACCAGTGAAGAGTATCTTGATTACCTTCGACAACTTTCTGGATATTTGCGTGATTTTTACATGAAGACGCAACCATTAACAAGTCCTGAACGCTCAATAGCGAAAATAGAGGCCGATGCTGTTCGTAATTTGCCTCCCACGTTCACTGTGAACCCAGATGGCTCTGTCTTTTGCATTATTTGCAACAAAACGTTTGCAAAGGAGTCCGTTTATCAGGCTCATGTGCTTGGGAAAAAGCATTTGAAGAACGCGAGCAAGTACAAGCAGGACGAGCGGCCTGTTTTTGAGTATACAGTGAAAGAGCTATCGCAGTTGCTGGGCAAGCAGGTAGCCGATACAAAGAATGAAGTGGAAAGGCAACGTTTGTTGACTCAGCGAGAACGAATGCTTGAACAGCAGGATACGCAGAATTTGTCTGCTGATGAGTATGACTTACTTGATGAAAAAGACGAGACTGATGGTGAGGAGAAGGAAGAGGTGTACAATCCGCTGAAAATTCCCCTGGGGCCGGATGGAAGACCCATGCCTTATTGGCTGTGGAAATTGAACGGTTTAAGGAGCGAGTATACCTGTGAAATTTGCGGAAATGTGGTTTACCACGGACGCAAAGCATTTCAAGCGCATTTCCAGGAGGAAAGGCATATTTTTGGACTAAAATGTTTGGGTATTGACGCTGATAAACTTCATTACTTCAAGGATATAACAAAGATTGACGAGGCACTGGAATTATGGGGTTCGATAAAGAAAAAGATGAGGGAGGAAACGAGGTTCCATGACAATGCTGTTGAGATAGAAGATGACGACGGCAATGTGATGAGCGAAAAGGTCTACAACCAATTGAAGAAACAGGGTATTTTGTAGCTACTTGATATAATTACGGTAAAATCTATGTAAAGTACTTATTATAACTGATGTGTGCTCAAAGGGCGCTAGTGAAGTGCTTGGCAAGGCCTGAATGTCACCCGTATATAGCGATAAAGCATTATAAATGGTTAGGTACCAACTTGTACACTGCTATTTCTTATAGAGACCACTACTACTTATATTGCACTTTAGACGTACAAATGATAGTACCATATCCCAATTTATAATATACATCAACTACTACACAGTTACAGTCTCGTTTGCGTACTTCTTCAGATACCCAAGGCACTCTTCGTGCAGCTTATCGTTTTTCTTCTCTGCTGCTTCTGCTGCCAGCTCCTTCAATAAACGGATGCAGTCGGGAATCACTGGTGGACGGAACATTATCAAATACAATAGCGATTGAAGTCCAAGCTTAGAACGCAGCGGGTCATGACAAAGAGATTTTATTCTGCTCAACAAATCGTGGTCCAGATACGGCAGCTCAGACACTAGCCTTATGAAAATCTTACGATCTGAAGCATCCAAAAACATTATCAAGTTGTCCAGCAGCTTACCACACCACTCTTGGTAAATCTTAGGTTCCAAATCAGGATCCAGTTCTTTCTTCACCAGGTAATCGTACCACTCTTCGTTCATCCAATCTATTATCCCGTCAAGATTTGCTTTGAAATCGCCCTGAAAATGTGCAAACAACGAGCTACGGATCTGTTGAGAAAGCTGGGAGTTGGTCGAGGAGGTTCCTCGTGTGGCAAGACGTATGAGTACAAGAAGCCACGAGTCCTGTTGCCAATTGGCAAGCGCTATTTTATTTAGTTTGTTGGAATCTTCAAGCGTGAGAGCGTTGGCATTACTGCTATTGTCATGACCGGCAAGGGCACTGCCCTGTGCAGGTGTCTTGAAGAAGTTCGAAATGATTACTGAGAGTTGCTGCTCCTTTTGTCGTTCATCAAGTTTTGATGGAGGAGGATTCACATATACGGCGCTTTCAAGGTCAGATTCCTCCTCGTATTCTTCGTCCTCGCTTTCGTCGAGTTTCAAACGCTTTTGATCATCCTCACCATAATCATCTTCACGCTGTCTTTTGAGCGACTCGTTGCCGCTCTGAGCGCCTTCTTTTTGAGTTTCAAAGACATCTGCCGTATGCTGATAACGTTGGTAGGCAATGTCGAGGGCCGTAGACAACTTATCAAAGCTAACAGAAGTGAGAGCGGTGAGCACCATATTCGAAAGTACGTCTAAGGGAAGCTGCGACATATCAAAGGTAGTAAGAGGGTCGCTCGGATTTATTAGGCTATAGAGAGAGGCGTAATCATCGCCTCTGGCCACGGGTGCCTTGTTGTAGAAAAATTCGTTGTTGTGGGCATTCAGCTGGCGTTGCTGCTGCAGTTTCTTCTGCTTGATCTTCGACACGTCTTCGTCTTCCTCGTCGTTTGCGTCGTTGACGATACCGCGGCTCTTTTGCTGCTTAAGACGCTCATCTATGTATCGGAGCTTGTTTTCGAACCGCTGCTTCATCTGGACGTCCCTAATGAACCCACGGTTCAACAGAAAGGCGATCAACACCTTGTCGATCTTGTCGTTGAAACGTCTGATTAAGCGATACTTCAATTTACACGAGGGGTCCATCTCAAAGTTAGGATTTCGTTTCAGCTGGGACTCGTAAGCTAAGATGAAGTTGATGAATTTTGAGTTCAGCAGATTGGGGCGTGTTTTGAATATGGTGAGAAGCGTCGAGATCGCCGTGGTAAACACTGCAGACGTAGCAATGACGTCGCCGTTTAAGAATCCAAGCAGCATATCTAGCAAGCCCTGAGCCTGCAAGTCTAAGCCAGCATCTCTGAGAAAAGGGTGCTCCTTAGGCACTAAACCGAGCGAGATCTCAGGGTTAATAGACCCGGGAGACAGTGAAGCAGCGTTGATGGCGGTCTCTGTTGTCGCCAAGGTTGGTGAACTAGAGGAATTTGATGCTGGTACGGGAAAATGGACCCGTATAACCTTACCAATGAGCCTAATAGTGGCCATCTTGCACTTGACAGAGCGATTGATATCCGTCTCGTCGTTTAGAGGCAGCAGTGGGTAACTACTGGGCCATTTTCGTAGCACAAACTCGCGCAAGTCAGTCACCTGGTGCCATAGTGGCTCGTCTAGGTGTCTGACAGCACGGTAAAACACACACTCATAGATTCCGTTCAAGATGTCTATACACAGAGCAACAAGGCTGTGGTTATGCGAGAAGAGGCCGTCTTCATACAGAACACTGGCAACGAGGGGCACAACGAGGTGGCACAACTCTGCACGTTCCTTGAAGCTCGGGACCTTGCGCAGGTAAAAGATGTTGTAGGCAATCGACAGCCCTTTTTGTTTCACAGGTAAGCTGACAGAAGCGGTGATCAAGGGAACAGAGGTTGCCAGCACTTGCCCGGCAAATTCGGGCTTCTGCAGCACGAGATCCTGCGCCATCGAGAGCTGGTCGACAATCGCCTTGGTCTCGGTGTCGAGAGGGGACGAGGAAGCCATTACGGTTACGTGGTGAGTGGGAGGGGGAAGATGGGATAGGATGGGCTTGGGTCTAGGAGCAAGAGAGCGTGGTCTTTGAACAGAGAATGTGAGAAAAATAAATGGAATGAGAAACAAATTTATGTCTTAGGTGTGAGGTGTGGTGTAAGGCTGGTTATATAGGTGGGTACCGTGCAACTGGGAGGTTTGGCATGAAAGTCAGGATTGGAATGAGTGCCGGGGAATGCCTTGATGGAATACAGGCTGCTTCAATCTGTTTACTCATGTTTGGTGATGTCTGTTTTTGACTCTATTCCTTTGCGTTGATGAGCGGTATTTTCAGTTACAGTCGCCGAGCATCTATTAGTTCTTGCTTCCCGGTGACCTAGGTGTCAATTATACTCTCTTGAAGCCGTCTTCTTTTAGTCAGATTTTCAGTAAGCTAATACTTTTGACGTTTTGATGAGCTCCGTCTAGGTTTATAAGTTTTTACGATGCGCTGCGGTTTCTCTATTCACAGCATTAATCGGTCAATGGTAAATTGACTTCAGGTATCTATGAAAACAGAGTTCCATACTACACAATCTTAAACTAACTGTTGTTGAAAGTTCGTTTTAACATAATTGCAAGACAACCGAAAGATCTCTACATCAAACAAAATCCCGTTCTCATCAGTGTCCCAGTAACTTGTGATTTATCTACATAGTTGTGTTCCTTCCTTTCAAGCTCCAGATTTCTCGAAAAGCAATAAGGGGTGCTCCACTTTCACTTTTGTTCATATTCTTTTGCTGTCTGTCTTCTTAGCGCACTTTCACAGTGATCCTAAAATGTCTTGGTTTCTCACTTTCCCCAAAATCTTTTGTTTCTCGCATACAATTCAACACGCTTTCGAGTGCTTATCAAGAGGTCGGTATTGCTATGAACTGCCCCAACTTACATGTCAGCTACTCTCGCTAGCAATCAACTCAGTCACTGTTTCCAGCTTTTCGATTAAAACTCCATAGCCATCTTCAACAACCGCTCGTCCTTCGCTATCGCTGGACCGCCAATTTCCCGATTGGGAAAGTGCTCTTAATGCAGTGCGGCGATAACGAATAGGACGTATAACCACCGAGTTTTTCGGTTTTCTTCTTTCTCTCTGTGTTCTTCTTCTCGTCTTTTCCATCCGTCACTCTAGTCATAGCAATCACCACAATGTCCAAGATTTTAAGCTGGGAAGATTGCAAGCTGAAGCCAGCTTCGCCCCTTTTGAACGCCTGCTCCATTTCCAAAACCGGGCTGGTTTATACTTCAGGAATGGTGGGTGTTACTCAAGAGGGTGCCATTCCCGAGACCGTTGAAGAACAGACTGTGGTTGCCATTGAGACCTTGAAGCAGGTCCTCGAGTCAGCTGGCGCTAGCCTTTCTTCTGTCCACAAGGTACTGCTCTTCGTTACAGACGAAGCCTATGTTCCCAAGGTGAACGAAGTTTACGCTAAATATTTCACTAGTAAGCCTCCTAGGTCTTGCATCATTTGCAAGCTGACGAGCCCAAAGCTGTTCGTTGAGCTTGAAGCTGTTGCCGAAGTTATTTAAATGGGAAGCCATTGACCAGCCTGCGCTATGGTGTCACTTAACAAAAACAATTCACTATAGTTATATAGTTTATTATGTACACATGTGTCAATTTACGCGTAGATAGTTTTGTCGCCTTACTCATTAGTTCATTAGTTTAGCCCTGCTATGGCCAGATACTGACTTGGCCACAACCAGTTACTGCTCTTTGTTTTGGGCAAAAAAGAAGTTCACAGCAAGTAGCTCCAAGTCGTGCTTCTTCGCCCAATCTTCGACGCCAGAGCCTGGCACCGAGGTTCCCCAACATGGCCGATCTGCTGGCGCCTCCAACTTCAGATCTGACTTCTGTTTGAACAGCAAAAATACATATCTGTGCTTTCCGGTTTTGGGCGGAGGTCCCGGACCCATATATGGTACCAAGACGTCACCAGAAGTATCTCCTAGCTCCTTGGTGGTCAATTGATCCTCAATTGAAGCATTGTCCGTGGAGTTAAGCTTGATATTAGAGCATATGTAGTGGCAGTATTCAGACCACTTTTGGTCTCCTCTAGTGGGGGCATCAGGGTCTGTCAATACAAGCGTGAAATTATCGTCCTTATTGATTTTGACATCCGAGTCCTCGTCGGTCATTGACAGAGTGAACGCAACGGATGGCTTACTCTGAGTTTCCTCAGGCTTCAAAACATTGCCCATAACGACTTCCTTGTCTTTACCATAAGAAATGATGAGCAGTCCCTTGGGGATAAACTCCTTATTGGAGATCACATCAGGTATTATTTCGTGCTTAAGTAGAGACTCCTTAATGGAATTGTTGATCGTAACCAAACCTCTGTTGAATTGCATCATATTGTTGTTTCTGATGAGTGTACTATGCCTGCTGATTCGACTACTGACTAGCGATAATTGCCTAAGGTATCTAAGCAAAGACATAATAGCAATTAAAAGAGACAAGAGGGGCTACTTTCTTTACTTTATATGTCTGAGGAAAGCAATTTGAGTAAAAAAACGGCCTATATCCGAGGGTGTTGGGTGTGAACTTGCGATAAAGCGGTCAGTGCGTTCTAGAGGAGGGGGAGATGGAATAGTGGTAATTTTGGAAGAAATGATGAGAAATTTGGTACTCTGATTGGTCAATTGCAACGGTCTGGTCTGTCACTACTCAGGAATCTAATTTTAAGCTCGATTTTTAGTTTCTTCCCAGTGTTTTCCTATTCTTTTCCCCTGTATTGCTTGCTTAGTGCATATTGCTGCATCAGTTGTACAAAAGTGGTGAGATCGATAATTCCACTGATAGGGTGAAATCGGGTTCTGGCCTTGCATATTTGCGGCTGTCAGCTGGCGGGAACTTAGACCGATTCGACTGATATACGTAATCAGACATTAGCGTTTAACTAGTGCATTCGTATTTCATTATGTAATGCTATGTAGAGGATATCAAACCAGCGGTGTGAAGATGTCTCCCTTGACTCTGCACTCTGACACTCGGTCAAAGCTGTAAACTGATTTACAGCAGTGTCAGCCCGTCAATCAATTGGACAAAAGGGACGCTTTAACGGTACGGCACGGACTTCAGTAGTCACAGAAACTTCTCCTTGTCCCACCTGTCGTCCTGTATGAAACTACTGAGCGCACGTGATCCAGTCTGAAGCAAAGGATGACCAGCAACTATTTGCAAAAATCGTTCTAGCCCCTGTCTTCTGTCCTCTATATAATCATCGTTGAACCGAGATGAGTAGTTCATAATTGAGCTGTCAGGCAACTTGGGAATCACCACCTTTTTTGTCTCTTTTTCAAGCGCCTTCTTGAAGCTGACAAAATCGCTGTACCGCCTGCGCACCTTGCTACTTTTCTTCTTAAACGCCGGGATGTTGGTCCTGCATACAATTTCGTAGTCTGTGTACATAGAGCTGCCTTCTCCGTGGCTGACGGGGTTGATCACTTCAATCTCTAGAAAGTTCTCAGGCTCCCCGTATATCTCATCAAATGTTTGCTTATGGTCTTTGGCGGCTAACGTGTTATAGGACTGAAATGGGCTTGGTGTCATTGCGAGTAAATCGTGACAATAAATGACTCAATGAATGGTAAAAATGACAAAATATATGATATGCGGCTACCCCCTATGTCGTCGCTCACTGATAAGATCACACTGCCCAGTAAATTTTCTAAATGAAAACGGCAGTAGTTAAAACCGTTTGCACTAGATAAAGTTGAAAAATGGAAAAATACGCTGCCGACTGTAACTGCAATTAAAAGCTTATGCTTGTCAGCACTAAGAATTGGTACTGATGAACAATTCTACAACTATTAACACGTCCGTACATTATGCAGAAGGTTTCGATCGCTGTAATCCTTACCATTCTCGTCTTCCCTCAGTTTCTCTGTCTGTCCTAGATATACAACATCCTTACACCACATCATTGATTTAGCTCGTTTTAATGTTTTGTCCATATTTTGTCGGGATAATAATTCGCTACCAGGGGAATGGTGGACTCCCGTGCACCAGTCTCCTGACTCACTCTAGCTATTATCCTTGTTGTCCTATTGTCA